>OY804594.1:58207296-58798215 GCA_963680895.1 Fragum sueziense | reverse complement strand
ATATATATATATATATATATATAACAGGAGTGTCAGACATTCCATTTGAATTTATAAGTACCCATATTATCCACGTAAATGTTCTAAATCTTCTTACCTTATTTTTTATCGCCTTAAGACATTGAAATCCAGACAAATTTCATCATCGGGTAACTTCACCAGCAGTTGCTTTGATCGCCATAAAACGACTTCCAATGCTGCAGAGAGGCTTCCTGACTAAACATAGGGGAATTCTGTCCCATTCATATTGCATAGGACGCTCAAAGTCGAGCACGTTACAGACGTCATGGCTTTCGCTAGCCTGGCCTCCCAAATGAAATGTACAAGGTGATACGTCTGTAAACACTAAATATGATATCACTCCAATTTCTCCTGGTTCAATAGCAACGTGTTCATACCCACTGTCATATTGCCTTTCGATGCCTCAACGTCATTAGCGTAAGGTCGGCAGTCTTTGATGCAAGCTGCACAGGACCTATCCCGGACAGTCTCGTCATTATCTATAGTGCCTGTGACGTCCCAGAGGAGTCGGGCTAACTTCCTACTAGACGGACATCTGTTACGTCGTCAGGATGCCACAATGAAACTATCCTCTTTAAACGCCGTTTTACGCGATTTGTAAGATTTATGTCGATCATTTGCGACCAAACCTGCATCAATTCTGTACCGTAGGCATCTGATTGTCTATGTATGCACATTGAAAGGTAAAGCGACACCTCTAACGGGCATGCCTCATTGGAGCATGCTGGGAGCTCTCTGACGCTAATCTAACGTCATTATTTTTCGCCTTCCAATTACCAATTTCAAAGAATTTGTAACAGTTAAATTGATTCTGCTAAAAGATCTGTGTAATCGTGTGTTTTTGAACAAGCTAGACAATATCGATGACACTGCACACGTGACGCACGTGACTTTTGCTTATCTGGATTTTGTCCAATATCCTGACTGTTCATTCCACACACGCACTGTATGTGCGATGATTATCGGGACAACTTTACAGCATAAAACAATTTTTATGTAATAATCAGATACTGAAAAAATAAATTGTTTAAAAACGTGCTAAACTTTTTTGCACAGTATACTACAATTATTGTATTGTATTTAAAGTGTTACACTCCTGTTAATAATCGGTTGTTACAGAAATGAGACAACCAAGTGGACAGTATGACATGGACACAAATGAGGACTACAGTTAGAATCAAAGTACTGAGAGCACTGTAATTGGACGTCTCTGATTGATTGAGCGGGATTTTACATGAACGAAAGATATTTTATTCATTCTTCAGTGTTTAATTCTATAAGATCGGTTTCGGACATACGAAATCGGCTTTATTACCAGAAAACCCTTCTCAGGCTTCAAATGATTTGATTGCCGTTTCAAGACAACTGATTTGTCTCTATGAATAATCACTATTAATTTGATTACCCAATTCAATTAAGGTCATGTGATTAGCACTTTTGTCTTCTTGTTTCGGTTAACTATGAGTATTGTCGTCAGTTACACCTTTCGTTGATTTTATAAAGGACGATACAAAGCAATTTATTCAAAATGTAAGCGGTTAACTATGAGTATTGTCGTCAGTTACACCTTTCGTTGATTTTATAAAGGACGATACAAAGCAATTTATTCAAAATGTAAGCCAACGCGCCACATAAATGAAAGCCGCGATAGCTCACTTGGCAGAGCACTCACCTTGTACTCTTTACACATGTCTATATCAGGAAGGCCCTGGGTTCGAATTCTACTCAGACATTGTTCTTTTTTATCATCTTCTTTTCGACTTTTATCTCCACCATCGTTAGGGATAAAACGACCGCAGTGATTTAGAATCGATCTAAACACAAATTCAACGACATAAAGTAATGAAACGCCGATCATTTACATACAATTCCGCTCAATCAATCAGAGACGTCTAAATATAGTGCTCCAAGCACTTTGATTTTTATTTGTGTTTAGAGTAAAAAAAAGAAAAGAAACACTGCAGCAGTTTCCCCTGGTTGTGGTTACAAAACAAATTCAATACACACTTTTCCTGAAACTAAATACCAGATGAATTGGAGCACCTAACCATGGATTCCTCATACCAGTACTACCGCAACATCCTTACATCTACAGATGTGCGTACAAAGAAGAAATTGGGAACGTGCCGTCGGGAAAATGGCAGTGGAGTACAATACGCAATTTAAATCTTCATATCATTATCAACGAAAATTTGAGAATAGCAATGTCCATATCTGTACACATATTCATACGATCATCTATGTTCCATTGTCATTGTTGCAGACCCATTGCTTAATCTTCTTAGTACAATACACGTAAACGGTTCACTTAAACGTGATGAATATAGATCGCTGTCACTCGATCATAGAATAGTAATAATCATTGTTGTCATGATCATTGATCAGTATGTAAATAGGTCATGATACTGTCGAATATCAGTGATACAGATGCTGGAGAAAAAAAAATAAAACTCGTAAGAGCAACTATTTTTCTGAATAGGTGGATATCACTAGCGTCTCATTTGAGGCTGTTCAGATGGAACCCCGATTTGCCATCGAGTCGAACCCGAGTTGCGAAATGAACTCACTCCCTGAGAATCAATTTGAAAACCCTGTTTCCAAAATACGTCTCGTGGAAACCCCGTTCCTTTAAATATGTCAAAGAATTAAACAACAATGATCAAAGAAAAAGAATCGATCATACATAATACGTTCATTAAACTTAGTAATCATCCTAAAATGTCTGTTTTCAGTAAAGACATCAAGAAAAACAAACTTTTTAACAAACGTTATACAGAAAAAATAATCCGAACAGGTTTCAAACCAACGGCGTTCCAAATTTCATACTAAAAAAGGTTGCGAGGTTAATCCTTTCCCATTTGAGCTATCGCTGCTGATGATGATATAAGGCGTTTGTTTACTTTATAAACATAGTGTATGCATGTATCGCTTTCTAAAGATGTTACCCTTTACACAATATTACGATACGAAAGTCAAATCACTACAACAAAATGGTTAAATCGAAAAAAGATCGTAAAGTTGGTTAAGACGTGGCATGAATTGAATCGGCAAATGAATCTTATAGTGTTTGTTAGAGAACACATAGAAAGAAGGAAAAGATACGACAGTTTTCCTGTATGGTCGCAAAATCTGTTTTGAATTTTGGTCAACTGGCAATTGAGTCTGAGAAAGGGTTTTTTGGTAATGAAAACTCATTTCGCCTGTCGAGAAGTGGTTATAAGAATTGTACGTCCTTTCGGACGTCCAATTAAAAACCGGACTCTTTAGCCAACTAGTTATAAGCATAAAATTGAGGTTGATATAACTATTTCGATCAAAATTTTACAGCTCAATTGAAGGTATGTCTCTTGTAGAGAAAAATCGCCGACTAGTCATGCTTAACAAAAGAGTTAATCTTATACTTCTTATTTATCCACATGAATGAGCCATACCGAGGATAAAACCTTAAATATTATTTTTGTTGTGGTATAAGTTTGAACACTGTATCATATCTGGTTAAATACACTCATGAAAAAATGTGTTACACTGCTGGTTTTCATCGGCCAGTTTTTCATTAAATATCTCAAGACCGTTCATTCAAAATGAAAAATATTTTGCAATTATAGGAACACTACAGAAATACAAATTTTCCCTCTTCCTGACTAATTTTATAGAAACTACACTGAAAACTTTCATTTTGACTAATATAATGTAACATTTTAGCAGCATGGAGGAGGACGAGATAGCGATAGTTGGGGCTGGTTGTCGGTTCCCTGGCGCCGATAATCTAGACGAGTTTTGGAGGGTGCTCGTTAACGGCGAAAACCATGTTCGGGACATTCCGGAAAGCCGATGGAATAACGCGGCCTTTTACGACGAGGACCCGAATGTTCCCGGAAAAACTTACGAGGGTTGTCCTGAAAGTTCGTGGACACACACTTTATTTTGCTTCATAATACTTTGTTTGTGAAAAAACCTTTATCACATGAAAGCTAAACATCTATCGAGTACTTTTCCAACAAAAAGGAATGAATTTTATATGCAATTGTTTTGCAATAGGACCTAACACGACCCTACATAGGGGTATCCGGAGCACGTCAAATTTTGAGCTTTTTGGCTACCCATGTCTGTGTCTTTTAATTTAATTTAACGTTTGAAATTGGCGGGAAACAAAATAATAAATGTATGAAAATCTGACCTAACATTCCGATTCCATATTGTTTTGATTTCAATGTTGTCACGTTAAAAATTGACCTTTGATGATGATTTAAAGAAGTTTGATATGAAAGAAAATCTGTCAAAAATGACGACGTCGGACGTTTGGGCGGAGCAGCGCGTTCTTGTGAAATTTTGCGCGGAACTAGGAAAACGCCTGCAGAGACCAGGGAATTCGTTAATACTTCTACAAAGAGACCATGCGTTCCGAATTATCTCGTTTGCAAATGTAACAAACGTTTCCGGGCAAGCAATAGCTGATTCGAGGTCTCAAAGATCGAGTCTTATAACAGATAGAAATGTTAATTTTGTGAGCGACGTCGTGAATTACAATAGGTAAAATACGGTAAGATAAATTGGGGGAATGTGAACTATCGAAAACAATTGTTAACGAAATCCTCACAAAAAATGAAAATGAAAACAGTTTGTGCACGAGGGTGCGCAGAATGCTTTCTGACAAATATAAAGCAGCACAAGTCTTCGTGGCAAAGTTATTTCTTCGTCGCTCAAACGTCGTAACGTCATGACGTGCTCCCGGGTACATCAACCTTCTTCACAAAAACATATGTAATTCTGTTAAAAATGGAGGGATTTTGTTCAAATTTTGAAATGTTGTTTCTAAGATATTGTTTAATGACACCACGTGTGTGTTATAAAATCTTCTTTTCTCATTTTTATATGATAAACAGTGTCCACGAACTTTCCGGACAACCCTCGTACGTTACAAAGGCAGGGCTTCTTAGCAGGTAAACAATTTCATTTTTGTATCAATTATCATTTAATTTAGATGTTTTCTGTGGTTGAAGGAAACGTAAAAAATGTCCAGCAATTCTGAATTCTTGAAATGCTACAGATATATTTCCTTTAAAAAGATCCACCTCCGAGATTCACATGAAGACTGAATGCTTCCTGCGACGTCTTAAACATTCCGCAGTGAAAAATGTCTTTTCTCTCAACTCGTAACGTATCCGTATAGAATACACACCGTGTCGCACTTACAAATTAAATACTCATGCAAAGCAATTACTATTACAGGCCCGTAGGAATAGGGGGGGGGGGGCTAGGGGGGCTTAGCCCCCAATGTTGGCAAAAAATTACCGATTTTCCTTATTTTACACTGAAAATTCATGGAAAATCAAATTTATCCCCCCCAATATTCAGGCACTTGGGCCAATATGGAATTGCTTCCTACGAGCCTGTATTAAGTTTACAAATGAAAGTCTATAATAAATGGCTTTGGAAATCTTTGAGAGTAAATGGGGAAGTTCTGATTATCAGCATTTTTCCTTTCCATCGGAGGTTTCTAATGTTAAAGAGTGGTAAAAACCAGGATTTCAATTGAAATGGGTTAAGAATATCCGCCAAGGCCAATGCCACAAAACAGAAATAGTGCGAAATGCTGTAAATACCGGTATTTTAAATAAGGCGTGCTCTAAGTATGCTATTTAATATAATTCAGTTCTCTCACAGTATTATTACTTCATTATTCACATGACATCGACACGAATAATCGCGTAAAAGATATTTTTAAGTTGTGCTTTTTCTTTATATTTAACACACATTTTACATTAAGGATCCTAATTCATTAGGTTTGTATTTTTGTTATTGCGATATTATGGATCAAGAGCAAATGACATTCGCGATATAAACTGACACGATTTAAAAACGCAAAAAAGTACTTTTACAGATGGTATCTACTACAGTCTACAAAACCGATGTATAGCCATGTATAATTGTAAATGTTACAATTATTAACATAACAAGACAGAAAATGACCTTCAAAGCAATGAATAATGCCTGAATGGACGCCAGATTATGCCAAAATGCACGTTGAGTCTAGAGCCTGGCATCGAAGAGGACGACGACAACGAACCACGTGTTTTCACAAGCGTTTTATTACCATGTTACGATGTCTAGGCCGCCCATGATCACCAACCATAGAATTTGCTATAGACTGAGCCGTCACAAATCTGTTGCGTTAGTGACGTTGACGTATACAATTGTGATGACGTACAATTGTAACACGCGGCTGACAGGGACGTGAGCGGTCTGTAAATGTTCCCAAGTCGTTTACACGTCTCATTAATAGTGGAACCGTCGATTCGGCTACATTAAAGCGTCTAGCTACCTTCATTTGCTAAACACCGCCAACCAAAAGCCCAAAAACTCAGTTACCTTTTCCCAAAGTAAGCCTCAGCATTTTGTACACAAACTTTTTTCGTAGTTCTCGTATATTTTAATAGGTAAATCAAAGTGACAATTTGTACACAAAAAATCTTATTGATTTAACACGTGTTCTGAATGCACGAGACACACGAGCATTTAGTGATGGGCGGTTCATATGTCCGGATATTTTACAGAAAACACGACAAGATTGCTGGGGCGTGAAGTGTATACGTTGCCTCATACATGTCCCCAAATATGGTTCCGATCGAGGCAATAGGAAAGGTACGGTTAATGAAAACGTGTTTTGCGTTTTTAAATCGTGTCAGTTTATATTCAATTGTTTATTTGTATTTCAATTCAGAATTTGAAACGTAGGAGCTAAAATCTGCGAAAATGTACCCTTTTTAAAGGCTTTTAAACTAAGCATGGTCCAAATCAATGTTTTTCCAAGCCGTTTGTGTTAGACACATCAAAACCATGTTTTGTTTTGGAGAGGGTTAATTGTTGCAACGGTCTGTTGACTAAAACCTCAACATTTTACAGTCACGACAAATGGGACAACCGCCTATTTGGTATCAGTGAGGTTGAGGCCAGTCGCATGGACCCACAACAACGTTACGTGCTGGAATGTGTTCACATGGCCATGGAAGATGGCGGTTTTACCAGGAAACAAATAAGTGGCAGCAAAACTGGCGTCATTATAGGTAGGATTCGTGTACGCGTATACGTCATTTTCTTTTACTTTTAATGACCATAGGAAAGATGGGCATTTACTCGTTTTCTCAAGAAATATCTACGATAACAAAGGTCGTGTCATTTGCCCTAGAGAAGTCGAATGACGCAATCATAGCCATTTTTACAGAATCTTTATTTCGATGGTATCTATGTCTATATGGCTAAGAGTCTTTCAAAATCGTTTTCTTTATGCCATTTTGGTCGAGTGAAAAAATGGATCCTGCATGATCAAATAGTAGGTGACTAGGTCAGGACAACCTTCGTTAATATTATAGGGATTACATTTTAGCTCACCTGAGCAACATGCTCAAGGTAAGCTTTTGTGATCACCCTGTGTCCGGCGTGCGTCGTGCGTCGTGCGTTGTGCGTCGGAAGTCGTCAACAATTTCTTTAAATATCTTCTCCTCCTTAACCACTGGGCCAATTCTTACCAAACTTTGCAGGCATGTTCCCTGGGTGACCCTTTTCAAAACTTGTTTTCAAACTTTTGATTCGTCAAAAATTGTGGGCGTTGCAGGGCGGGGCTTATCAGACTTAGAGAAATTGTTAAATAATTCTTCAAAAATCTTCTTCTCCCTAACCATTGAGTAAATTTTTTCCAAAGTTGGCAAAAATGTTCCTTGGGTGATCCTTTACCAAACTTGTTTTCAAATTTTTGATTCGTCAAAAAATGTAGGCGTGGCAGGGCGGGGCTTATTAGATTTAGAGAAATTGTTAAATAAATCTTTAAAAAACAAATATTGATCCAATTTGTACCAATCTTGGCTGGAATGTTCCTTGAGTGATTGTCTTCACTGCCTGTTGATGAATTTTTAATTCGTAAAAAAATGAGAGCGTGGCAGGGTGAGGCTTATCAGACTTAGAGAGCTCGTTAAGTAATTCTTGAAAAATCTTCTTCTCCTTAACTCCTTATAGTGGAGTGACTTTCGCTGAAAAAGTGGCCTATTTCATGGGGTAGGTGGTCACAAAAGTACCACATTTTCTAACCTATACCAAAATGTTTGTCATATCCTGAAGTTTATAAAACGGTAAATATCAAGTCTTGGATGTTGGTACGAGCTGAGAAATCCAAGATGGCGTCCAAGATGGCCGCCAGAATTGAAAACAAGGGGTTGTTGTATTTGATTGCCTGTACTGATTTAATGTATAGCTATACATCATACAAACTAGGTTTGATATCATATACTATGTTTGAACTTTCTCGTGGTACATTTTACAATGGTCATAATGACAAGGCCAAGGTCAAATTCAAGGTCAAATGTGAAAAATAGTGAAAAAATACGTCATCTACCAGTTTTCTTTTCTTATTACTCAAAAGTTTGAATAAAAAAAAGGAATGTTATATACCACAATAAACTACAATATATAGGCTTTAATAATTTAACATAAAGATTAAGATATCTTATGTTTCCATGGAGATACTCAAGATGGCGTCTATAGACCCCTACTGAAAAATAATGGAAAACTGTATTTTACCAGTTTTCCCATAATTTTGATATACAGAATGGTCTTTAAAATTAATGTCAAAGTGTTACTTTAATTTTTTTCATATTAGCACAATGCTTATAGTCTAGATAAAGCTGTCATGTAAGACTAGAAAATATTCTTACTTGTTGCAAAAAGATGGCGACGGTCCAATATGGCGGCCGCAATGAAAACCAAATGGGGCTGTCTTATATGATTGTTTGTACTGACTTAATGTATATCTGTATATCAAATAAAGCATATTTTATTTGATGCAGTGTGTTTGATCTTTTTTATGATACATTTTTAAAATGCTTTCAATGTCAAGGTCAAGGTCAAATCTAAGGTCAGATGTGAAAAATAGTGAATGATATCTGTTATTTTATGTATTTTTGTAATTGTACACTAAATCTTGAATAAAAAGCTATATACTAAAATAAATAATGGTGTATGAACTTCAATAACTTGATATTAAGATTCGGATGTGTTGCATTGTCATGGATATCTTAAAATGATGTGTACAAACACCTTGTGGGACACCTTGAGAGAATAAGAAAAAATCTTTGTTTTTACCATGTTTCAAATTTGATTTGTGTTATGGTAATTTAAATAATGTCAAAGTCGTTCATCTTTATATTCTAAATTGGCACAAAACTCATTTTCTATATAAAGCTATCTGAAGTACCGCCATAATATTATCCGATATAGATTTGAATATGCCATGCAAAGTGATAAAAAAATAATCTAAATTTAGGTTGACAGTAGCCTTATGAGCTGTGAAATGTCAGAATTTGACAACAGAAAATATGTAGAATGAAATAAGTGCTTTAAATACAGTATATATGCAATTTAGTTCTTCATTTAAAAACAAATTTGAGACACAGTTCATTCCAACAAAAAACAAAATGACGATACTTCTTTAGTGGCTATATCACACAATACACGACATAGAGCAATTTTGCCGTCCTAACCAGTTTAGGCATTTATTTTCTAAATTCATTAGAATCACATATCCCATTTAAAACTTTATGAGACCACCATTTATGATGGAATTTTTCTTTTTGTAATATATCATGACATTCTACTAAAATCTAGTTAATTAGTGATAATTATCAAGTGTCGTATATACATACACACTGGTTACTTGAGAGAAGTTACATGAAAAGTTAGTGCAATCAAATATATTAGGTAATGGTATATCCATTAGGTTTTGTGTACATTGATGCTCATATATGCATGTATCTTTTCTATCACAAAGTCACTGAGAAGTTCTGGTGGAGTAACTGGTAGACTCATGAGTTATGGAGCTGATTGATCTGTCTTACTGTCCATCATTTATCCAACTTTAGTGGGTCAGACAGCTGCTGCATTGCAGGATGGCATCCTCTCAAGACCAGCAAGTGATACTCGCATTGTAGCATATACAGCAAAATTATGTCATTTGCTGGCAGAATTTTAGGGTTTAATCTTCTTACCTAGTTCCATTTTTTGTAATTGTTCTGATAGCCACAAGGCCTCTCTCTCTCTCTCTCTCTCGCCTTATTCAATAAATATGTGTATCAGGAGTTTTAGCACATGAAGTGTATATGGACTAACCAAGAGTACTTTGGCAACAGTCTGGCAACGAATATGTAGTCAGTAGGAAGTTTCATTCAAGTACCAAGCATCTGCTTCTTTTTGATTGGGTTAAGGTTCTTGAATGTATTGTGATTTGAGATGGTGAAATAATGCATAGACAAAGGCACGGGTGGTAAACAGAGAAACTAGCTCCAAAAAGAGTCAACGGTATTTTGTTTCCTCGTGACATCCGGCCTCTACCGAGGTAGTTGCATAGAGCGAAAATCTGTAAACAAAGGTAGGTCACGAACACATTTTTCTTCAATTATTTCTTTTACAACAAATTTTTGAAAAATCCGGCGATGCTGTAATATGAAGAAATGGTCGAAGTTTGTTGTGCACGAGAATATTCGGTGTTATTAAGCAGAGTTTGAATACAATCGTTGAAAAACATTTCAAAATCGAAAGTAAAACATTTTTTACTTTCGATTTTGAAATGTTTTTTAACGATTGTATTAAAACCCTGCTACTAATACCATTTACTCCCGTTCACAACAAACTTCGACCATTTCTTCATATTACAGCATCGCCGGATTTCTCAAAATCTCGCTTTAAAAGAAACAGTTTTAGAAAATGTGTTCCTGACCTACAAATTTTCGCTCTATGCAACTACCTCTTTTTGGAGCTAGTTTCTCTGTTTACCACCCGTGAAAGGAAAAGCTTCTACAATCCTTTACTTCAAAGTAAAGTGGCAACAATCGGATCCATAAAATCAAAATTGAAATGCAAGATTAAAAAGATTGTTATCAGTTTGTAATCGATAAACAGCTTAAAAAAGGGAAGAGTTATATCATTTGAAAATGCACAAGTACCACTTAGCTTGTTTGATGAGATTCGCGAAATGGTAACAAACAAGAACGTGAGACTTGTTTGATAAACTCCAATTGTATCTTGATGAAATTGTGTGTGGGTTGACCTATCATCTTAGGTGAGATGACAGTCTTCTTCTTCTTCCAAGTTGTGGTCAGGAGTCATAAAATTGACTGTACTGTTGACCAGTGAAAAGGGGAGGAAACAACCATTTCTTCAAGTAAAACCAGTGTAAAACATCAAATATACAGTCTAAAACTTTTTACAAGGTCTTGGTGGGTTTTCTCTCTGGAAAAGAAGGATCCACCTCTGACTAGGTCATCCAGTGCAGCAGAGAAGCCTTCGCCTGTGTCGATGTCGGTGATTGTTGCGGGGAGTTGGTTCCATTCCCTGATGGTTCTGGGGTAGAAGGACTGATGGTAGACGGTGGACTGGGTTCGTAGCTGTTTGATTCGTCCATGTCCTCTGGTTCTCGAGTCACTTGTTTGGAGTATATCACCGGGATCAATATCTACTTCGTGGTGTTTAATTTTGTGTAGGTACTTTAGTCTGTGCACTCGCCGTTGATTTTGGAGGTACGTCCAGCCCAGTTGGTTTATCATATTTGTCACGCAGCCTGGTGTTCTACCCTTGTAGTTGTTGGTCACGAATCTGGCTCCTCGTCTTTGCACCTTGTCGAGTTGGTTTATATCTCCTGCTAGGTAAGGATCCCAGGCAGCTGAGGCATAGTTGAGTGTAGGGGCTACAAAGGTGTGATATGTACGCTCCCGAACTTCTTGGGTACAGCTCCGTAGATTCCGTCTGAGAAATCCCAAGGTACTGTTTGCCTTCGCTGCTGTCTTGTTGACGTGGGTTTTCCAAGACATGTCTTCGTTTAGGTGGACACCGAGGTATTTGGCGTGACCAAAAGCTTCAAGGGTATGGCCATGTAGTGTGTACTTGTGTTGTTGTCTTTTCTTCGGATTTGTACATATGTTGATCACTTGGCACTTTTCGGGGTGGAATTTCATCTGCCACTGGTCTTCCCACTTCTCCAGAGAGTTCAGATCTTCCTGAAGGGCTTTGGCATCCTAGTCTGACGTGACAAGCCTGCAGAGTAAGCTGTCATCTGCGAATAGTCCACAGTCCGATGTTACACATTCGGGGAGGTCATTAATGTAAGCCAGGAAGTAGAGTGGCCCATTTACTGTACCCTGGGGGACTCCAGATGTAACATCGCCTTCATCAGATACTTTCCCATCCAGGAGAACACGCTGTTTCCGATGAGTTAGGAACGCTTCAACCCAACTAAGAGTCTCATCTCTCACTCATCAGTCGCTGATGTAATATAGTCTCTTGCATCACAACTCCAACCTATATTCTGTGATCCTAACAATATGTTGTAGACATACATTAAATGCAATAGTGGAGGTGTAAATGCCGTTAATGTCATCTTCGATCTCATTTTGAGAACAGAATCAAAACTCAAACCAAGAGCTTGGAGACCTGTCATTGATGGTAGCAAATAAACAAACAAATGTGACAGTCATATATCCCAAAAAAGTTCTTGACCAACTTTACGTAGACCTTAAGGTCATCTCAACAGGACGTGAACAAAATAATACTGTATAGTCAGGACAAAATTCTGAAAAAGTCGCTTAGTTTTGAAGGTATAGGCATTTCGTGAAGAAAAGGGTTTGAGATCATTTCTAGGAGTATTTGGGTATGCTGAATCCGAAAAACAATGTTGCCAAACTGAAAAATGACCCCTTCATCATCTAATTTGCATATTTTCAAAATGGCTACCAAAATTTTAAAAAATGCAAAAATAATGTTGTTATTTATCATTTTTCGACATCTTTTCTTCTATATATCGCACATTTCATGTTTAAAGACTAAACATAAATGATTTAACACGTAAATGAGAAAAAAAATGACATTCATTTTTTTGCAATTACCGTATAAATGGCAATAAATCGCATTTAAACAATAACATATATCTACATTTTATTTTCACGTATGAAATGCACTGAAAGTATTCAAAATACTATTTTAAAAATGTTTTGCATTAAAGGTAAAGTTTCAAATGCAAATATGATACAGAACGCAACTTTGAGCGCAAGTCCTTTTACTACGTATTTAAGCCTTTAGCAAACCTCAAACATGCCAATTTTAAAACCATGTACATAATGTTTCACATAATTCTGCAAAAATAATGATAAATCTTATCCTATATATTGAAATCCAAAATTGTTGCCAAGATATCTACAATTAATTCTTAAGAATATGAATCAGTGTCCAAACATTTTGGAAAACGGTTTACCGTATTCATTGTAATAAAATACAGTGTAGTGTGGAAAATTTCATTTTGAGGGAAATTCCACCTTTTGCACTTTCATAAACATACACTCATGATTCCAAACTGCTTCAGAGATAGTAACTAAAATCATTTCAATTTACATTTTTGATATCCTTAGAAATTAAAACGTGTATATTTGAAATCGAACACATATTAAACAGGTAATCAACTTAGGCATTGGACAATATTAAAAAAGTACCAATATCCTAGGTTTTCAAATTTTGTTAAATTACAAAAAATAATTGAGTGTGGCAAACTTAATTCACTATGGCACGTTGAGCTTGATTTTTTTTCAGAGGAAAAACGTGTTGTTTACTTTGACAATATTTCAAAGAGACAACTTATTTATCTAACTACGACAAATAGAAGACTAGAATTTGGATATAGTCACTAATATACTATATAATACAGATTTTCTAGTCAACAAATGCTCAGCACATAAACGTTAATGATTGAATTGGGTTAAATTTTCAGTATGATTACAGTGTCTGGTGCACATTTCCATTATGTTCCTGACATTTTTCGCACAGGTAAAGTACAAGATCCAATCAAAATCAATAGCTGCTTATCACTCGTACATGTAGATGTGACACCCATGGGTTCGAACCAGTAAGCCCTGTATAGATAGTCTCTGATGTTATTTATTGAAGTATCGCAGCTATATCTGAAACTGTTAGGACTATATCATCTATTTGATAATAATATGTAAATTATTGACAGTTTCATCGAGACCCCTATCATAAGTTGTGCGCTGTCGAAGGGTAGACATGAAACGTTTGTTTAAAAAATAGTCCCCTTTTGAGCTATGCTCGTGGTAAGGGCCATATCATTTGCTATGGATTGTCATACAGATAAAATATGAATTTCTTGGTGTATACCCTCATGCTTTCAAAGTTGATACATCAAATAAAATGAAGGGTCAAATATGGTTGCCATACCAGATATTTTGATAAGAATGGCTTAGACAGAGGCATTTGCGTCTTCAAGACTTAACATTTCTTCACACAGGGTAACCTCAACTGAAAGGCAAGTAAGAAGGAAATGGTTATGAATAGAGAAGTAGTTTTCCGCTTGATGCTGCACAGAGACATGGATAGCTTCACAATCATAGACATGAAGGAATCAAATGCTGACATGTCAAATTTGCTTTGTCATGTAATCAGTTTGAAGAATACAGTCTGAAGCTTATGTTCAAGTATTAACTCATATTCTTCATATGTTTACGTCATTTCATCGGTTCTCATGTATGAATAATCTCAAATAGGTACACTAAGTCTCAATATCCAGCTCCATCTGTTAAGAAAGTTTATTCCGAGTGACGGAAAAATCAGATATGTTACACGGAATGAAATATTGTAATGACATTTTTGGAAACGAACGTTAGGTATATTTCATATGATGTTATTGTACTGAATACAAATATTCTGTTCAATTTCTTTGATATTGCTGCAATTCGTTGCTGACCAAAGATTTGTGAAATGTATTAAAATGTGGTAAGTGTTAAGATGCGCTTTTAGTATTCTTAAAAATACAATAATCGACTTATCTGCATATATCAAAAATGTTGTGTTTGTTGACATCGCCTACGTTATTTCTGATGAAGACATCTGACTTACATCTTCTATTCAAAAGTTTCATTTTAATACTCCTTGAGATCAGTGTAGTTGTCATTTTTTCATGTGTGTTTCTAGACAACTGTTCGACGTCCTAACAGGGGCCCATGCTAGTATGTCAAACATAAAAACAGGTAAAATATATTTTTTAAAAAAATATCTTATGGATTGGTCAACCTGTATATGTAGATACTTACTGTATGATAAAAATTCGCATCAAATTTATTTAGTTCTAAATAATGTTTGTATTTAACTTTATTTACAACATTGTTAGTTTCTAATAACGTTTACAAGAAACTGATCCTCGATGAAAATCTTAGTACCAACGATATAATCCTTTTTTGGCACAGAAAATGTGATGTGCATACCTCTTAGCAAACTGTAAATGTTCCCATGTTGTTCTGATGCCTCAAATATCTAGCATGGCCCCATTAAATAGAAAGGGAGATGTCTAATCAACAGCGACAAAAAATTAATTTTGTACAGGATCGTTATACGCTAGCACTTACAGTTAGATTATATGAACGCAACAATTTCCTATTTGAAAATTGGACACATTCACTTTCTTAAACATGCAACTCAATTCAAAAACCGTATATAGGGTTTGTTATAAACCGTATATAGGGTTTGTAATTGGCTTAATTGGAATAAGTACGGTATTTAGCTCTTATGGCATTTTATGTAATAAAGTCAATTCTGGTATCAATGATTTCAGACAAAAAATTTCCATAATGCAAGGGGGATCACGGAGCTCTTTCCGATCGAGTCATAAGTACCCAAGATTTGTTAAAATATTTTAGCTTTGCATTATTTTGAAAATGACAAATCATCTTACGTAGGCTAAAATTAAATTGTCCAAAATTTTTGGGTTTTAATCAAATTGTAAATGTAAACATCTAAAATGGTACTGTTGACAAAAGTTGTGTGTTTTAACAGCGCATTTTTTTAAAAAAAAAATGCAACATGAAAGTGATATTCTGTATGTTTTAAAGGGTTTTATTGCCCGTGATACGGTAAAAGATTATCAAAAATAGTGCCAAAGAGGTTCTATTTACTTTAAGATTTATATACTCATTAGTTTTAAACAATTTATAGCATTATATCTGAACAATTTGGTTAAGATTATGCCAAAAACTTTGATATTATATGGCAGATTTGATTTTTTGGTGGCCATTTTGAAAATATGCAAATTAGATGATTAAAGAGCCATTTCTGTTCCTCGTTCTCCTAGTAAACCATTTAGTTTTAGTCTGTAAACATGAAATGTGGGATTTTTAGAACATAACATGTCAAAAAATGATTAAACAACAACATTATTATTGCATATTTGAGGTTTTGGCGGCCATTTTGAAATTATGCAAATTAGATGACGAAGAAGCCATTTTTCAGCTTGGCAACATTGTTTTTCGGATTCAGCATACCAAATTACCCCTAGAACTCATCTCAAACCCTTTTCTTCACAAAATGCCTTTAGGTGATAACTTTTCTGAATTCATGCCCTGACTAGTAAGTAAGCTCTAACTCTGGTGCCAGATTATTAATCCATGTTCATCAGTAGTGTATTTGATTAACATATTGTGCAAGTCAATTGTAATTTTGTACAATACATGTTTATCCAAAATACTCTTGCTTAGTCCAGATACCGACATCTTTTATACTCCTGCTACATCATTTTGCACCAGTTTACCGAACTAGGAGTCTGAGCACTTTTATTTCAAAATCAGACGTTTACATCTATTTAAAATGCCAAACCCAAACTTAAAAGGAGATTTCTTTAGTTTTCATGATATGTCGATTTAGTGATTTACACAACTGTACATCTTTTTAATTTAACCCTGTGTATAAAAACAGTAATGTTTGCCCTTTTATTGTTGTTTGAATTTGACTCAAAGTTGTTATGATTCTTTGTGCAATACCTATATAATTCTAAATTGGGTTATTTCATTTCAACCAATTTTGATCAGTATTTTTATGTCACCTGACCGAAGGCCATGGTGACCTATTGCCACAATTTTTGTCCGTCGTCATGCACTGTGCGTCATCCGTCGTGTGTTAACTTTTTAACATTTTCGACTTCTGCTTGAGAACCATTGGACGGATTTCAACCATATTTGGCAGGAAGCATATCCCCTGGGGAAGCCGCCTCAGATTTGTACAAATCATGGTGTTATCTCACCTTGGGGCCCAATAAGGGACCAAAATGGGTGTAAATAGGGTACATCTTAAAAATCGTCTTCTCATGAACCGGCTGTTGGATTGGATACATATTTGGTATTTAGAGTCCTCAGGGCAAGGACTACAAAGTTTGTACAAAAGAAAAAAATATGTCAAGAATTGGCACTGCTGAGATGGTGGGGGTGGGTCGTGTTATTAGCGTATCAGTGTTATTTTGTACCATTGGATGGATTTCAACCAACCTTGGTAGGATGCATTCTTATAGGAAGTAGCTTCAGAGTTACCTCCCCTTGGGACCCCATAATGGACCGCTAAGGGGGTAGCCTATATATGGTACATCTTAAAATTCTTCTTCTTGTGAACCGGCTGATCGATTGGATTCATATTTGATTTTTAGAGTCTTTGGACTATAAAGTTTGTACAAGAAAATAAAATCTGTTTACAAATGGCCATGCTGTGTATATCTTTCAATATACTTGTGAGGATGATATTATAAGTATACTTTAATTTATCTGTAAATACATGCTTTTCTGCGAATTTGACCCATTAGGCCCTCTGTGCCTTTTGTTGATTATATTTGGGTCTTAAAGGAGTACTACATGTATAATACATGTATGTGCAACAGACATACATGGCGATTAAAGAATCTTGCTACTATATGTATTGTCACATGAGTCTTTCGATGAACGATCATTCAAGTATGTGTTTAAAACAGGTTAACTGTTCAACTATGACTAGGTCCTCATAAACCGGGTGGTAAAATATTGAACAATAGTCACGAGTACTGTTGTTTTGTGATTACTTTTTAAGCTGTTATAGTTAAAAAACGAGTATACTCCCTACTTAACATCTAATATTTTATCGTAGTGACCATGTCGCAAATTAAATATGAAACATTGTTTAATCAATATGGTTTTCAATTATTTTCACAAGGTTTCTGAATAGACACCACCATGAAAATATCAATGGCTACATGACATATCCGAATCATTAATGTGGCCATGCTAGGATGTCTGAGGTAAAAAAACGTATGCAAGAAATTAGCCGTGGTCTAGAGTTAGGACGCGGGCTTTAGAATCGAATGGTTCTGTGTTCAAATTCCGCCGGTGCCACAGGATTTTTTCTGAGCATAAGAGATACCCCATGTTGCTCCTCTTCACCCAGGTATATAAATGGGTAAATGGGAAAGTTGAAACCCAAATTGCTGTGGCTGCCGAAGGCGACAATAAATAACAGCCGACTTGGGACTCAGTGGACCTGGGTTAAAGTGTAAAGTCCGTTGAGTGCGTTTCTTGGTTCGTAAAACAGACTTTAAACCAAACTTTAACATATGGAATGGTCAACATGCATATCATAATTATGTTGCTAGATTATTTCTGTCAAAGGAAATTTCAAATGCAGTTCATTTAGTCCTTATAGATCAAATGCATTCAAATCTGTATATGATTGACTGACCAACCTTTTATATTTATAGTGATATTTATGGGAAACTGGACCTTGATAGATAGTGAAAAATTTGGTATATATTTTTTTGCCCAAGATAATTCAATGCACCACATAAGAATGCATACTCTGACTGTGCCCATGTTGTTCTGATCCCTGACATTGGCCCTTTTAACATTTAATCATAAAAGCCTGTATATTGTTGTTTATTGTGGTATATAACATTTCATATCTTTTGCGCAAGATTTTCTGTAAAAACAAAAGAATATATAAAATTACAGGTTAATTTCTCATTTGACCTTAAATTTGACCTTGACACCATTTTAAAATGTTTTTTTTATTTTTTCTATTTTTCCCATTTTGAAATGTATCATTAAAAAGACCAAGCACACTGCATGAAATAAATCTAGATTTTTTGATATACAGATATTACAATAATATATTATAGCCCATTTAGTTTTCATTGTGGCGGCCATATTGGATGCCATCTTGGATTTTACTACAAATAAAAATATTTTCTAGTCTTACATGACAGCTTTATCTAGAATATGAGTATTGTATTAATAAAAAAAAATAAAAATAACGCTTTGACATTAATTTCAAAAACCATTATGTATATCAAAATTTGGGGAAACTGGTAAAATACAGTTTTCCATTATTTTTCAGTAGGGGTCTGTAGACGCCATCTTGAATATCTCCATGGAAACACGAGATATCTTAATCTTTATGTTAAATTATTAAAGCCTATATATTGTAGTTTATTTTGGTATATAATATTCCTGGTTTTTTATGCAAACGTGTGAGTAATAAGAAAAGAAAACTGGTAGGTGGCTTATTTTTTCGCTATTTTTCACATTTGACCTTGAATTTGACATTGACCTTGACATTGTGACCATTGTAAAATGTATCGTAAAAAAATTCAAACATAGTATATGATATTAAGCCTAGTTTGTATGATGTATAGATATACATTAAATCAGTACAGGCAATCAAATACAACAACCCCTTGTTTTCAATTCTGGCGGCCATCTTGGACGCCATCTTGGATTTCTCAGCTCGTACCAACATCCAAGACTTGATATTTACCGTTTGACAAACTTCAGGATATGACAAACATTTCAGGATAGGTTAGAAAATGTGGTACTTTTGTGACCACTCCACCTTCAACGAAGCCTTGAAAGTCACCCTACTATTAACCAATGGATCAATTTTTACCAAACTTGGTGGAAATGTTACTTGGAAGATCCTTTTCAAAATTTGTTTTCAAATTTTTGATTCGTCAAAAAATGTGGGCGTGGCAGGGCGAGGCTTATCAGACTTAGAGAAATTGTTAAATAATTCTTTAAAAATCAAATATTCATCCAATTTGTACCAAACTTGGCAGAAATGTTACTTGGATGACCCTTTTCAAAATATGTTTTCAAATTTTTGATTCGTCAAAAAATGTGGGCGTGGCAGGGTGGAGTTTATCAGACTTAAAAAATCCATGAAAAAATTCTTTGAAAGTCAACCATTGGTCAAATTTAAACCAAACCTGGCAGATCTGTTTCTTGAGTGACTGTTTTCAATGTGTGTTCATGAATTTTTCGATTTGTCAAAAAATGTAGCCGTGGCAGGGTGGGGCTTATCAGACTTGGAGAAGTTATTAAACAAATCATTGAAAATTTTCTTCTCCTTAACTGTTGGACAAATTATATCAAATTATCCAGGAATGTTCCTTGGGTACCCCTTTTTAATTTTCTTTTTACACATTTGTGATTCGTTGAAAATGTTGGCATTGCAGGATGTTTATTCGACTAGAAGAAATGACAAGAAAATTCTTTAAAAATCAACTGTTGGGCCAATTTGAACCAGGGATGTTGCTTGAGTGACTCTTTTTAACAATAATATTGTTTGTGAATTTTTGATTTGTTAATAAATTTGAGTGTGGCAGGGTAGGGCTTATCAGACTTCAAAAATAAAAAAAAATATAAAGAAATTCTTCAAAAATCAACCATGGGGCCAATTTAAACCATGAGAACAACATGGTTATTGAGTTACTCTTTTCAAACACTTGGTTATAAATTTTCGATAGGATAATAAATGTTGATGAGGCAAGGAGGGGCTTATCATATTAAGCGTATTAATGTTTGTAATGTATCATTCTGATGTTTCACAATTGTAAATTGTTAATTGTTAAAGTTTAATCTTGATTATAAAAATCAAACTGGAACAGCACATGATATTCAATTCTAAATGATGTGTGCAAATGCTACTACATGCAATATGATTGAATACTAATGTGACTTCATTGTATTCATTGGAAATTATGAAACTTAATTTACAATAATTTGATACGACATACATATTTGTTTACAACAAAATTTATATTGTACACAATCAAATACAGGAAGAACTCAGGTGAGCGATATCAGTGCCTTTCAGGCACTCTTGTTTAAGTTTTAATGAGGTCAAAACTAGAAGAAAAAGTAAGTTAAGGTAGAATATCCGTAATGTCGCCATTTTGAGATTCTTATAAATCGTTTTTTCCGAGCGGCGCCGTTACGTATCCGAACCTATTCGGGCGCGGTCGTAAACATTCCGCGGTGGAAAGATTCACCGTTTTCGGTCGCGCACGAATAATTCCGACGTCGTGCGAATCTCATTACGGATAGACTACCTTAATAAGTCAAATTTTATATTGTGTCTATGGAACACTTTATTTACTCAATCAAATTTGTTCAGAATTATTGTCGAAGAATATAGAAAACCGTGACTTTGTCCTTACAAAAAAACGTATAGAGATTTGCTAGTATCCATGTTTACATATGTCTCAAGTCCCTCTTGAGTGAGCGATGGAGGGCTGTCTTGTTTGGCGCAGTCATTGGTGTACTATCACAAATATTTAAGAAATATTTAAGGTATTTATAATGATGGGGGAAGAAATTGATTATTAGATTTTCAAAAAAAAATACGGCCAACATAAATCACATGCGTTGGTCGTAATATCATCATCCTGCTTCAGAAACCTCGTAACTGCAGCGCCCTTGACGCTGAAATTACCTTGTTTCGGTTAACCAACATGGAAATATTGTTTATAACATTAGTAGAACGATAAATATTCCTGTAGTATATGTTCAAATGTAGCACGGATGGTTGCCATAAATCTAGACTCAAGGAGACCCAATTTGTCGTTATTTGTATAGCATTCCCACGATAATGTGATGTTTACAAACAAAGCTATAAATAAAATGAACTCGGCCTACAGGTAAGAAAGGCTTGTTATATACGATTAAAATGTTATATTTTACGCTGAATTACATACTCGATAGCGCAGTGGATAGAGCACCGGTGCTTCGTCCATTTTCTTTTAGCAAAAGTGGGTTCGAGTCTCATAGAACGATGGGTAATTACATATTTTGTTTTACAAATATATTTTGTTTTATCATTTTATGAAAAAAAATGAGAAGAAAGCAGACTCTTTATGATTTTTATATAGATTTATATCGGAAAATCACGTACATAATGTGCTATATAGTGGGTATATGGCCTAAGACAACATTCAAGTCATGAAACATGAAACATACGTTTGGTGGTTTATATTGAAAATAAAGAATATACATCTATTTACAAATGTGAAAGGAACAAAACAAAAAAAAAAGTAAAACGCAAATAAGGGAAAATAATAATAATAAAAAATACACGGCTATGTGTAGAATCAACCACAGTTAAAAAAAGAACTCCTCATATAAGGTCAATTGCCAACTGTTTAACCATTAGACCACAGACACAGGTATTTAGAGAAAGTTATACTTACAATATAATCATTGTTTTCTTTGCGATAAATGCGATAAGTACGGAATCCTGTTACCGCCATCCACTTTTCTAAGAAAATTGAGTTTGTGAAAAGTCGAAAAGTCGAAATTAAGGCGACTAACTTCTACTTTTCTACCAAAATTTGACCTTGAAATGTAGAAAACTTGAAGTTTTGTCTGTGACAATTGTCAGAAGTTAGTGTGACTAACTTCAACTTTTCGACTTTTCACAAACTCAATTTTGGTAGAAAAGTGGAAGTTAGTGCGACTAACTTCCACTTTTCTACCAAAATTGAGTTTGTGAAAAGTCGAAAAGTTGACGTTTTGTTTGTGACAATTGTCAGAAGTTAGTGACAATTGTCAGAAATTAGTGTGACTAACTTCAACTTTTCGACTTTTCACAAACTCAATTTTGGTAGAAAAGTGGAAGTTAGTGCGACTAACTTCCACTTTTCTACCAAAAATGAGTTTGTGAAAAGTCGAAAAGTGGAAGTTTTGTTTGTGACAATTGTCAGAAGTTAGTGACAATTGTCAGAAATTAGTGTGACTAACTTCAACTTTTCGACTTTTCACAAACCCAATTTTGGTAGAAAAGTGGAAGTTGGTGCGACTAACTTCCACTTTTCGACTTTTCACAAACTCAATTTTGTGAAAAGTCGAAAAGTTGACAATTGTCACACTAATTTCGCAGTAGGATTTAATTGACGACGGTAGGACTAATTTTCCGCGGGAATATTAACCGCCTTTTTAATTCTCCAATGTGACGTCATTATCCGGGCACCTAATAGACGCCTTCATTTAGGAGAGTATTCAAATTACCTCCCTTGTGATGACGTCACTCATCAGAGGATGAACCGAAAGTAAGGAGTGACAGACAACAACGTTTTGAACAAAAGACAAAGGTATTTATAAAGAATTGTAAACGTGATCGATCTTTATATATTTTAGTATTCGAATAGAGGTTGTTGCTATTTGTTCCGTGCTTCATATGTATATTTTTTAAAACTTAACTTCGGTTTGTCATGTGTTTTCGCGATCTTTCTGCTTACGGATTTTCTTGTATTTAACGCATAACCAGCCGTTTAAATTTTAAACTGGCCCAAATTTAAAGATGTTGCAGGCGACAATTTCAAGTAAATCAAATTTTACATTTCATGGTCTTTTGAGGTAGAAAACATTGTGGGAAATGAGAAAATTGCTTGTCACAAGCAAGTTCTTCATTTTCCACGATGTTTTCCAATCCAAAGCAATTATTTTGAAAGGAGTCAAAAATGTTCACTGTGTGGTAATGGGTTAAGCCAAAATAAACGGATGGATCTATATTATTTTAATTATAAATTATACACTGTAAAGTTTTTTTTCTTGTAGAAATGGACGACATTCTTCTAAATCACGGAAAGTCTTCTTGATCATGGATACAGCGTAATGCAGCAGATGAAGAACCATTTACAGCGACGCCGATTACAAGTACAAAAAGAAAAGCAAAGATTCATATATTGACACTATAATAACTCTCTAGAATGTACAATTATAATCCGAGTCTTCTCTGATGTAAATACGCTCTTTGATATTTTGATTTTTCGCTATTTACATCAGAAAGCGTTGCTCTTTGAAAACAGCGGAAACATCGGTAACATTACAAGTAACTTAAAGCTGTGTTTTTGTGTACCATATCGAATCACTCGGTAAAACACTGTAGGGTATAGATCAATAAATCATTTTTTGTCATACCTGACCAAAAAATTCATTTTAAATCGGCCTGCTGGATGAGTATAACCTTTGGTTTTGAATGGAAGGTCAAGGTAAACAAAGGCTGCTCAGGTGAGGGTTGTTGCAAAACATTGCCTATTAACCTTTTAGAAATACTTTTTGGTCGTAATTTTTTCAGCAGCCATAACAATAAATGGTTCATTTATCGATATCATCAGGGGTTTTAACGATAGCGTTTAAGATCGGACGGTGAACGATGCGCAACAATTTGTTGCGAACTTCTTGATTTTTTCAAAGAGCAACGCTCTCTGATGTAAATAGCGAAAAATCAAAATATCAAAGAGCGTATTTACATCAGAGAAGACTCGGATTTGTACAATTATTGATCAATCAAGACAAAACTTTTGGGGACCATAAGATCTCGGATACATTTGATCTCTTGAATTTGACAAAATTGCCGTTTTCGGCTGTTTTCACCTTGTTTACACTTTAGAATCTACAATTAATTGATCAACCAAGACAAAACTTGGACACTATACTGCTGATTATAAGACCTTGCATGGGTTTGAATTTAGCTCCAATCAATTGAGAAAGTTGTCAGTCATGTGCGCTTGAATCTGACAAAATTGCTGTTTCGACTGTAACAACCACAAATAATGAACAATCAAGATAAAATTTGGATATGATGTTGATTACGATAAGATCTTGGATTAATTTGAATTTCAGAAAAATCAGAATAAAATTTGCTCAGTTGGCTGCCCTTCAAATTTCCACAGGCTACCCAAACAAGCAAATGCATGACTACTTTTACATCAATGATTTAACTGAGTCTCGATTTAAAGGGACCCATGCTAGAAAACTCGAGCGAGAGTGAAAACAAAGACACAATTGGCAATTTTGTCAAATTAAAGTGCACACAACTCCTAATGTTACATTTCTATCAAGCTTAAAATGACACTAAAGCAAGATCTTAACTTTACCAACATTTTAATAAAGCTTCGACATGATTGATCATTATTTGTGGATGTAAAGAGGGTGAAAACAAAGTGGAAAACAGCTCTTTTGTAAATCTCAAGGGCAAATAACTCTGGATTTAATATTCTGATCAATCTGACAATTGCAAGCATTTAAGATCTTATGGTCAGTAAGATTCTGTTGAAGTTCTGTATGGATTGGTTAAGTTAATACTTATTGTCGTAAGAGCGAAAAAAAATTTAAGCCGAAAATGTCAATTTCGCCAATTTTAAGGGCAAATAACTCACAATGTAAATTTCAGATCAAGCTAAACTTTAAATCCAAGCAAGATATTATGGTCACCAACATTCTGTCCTAGAGATGTCTTGATTGGTGTATATTTGTTGTTGCTAGAGTGAAAACAAAGTCAAAATAAAGCCAAAAATGGTCTCTAGATTGCATACAATTTTTATTGATATTTATATCTTATTTTTAAATTTCAGGTGACCCCTGTTGAATTTGTGCCCACTGTTGAGCCAGAGGACAATGGTCCTTTCTACGCGACACGGGTAGAATAATAATAGACTGCACTGAAATTTACACAGAGATACCCCAATCCTTGATAAATAAATCACTGATGTATTCCCAGTACAAGTCACACATGAGCTACAAGGCATTTCTGGGAATAAGTCCTTCAGGAATAATCACATTTGCGTCAGATTTGTGGGCCGGTAGCATCAGTGATAAGCAAATTACAAAAAAATAGTGGTTTGCTCGATATGTGTGAAAAGGGTGATGCCATCATGGGTGATAAAGGCTTTTTGATTGCGGACTTGACGACAGCAAAGGGTATATACCTTATCGTTCCTCCATTGAAGATGAAAAGGTTTACACAGCAACAAGTTGAGGAAACGCGCAGGATATCAAATCTCCGTATTCACTATTGACGTAGAAAGAGCTGTGGAACGTGTTAAGAACTTCAGAATTCTTCAGGGTGTCATACCAATCTCATTAGCACCACAAGCAAATAAGTATTGGAAGATATATATTGCCCTTTCAAATTTGCATCCACCATTAGTCAATGATGACTGATAAAGTTTGACTGGTAAAAGGCTTGGGAAAACAGAAGCAAAAGGAGAATAATCAGCATTTTTCTCCTTCTGCCTCATTGTTTTCTGTGCTAAATTGTTCACAAATTTAATATTAACCCATGAATAGACGAGGGTGGTCCAAAATGAAAGATATCACATAGAACAATTCAAGAGTGTATGAAGATATATAATTTTTGGTCTTTTTACATATAAAACATTGTGGGCAATGATGGAATTGCTTGTCACAAGCAATTTCTGCATTTTCTTCCATTGATTTTTCAATGTTTTCATCTTGTTGGGTGTCAAAAAGTGTCTTTTGAAATTGTTGTCTGCCCTATGCAGCGGCTTTCAAATTGGATCACCTGCCCATCTATGTTGTACTTTGGTAGAGTTAAATGTTTGAAAGTTTCCCAAACTTTTCAATAAATAAAAACTGATGCTGATAAAGCAGTGCACAGAAAATATTAAGGCAAAAAGAACAAACATTGTTTATCAATTTTTCTTCCTTTTGCCATAATATTTTTTCAATCAGTAAGTTCCATTAGGGAGAAAAATTTAATGCTGATTATTAGCATTGTCCTCTTTTTGTCTCAATGTTTTCTCAAGTATTTTCAATAAGGGGTACAAAACAAGGTCTTTCTTAGCCAAAGGTTAAGTTGATAAAGTCAGCCATGTATTATATCTTTCACAAATGGCTACAATTCGGACTGTTCACAAGTGAAAGCTACTGCAGATGACAAGCTTGAAGGTCAATGTTGACAGACAGGAAAAGATTTTGTGAACAATGTAGATCTAGCAAAGTAAATATACCAAAAGGAGAAAATGCTGACTATTTGCATTTTCTCCTTTTGTCTTCATATTTTCTATTCATTTTGTTTTGGAGACATCAAAAGCATGTCTTGTTTGGGAAAGACTTAACCCGTTACCCGTGGCAAAATTGTACATTTTCTCAATTCAATTGAGTTTAAGATAACAATTTCAATAATTCTTTAGGTCTATTTTGTGTTGTGTAGAAAACATTATGGGAAATGAAGAAACTGCTTTTCATACGCTGTTTCTTTATTTTCCATTGTTTTTGAACGCCTTTATCACGGTGTGGTAATGGGTTAAAACTTTTAAGACCAAGGAAAGGAAAAAAACCAATATCATTTCAAATAATTTTATTTTTCATTCTATTGCATAATAAACTTGAAATAAAATAAAAGAAATTGCTAAATCATCATTGCTATCATTAGTTTTTATCCCTTGATGTGTGTTTCATCATGAAGTCTAAAATTTTGAAATAAGGCCAAAACACAGTCATCATGTTCTATGGTTACTCCACAGATACTCATATAAACTTCAGACAGCTATTGAAAACATTGTTAGAAAAAAAGAAATTGAAGAAACAAGCAATTTCTCATTTGCTAATGAATGTTTTCTATTCTACTGGACATTATTATCTGTTTTTGTCTCCATTTTCACATCAAATCTTTAACCCTTTACCACACGGTGACGCCTTTTGACTCCCTCAAAAGAAGAGGCTTGTGAAAACGATGTCGAAAATAAAGAAATTGCTTGTGACAATCAATTTCTTCATTGCCCACAATGTTTTTTACACAAAATATGTAACATTTTATTCACTTAAAATTGTCGCCTGTGTAATCTTTTCAAGTTTAAACATCCCAAAATTGTGTCATCTGGTAATGGATTAAAAGCCTTCCAATTGGATTAATAGTTTGTTGGTGTTTTCCACCTTTTTCGACTGTTATGATCATATTGTGGCAGCTGGAGCACCTAACCATGGATTCTGTTGTTTCTCAAACCAGTAATGCCAGAACATCCTTACTAGCCTCCAGCTGCTTGGCCACTAAGTTTACAATATTAAACCCATTCATGGGAGACTATTTTGTCCAAAAGGATAATTATTGTCACCGAGGATTGAACCCGCGACATCTTAAGTAAGAGGCCACAGTGATACCAACTTCTCTATGGTCGCGCCTCTTTGAATAGGAAGTCAAAATTAAGTACATATGGAAGACTTTGTGACAAAAGAAAGAATTGTGTATTACAAACAATTTCTTCTTTTCTCTCAATATCTTCTACTGTTATTCAAATTGGGCAACTAGTGCATCAAAACGTGATACTACATGATATTCAAAGCCACCATCTCGATGAAAACTGCTTTGATGTCATTCACAGAAAAGCCATGTAAAAGATAGAGGCAAAAGAAGAAAATGCTGCTGGAAAGTCCGAAATCCACAATTTCAACGAAACCAATTAAATCTAGTTATATATGTGGCTTTGCGCTAAATGAGTTGTCACTATCACTGATGCCTGTCGGACGTCACTGTCAAGGACAGAAAATAATGAAGAAAGGAAGAAATTTGCTGATGATCATAATCAGTATATTATTCTTTTCTCATTAAAAATTTTGTTTTCCTTCACTTTATCCACTAAAATTGTCAAAACCAGAGGCGCGTTCAATAGAGAGATTTTTTAAGATTTCTTAAGATGTTTTTGAAACAGTGTCTTTGAGACCGAGATTATAAGCAAGGTGTTCCGAATGTTCCATACTTCATACACATGACGTCATCATGGCGTCATTTGTATGGAGTATGGAGCATTCGGAACTCCGCGGTTTATGGAGCATTCGGAACAACTCGGTCAATTCTCTTCCATATAGATTCTACAGAATTCACCGAGGGGTTCCGAAAGAAGTATAGAGCAATGGCGGCTCGCAGTGATCATCTTCAAAATCTTGATCAAAAGAGCGCTTTATCCAAAAACATCTTAAGAAATCTCAAGATATCTCAAGAAATCTCGCTCTAAAGAATGCGGCTCAGGTCTTAACCCTTTCCCAAACAAGACCTATTTTTGATGTCCCAATGAGAATAGGAAAACATCAAGACAAAAGAAGAAAATGCTAATAATCAGCATTTTCTCCATTGTCTCAATATTCTCTGTGCTATTATGTGCACGAAATTGAAATTTTACTTTAATTATCATAAACACTCATTTTGTCGTCTTTAGCAGCTTTCAAATTGGACAACCCTATAATTTTTTCATTTGGGAAAACCACCCATTCCCACACATAGACTCTTTTTTACTCCTCTTATGCTCAAAATAATGCTTTGGAAAACATTGTGGAAAATGACAATATTGCTTGTGACATTTTTGGAAAACATTGTGGAAGATGAAGAAATTCCTTGTAACATGCAATTTCATCATTCCCCACCATGTTTTCTAGGCAACATAATTATGTGATATTCTATTCACTTGAAATTGTCTTCTGCAATTTTTTTTAATTCAGTCTAAAATTTGTAGTCTGTTATTGGGATAATATCAAATCAAATGAGAACATCACATAGGTTGGTCAAACAGCCACATACTGGTGACATACAGATTAATATCTACATTGGAGCTATACCCCGTTCAATTCTACTTGTGAATAGTTCTGGAATCACATGAGATAAATAGAAATTGTTGATTTTTTGGAGGGCCTTCTCCCAGAAATGTTCGTTGAAGAAAATCCTTTGTACCGATGAACCCTTCAGTGTCCAAATATACAAATCGCACCATGATTTTCCTGTAATTGCCATCTGTCCTTGAATTTGATAGTGATAAATATGGGTTTCTTTCAATGTCAAATTTCCATCTACTACATCACAACAAAAATCTGAATTCCTTGCAGCATCTACCGGTGTTTCATTTCTGTACTTATATGGGCACTTTATTTCTTATAACCCACCAGATACTGGACAATGGTCACACATGACAAAACCGTCAGGACTAGCACCTATATGAGGGTATTTCGGATTCACTGTCAAGCCACATTCTGTCACAGACAATTTGGGATGCATGTTTCTCATATACTTGATATAAAATCTTCTAGCAGCTGGCTCGTGTGTTCTTCCCCATTTAACAGACGGCACATCCAAACTACTAGGGTACAGAACTGACCTCACAATGTAGTCTGCCCTAGTATCTTCCCTTTTTTTACAAACTACTCCAAATGTTGAGGAACAGATCCTTCCATTTATGGCCACTTCCCAATTTTTGTTTTTATGTTGTCCTCTTGCCTTTAGTTCAATAAGGTCGCTCTGTTGCTGAGAACAAGACAGGCTGTTGAAATAGTTATTGAATTGTTCTTTACATTTTTCAGTATACACATCAACCCTATCATGGTACATGAACGGAACACTATGTAATGTCAATTTTTTTCACCTTTACTTAGAGAATTAATTTTCTCTGCAGCGGTATCTTGGAAGCCAAGCAGCAAAGCCGCATGTGGATCATTGTTTGAGTTTTTGCTTAAAGCATTCCATATCCAAGCGAGTCACAGGGGGGTCAGAGAGTAGTGAACGTTTTGATTTGGGTGGATCTTGCTCCTGACAGTCAAACTTTTGCTTTTTAAATACCAACTGGCTTGTCTTTTTAGGGCTTAATTTTCTGGCTCTGGGCTTATTCCATAGGCATTCTTTCGAGGTAACTGCATCAAGGCCTTCTTTCTTCTTCACCGTTACATCGACTAGGGCGTAAAATACAGCTGCAATGTGGTTACAGGACTCTCCTTCCCTGAAAAATAAAAAAATACATTTAACAAATTAACCTTTTACCAAAAATAATGATTTGGGCATTGATTGAAATTCTCTCTAGTCTGTCAAATGCTAGACAAGAGATGTTTGTAAAACATATATGCCCCCTCAAGGGCCTACATTTGATGTAGGTCAAAGTCCAAGGTCAAGTTAACAAAGTCCAAGGCCATGTTCAAATATGAAAGGTCTTTGTAGGAGGTGTCTATGTGTGAAATATCAAAGCTGTATATGTAAAAATATTACATTCTGTTACTATAAATAGTAACATTTTCGGCTAGAATCGGTCAGATATCAGGCGGGCCGAAAAAGCTATATCCACGTGAATCCTTAGCAGCGGGCAGATATGCGATATCTGCCCGCTGCTAAGGAATATATTCCAAAAACTATATGTACAGATCTTTTGCACGTGCCTTTCCGTGACGAAAAACGTCAATGACGTCAGAAAAACGCAAAGTTGTTTACAAAAATGGCTGCCGTCGTAACGGTCTCTGTCTGCACTTCAAGTGCGATTTATGTAATAAATGAATGATATTGAGTTTATTCCAACTGGAAAGTCTGTGGAAACTATGTTGAAAGGTAAGATCTACTCATCGAATGAAGTTTTTATTTTTGCAAAAAGAATGTAATATACAGATTATTACACGACAGATGAGGGCCGGAGAGTGATATCGGCCCTGACCTTGATATCTGCCCTCGGCCTAAAGGCCTCGGGGCAGATATCGCGGTTGCGGGCCGATATCACTCTCCGGCCCTCATCTGCCGTGTAATAATCTCTAAGTAAAATGAAACATAGGCCAGATTAAAGTTTTTAAAAGTAGGCCAAATGCCAAGGTCAAGGTCATGGTCAAATGTGAAAGGTCTTGGTTGGAGGTGTCCATCTGTGAAATATCAAGGCTGTAGGTGTAAAAGGACATGATATACTGGTATATGCCTGGTTTCAGTCTTTTTAAAAGTAGGTCAAACTCCAAGGTCAAGGTTGCAATATTCAAGGTCATGGTCAAACGTGAAAGGTCTTGGTAGGAGGTGTCTATGTGTGAAATATCAAGGCTGTAGGTGTAATAGGACATAAGAAAAAGGCTAGGTTAAAGATTTCTAACATTATGTAAAAATCAAAGGTCAAGGTCGCACAGGCCAAGGTCATGGTCAAATGTGAAAGGTCTTGGTAGGAGGTGTCCATATGTAATATATTGAGACTGTATAGGTAACAGGACATGAGATATAGGCCTAGTTTAAATTTTTTAAAAGTAGGTCAAACTCCAAGGCCAAGGTCCAAGGTCATGGTCAAAAGTGAAATATCTTGGTTGAAAGTGACCATGTGTGAAATATCAAGGCTGTATATGTAAAATGACATGAAATATAGGCCAGGTTAATGTATTATTAAAGTAGGTCGAACACCAAGGTCAAGGTCACAAGGTCCACGGTCATGGTCAAATGTAAAAGGTCTTGGTCGTAGGTGTCCATGTGTCAAATATCAAGGCTGTATGTGTAAAAGGAATTGATATATCGGCTAGGTTATTTTTTTTTAAAGTAGGTCAAAGTCAAAGGTCAAGGTCACAAGGTCATGGTCAAATGTGAAAGGTCTTGGTAAGATGTGTCCATGTGTGAAATACCAAGGCTGTATGTGTAATAGCACATAAGATATAGGCCCAGTTTAATTTTTTTAAAAGTAGGTCAAACTCCAAGGTCAAGGCCACATGGTCCACGGTCATAGTCGTATGTGATAGGTCTTGGTTGGAGGTTTCCATGTGTCAAATATCAAGGCTGTATGTGTAAAAGGACATGATATATCGGCCAGGTTAAAGTTTTTTAAAAATAGGTCAAACTCAAAGGTCAAGGTCACAAAGTCCAAGGTCATGGTCAATTGTGAAAGGTCTTGGTATGATATGTCCATGTGTGAAATCTCAAGGCTGTATTTGTAAAAGGTCATGAGATATATGCCAGGTTTAAATTTTTTTAAAGTAGGTCAAACTCCAAGGTCAAGGTCACAAGGTCCAAGGTCATGGTTAAATGTGAACGATGTTGATAGGAGGTATCTATGTGTGAGATATCAAGGCTGTATGTGTAAAAGGACATGAGATATAGGCAAGGTTAAGAAGTAAGAGTAACAAGTATCTGGTGTTGTATGCAACACATAAAGTCCCCTACCGGCTTCACATTGACTCAATATGGTAATCAATAATAGATTAAGATGAACAAGTCATCAAAATAATTGTCAAACATATGAAATGTTATGTCCGACTGGAGGTGATTAATACTGCTGCATCACCACCCTGACTAACATGGCTTATAAATTTTTTTACATTTTAAAACAGGTTTCATCAAGTTAGCTTGCTTAGTTATTAAGTTATTGCACGATCCATTTTTTGCCATATTTTCACTATTTCTGTTACCATAGCAACCGCACTTTTCGTCAAAGAACAAAGATAAAATGATGTGCATAATCTACACATTGCCATCTAGTCATATACCAAGTCTCATCAAATTAGCTTGCTTACTTATTAACTTATCGCAGGATCCAATATTTTTGCCATTTTTTCACTATTTCCGTAACCATAGCAACAACAATTTTAGTCTAAAAACAAAAATAAAATGAAGTGCATAATCTACACATTACCATATAGTCATATACTAAGTCTCATCAAACTAGCTTGCTTAGTTATTTTCTTATCGCAGGATCCCATTTTTGGCCATATTTTCACTATTTCTGTAACCATAGCAACCTCAATTTAAGTCGAAAAACAAAAATAAAATGATGTGCATAATCTACACATTGCCATCTAGTCATATACCAACTTTCATCAAAAACGCTTGCTTAGTTATTAAGTTATCGCGGGATCCAGATTTGAGCGAACAGACGGACAGACGAACGGACAGACAGATGGACGGACGGACAGACGGAGGGCAAACCTATAGTCCCCTCCGGTGTGAACACCGGTAGGGGACTAAAAATTAACAAAGGGCAATAACTCCAAGAATTTGATTGGCAGAGTTACGGTTCTCGTGCACTGCACCTCTCCATAATGAAATCTATTCACCTGTAAAGTTTCATTATTCTACCTTACATACTTTTTGAGTTGTGCTCTGGACAAGAATCAAGTTATAAAATCAACAAAGGGCAATAACTCAGAAAATTTGATCGGCAGAGTTATGGTTCTTGTGCACTGCACCTCTCCATAATGAGATCTATCCACCTGTAAAGTTTCATGATTCTACCTTACATACTTTTTGAGTTATGCTCCGGACAAGAATCAAGTTATAAAATCAACAAAGGGCAATAACTCAAAAAAATTGATCAGCAGAGTTACGGTTCTTGTGCACTGCACCTCTCCATAATGAGATCTATCTACCTATGAAGTTTCATGATTCTACCTTCAATACTTTTCGAGTTATGCTCCGGACAAGGTTTGGTCTACGGACAGACCGACCTTCCGACCGACCGACCTTCCGACCGACCGACCTTCCGACCGATCTTCCGACCAACTGACCGACACTTGCAAAACAATAAACCCCCATTTTCTTCGAAAGGGGGCATAAAAATACCTTGTTATCATAAACAATATGAAGATGAAGACACTGCTTGTGACAAGCAATTTCTTAATTTCTCATGACGTTTTCTGTCCAGAAAGATAGAATTGTACTCATCTAAAATTTTGCCGTCTGGTAATGAGTTAAAACGTAAATAAATAGGCCTACAGTTGTCGCCACATCGTATGGCACGTGTTTATGTTTTGTTTAACGTTCAATTATATTTGAATACAATATAAACATTGTGCCATAAGATGTGGCGCCAACTGTAGTTAGTATGCCCATGTATGTATTTCACAACATATACCACGAATAAAAAATATGTTACAATGCAAGATAATTAAGTTTTCTCCTATTTTCATTCAATAATATTCCTCATAAATGTGACCTCTCAAAAGTGTCCCCCTGTGTTTGAGTTTGAGTTTATTGGGGTTTTACGCCGTTTTCAACTACCAGGGTCATATCGCGGCGGCTGGAGCACCTTCCCATGGATTCCTGTTGTTTCTCAAACCAGTACTACCACAACACCCTTACCGAGCCTCCAGCTGCTCGCCCACTTAGGTTAACGATTTCAAACCATTGGTGGGTGACAATTTTGTCAGAAAGGGTATTAGCCGCGGCCGGGTATCGAACCCAGGACCTCTCGAATGAGGGTCAGATGCGCTACCAACTGCGCTAAGGCCGCGGCCCTGTCCCCCTGTGGGTAACCCTTTTTCACCCATTTTATAAAAGGTGCGACTCGACGTTCCAGGAATAAACCAATGATATAAAACTTACAGGTTTCTATTTTAACCCTTTATCAAACAAGAAGAAACAATTTCAGCAATTTCTCCATTCCCTCGACATTTCCCCTGCAATATCGCCCGTATTGTCTAGTCAAGACATAAATAATACTTTATTTATCTCCTGGAACCTTTCAAAATGAACAGTCTGAATTTCGCTGTTTGGGAAAGGATCAATATCGATTTTCCATAAATGACATGATAGGTTATGTTAGACCGGAAGTCGTTTGACCCGTATCCCTAGCAAAAACCCCAGGGGGTTTTGCTAGGGATACGGGCCCGTATCTCCAGCCCCCATGGGCTAGAGATTCGGGCCCGTATCCCTAGCCACTTCTTTTGCTATTTATATGCTACTCGTCAACTGTGATCTCTTTCATCCATCAATGTTCTCTTTCTCACAATGTAACTCGATCACACATATAAATTTACAGTGACTTTCCCATTATATATAGTTTTACCAATTTTTTTTTGCAGAGAGAAGAGAGGCAATGAGTTTTTAATTCACTGCTACCCATTTACAGCTAGGTAGACTGAGGCGTTGACAATTAAGTGTCTTGCCCAAGGATACACCTCCCGAGCGGGACTCGAACCTGGATCCTCCAGGTTACAAGCGCAGTGCTCTCACCACTGCGCTATTGAGGCTATTGCAATTTTTGGGATAGGGACTCGCTCAACCGTGGGGAAAATCAAGCGTCTTGAAAACTTTTCTAGGACTGAAAAAGGCTTGGATAAGGTTGAATGATTTTTACCCTGACCTTGATATTCCAGAGTCTAGTTTCTGTTTTGTTTTGCAAAAAAGATTTTTCAGTGTAAAAATCTGTTGTCTCAAAATTTCTTTGACCAAAGAGTTTGTTTGTAGCAAGAGTATTTAGATGCACAGGGAATGGTACTAAGATTGTAATCACTTGACTTATAAAAATCACAAGGCTATCGAAACCATGGAACCTATCGAAAGCATGAGAGGAAAGGCTAATCCCGAATTGGGAACAAAAAATAAACAAAGATGGTGGACATGAAAATGTCAAACCTGATTGTAACATCCTTCTCCAATTTCAGAAGTGTCTGTATTTCTCTGTATGTATAGCCCTGCATGAAATACCCGCGTATGTCGTTTTCCAAAGCCATTGTCTGGGGCGAAACTTTAGAGGGTCGTGATCGACCGGTGATACAGTAATTTTTATAGGGTCCATTTTTATACCATACACCGGTTCACGCGGCAGAAGAAAGATTCTTTCCGGATTTTTTTCCTACCCCGAAATTAGTCTCAATAGTTTCGACTTTTCACAAGAATGTTACCTAGGAAAGAAGAAAAGTTGAAGTTAGTCACACTGATTTCGACTTTTCGAGGAAAATTGAGTTTGTGAAATGTAGAAATGTTGAAGTTTTGTTTGTGACAATAGTCAGAAGTTAGTGACAATTGTCAGAAGTTAGTGTGACTAACTTCAACATTTCTACATTTCACAAACTCAATTTTGGTAGAAAAGTGGAAGTTAGTCGCACTAATTTCAACTTTTCTATCAAAATTGAGTTTGTGAAAAGTCGAAAAGTTGAAGTTAGTCACACTAACTTCTGACAATTGTCACAAACTTCTGACAATTGTCACAAACAAAACTTCAACATTTCTACATTTCACCAACTCAATTTTCTTAGAAAAGTGGATGGCGGAAACAGGATTCCGTAGATAAGTGTGTTTTGATCTGTCTAACATTTCATTATCAAATGGGTATGGTCTATATTTTTGGCGGGAATCTGATCATCGTGGGAGCACTATATCGCAATATGCAGATGCGATACATCAATGCCAATGCGAATGGCAATGGATTTTGTGCTAAAATAGACTTGGTTTGCCTTATGTTTTGATAAACCGTCGGTGTTGTTATACCATCTCGTAATTCCGGCTTGAATCAATTCGTAAATACGAGATTTTATAACAACACCTTCGAAATGCTATTGTTTGCTATTGTTTGTTAGAAATTACGACATGCTTAACCGTGTATAATTGTTCCGTATTTCACGACGTTCGTAATATGCAGATGCGGTTCATCAATGTCGATGCTATTTTGTGAGAACGGATAGATTCTTACATGTCATAATTGAGGACAATTATTTGACCATCAATCCTTTTCTAAACACCTCTTCCTCTCCCAAATACATTTACGTACATCTCACTATCAACACTCAGACAATGAACACGACGTTAATCAACAATTAACACGACGTTTGAAACATTTATTAAGAAACACCTTTTCAAAGTACATCGGTAAATAATTTAATGTCATTCTATTATGTTGATTTAAAAAAAAACATCGGAGCGTCATGTTTGGTTAATATTTTGTTTCATAACTACATAAAAACAGAAGAAGAAAAAAATAGCATTGTCGTAACTTCTTTCAGAATCTTTCAAAACTTTTTTCATAATCAAATTTAAGTTTTGAATAAATTTTCTAGTTAAAAAATTCAATTACAAAGGTTTGTGTGCATCGTGGGATGGCTGACAACTACGGCTAATTAAGCCCCGCTTCAGGTAATAAATTGTGCAATAACTTTCTTATTCTTGTGTCAAATTTCAATCGGGTTGTTGCTTGAACTCCGCCTTACTGATCCCTTTTCCTAATATACGACCCTCCTGCCTTTTCCAAGTATTGATCCAAACCGATCACAAAATTGACAAAAAATCAGATAGTTTTTCCGGTCGGTTGTTAACAGTTTTGGGGAAAAGTATATGTTTTCAAATAAGTCATATAAGTTGAGTGAAGAGCTCAGTAGGGCTGGGTATATGCAACATACCGCTTGGCAATTTATTCATAAAAAAGAAAGTAATTGCACAATATGTTATCCAAAGCGTGGCTAATTTTACCGTAATTATTTTCATTTCGTTTTTTGGTCGGTTGCGATCAATTTTTGGAAAATTGTAAAAGGCGGGGTACATGCAAAAACCTTTTTTACAATAGACACAGATATAAAAAAAGCATTATTGAAAAATCTTTAATCAGAATCGAGACTATTTTGGCCGTAGTTGATATCCATCCCATGGTGCACAATGTCCACAGTGTTAATTATATAAATATATTTACTTCACAGACGATATCTGAATCCATACGTCTTGTTGAAGTTTTGGCCAATACGTTTTAAATCATTTCTTTATAAAAATATACCGAGAGGCAAAAATAAGTATACACCTTAGTTCTCGAAGGTTTTCTGAGTAAATGATTCATATATTGCGAAAGATTTTTGAAAGCCACCGAGGGTGGACGTTTATTAGTGGTCGTTTATTGGTGTAATCTTCTCCGACTGTCTTTCCTTCCGTTGCTGAAATTTTCTAAATCATGTGCACCATCAAAAAGGGGGGTTTAATACAAAGGTTCGCGTTTACACAACTCCTAAATTTATTGACGCATTTGGAGGTAATTTTCACAGAATGTTTCTAGCTACTTGACCGTGCACAAATTGCTGATACATTTTCTTTATTATGTCGCTTCATACAAATGAGAGGACTTGATGTAGAATATCCATTGACGTAACTCGCTTTGAATGGATTGGTGGAGATGGATAAATTTTACGCAGAATGTTCCTAGACAACTTATGGCTTAATTCAAGAACAGTTCCTTGACTCTCACTTCAGTCAAATTCAACAAAGGACGCCCGAAGTTACTGCTAATGCCGTTATCACGAGACCAGAAAGACTCAGTGACAAAGTGGTATTCACAGTCAAAATCGTTCTCTTCTTCATCAAGGAAATGTTTAAGGGTCTGCTAAACAGTATGACAGTGAGTTTGCGCCATTGTTGGCTCCAAGTTAAACAAGTTTTTCAATAAAAAAAATGTTTAATGTTCTGTTACATCATGATTATAACATGCCATAGGCATAGTTCATTTGACAGAAAGAACAAAGTTGAGCACCAAAATCAACAAGGCAAGTCGAAAATTTGGCGTTTCTCCCAAAACTAGGAACTTTCTCTAGACAACAAATTTTCTTCTTTGATATATGCCAATATATAATGTGTAAATTCTAATCCATGTAGTACTACCTTCATATGTCAATATATCACAGCGGTTTTCATGATATTCCCCAAAGACCATACCAGCCCATGCTTTTTCATCTAATCGGGTTTGAGTTTGAGTTTATTGGGGTTTTACGCCGTTTTCAACTACCAGGGTCATATCGCGGCGGCTGGAGCACCTAACCGTGGGTTCCTGGTATTTCTCGCACCAGTACAACCACAATATCCAAACCGAGCCTCCAGCTGCTCTCTCACATAGATGATTCACACCCATTGGTGAGAGACAAATGACTTTTGTCAAATGTCAGAATGGATACTGGCCGAGCCGGGGTTCGAACACGTGACCCCTGGATTGACAGACTCCGACGTAACCGACTGAGCTATCCGGGCTCGGCTTTCATCTAATCGGACGCCATTTGAATAATCAATCGACTCCTATTCCGTAGTGTTTTGGTGGCATACAAAATAGGCAACGTAAACAAATGAAGTGCACCTTTAAAGCTCATGGTTGATCTTCAAGTATAATGCATTACATCGATCGCGTCTTCACCTTCATATAATCGTCGAAGAGTCTTCCATCTTGAAAACAGTGGATTTACACGCGTATATTCGTGTCTTTGATAAAAAGTTATTTTTCGTGACTATTATCAAGCTTTGCAGTTGTAATTACCCTATTCATTATATTTACAAATGTCTATAAAATTTCGATCGATAAATCAATAAAAAAGTTTCGCGCAAAACTATTTTCAGCGTTATTTGGCTGTGCCAGGAATCAGCATCCTCTAATTTGTAAACAGATACATGAATGGAACAGATCTGCGTAAAAACATATTTAATGAATGGTGAGTTGTCAGAAAAATTAGAATTGATGTTTAAAGGTGGTGTGCGTATTACTTTTCTTCGATTATCAAAGAATTTGATGCCTTGCATGAATATGAAATAATTTGCACCGGAAGTGGACTGTGTTCATGTTTTGAAAATTGTTCGAAAAACATTTTATTTCGCAAAGACAAATCGTGCATGTAGATCTATACGAAATACAATATGCATTCCGTCTCTACACAAATTAATATTTTAAACGATATATCAAATGAAATTATATTATAGCATGATTTAAGAAATGTATGGTGTAGAGCAACGGTCTTTACAAATTAGTAGCGTCTGGAAATGTATCATGTTTTTTTTGATAATTTTCTTTGCAATTACCGAGCAATGAAACGTTACAACAAAGGGAATGTTATGCTAGTGCTAACTTATAACACAATTCTGATAACAAGATACCTTTAAAACATGTTTGCACTTCTGGAATCAATATGAAAAATGTAAGTGGTGTGTCAATAGAAAATTGGGGAAAGACTATTATTATGCCCCCTTTCGAAGAAAATGGGGGTATATTGTTTTGCAAGTGTCGGTCGGTCGGTATGTCGGTATGTCCTTTATTGCCCTTTGTTGATTTTATAACTTGATTCTTGTCCGGAGTTAAAACTCAAAAAGTATGTAAGGTAGAATCATGAAACTTTACAGGTGGATAAATCTCAATATGGAGAGGTGCAGTGCACAAGAACCATAACTCTACCGATCAATTTTTATAGGGTTAATTCACGTTTTTGAGGTCGTTCACATTCTCAGAGGCCCAAAAAATGCGTTATCGCCTGAGACCGAAGGTCGAAGTCGATAACCCATTTTGTGGGCCTCTGAGAATGTGAACGACCGAAAAAACGTGAATTGACGCTATTATTGCATAAAATATGAAGAATTTGCAAAGAAATGTAATAAAATGAAACGAATAACTAAAAAAACTTTGTGAAAATTTAGCCACATTTACACCGACAGACACCAGAGTTTTCCGGCGTTCGACTCGACATATCGTCTATTGAAAACCAGACCATAGTATCTCGTATCTTTTCAAAAAAATCTTTTTTTGCTTTATTTGGTGAATACTGCTTAGATCCATATCCTCTCAAAATTTCAGCCCTCTATCTTAAATACTTTTTGAGATATTGAACAAAGATCAAACCTCGTATCTAAGATTGTGCACAAGTTCTAGAGAAAGAAGAACTGATTTTCAGATACGTTTATTTTTTCAATTTTAGCCACAAATTGCTCTGCCAAATGATGGCAACTGTAAATACAGCATTATGGCTTTAACGGATTATTGATTTCTTCAAGGAAATGTCCAGCCAGAATGTATCATATAGTGATACACTGTTATGGTTTTCACGTGTCAAACATTTATCCCCCGTCTATGTCATGCCAGAACATTGTATCTAGCGATAATATATGTGTGTTAGAGTTTTAATCTCAAATGGTCCAGACCATACTATATCATATAGCTATAAGTGGCTTTGGCTTTTCCATATACTGTGATTGAAACTAGAGTTTCTCCAAACCAGTCAATTTTATCTGTAAATAATATGTTTTTCATTCGGGATATTTCACCGCGGACAGCTAATTGGTGTTGATAACAACGTATCAGAGCACTGATGTAGCATGAAATTAATTTATTTTTATGACCTTTTCCATTTAACCACAGCTGCATTTTCCATTTATATTACCGACATAGGGTCATTGCATGTGAACACTTTATGAAATATTTTCAATAACGATTAAAACTGCATTTTACAGTCATTTAGTGAACAGTTATGCTTTAGTTAAAACTGAACTTTACAGAAAAGGGAATTCGGTGTACTTTTTCCAGGAGAGGATCCATAATTTTAAGGTAAATCTAATGTATATTACTTTTAATTTGATATGTTCCTTTATTAATATAATAATAACATGTAACAAAACATTTTCTCCCCCTTTTTAAAGAAAAATTATTACATGGAGTCATATAGATTTTACAGCAATATCCGTATAACATTCTTATTAGATATATTCCAAGATTGTAATAATTACATGCACTAAAGCAGTTTGTTACATTCATTTTGAAAATCGCTAATAAGAAGCTATGTAATATATTCAACAAAATGTGTATAATTAGAAGCTGTTTCCTTAATCTAATACATTTTTGTTGATTGTTTTAGAAACATGTGACTTGAAGCTGTTTTAATATGTAGATGTGGTCTGAGGAAGAAGACGGTGATCTTGCAGAAATAGCAACGCAAATTGAACAGAACATCCTTGAGGCAGAAGCAACCTTTTCACTGTCTAAAAATGATGCTGAGAGTATTAACAAAGACAAAATAGATCTCGATGGAGAAAGGCATGTGCAACATGAGCATGACTTGGTTACATCAATTCTTGGAAAGGAAGAGGATTTAAAAGACACTAAAGAAAATGAACCAAAATCCACAGAAGATATTGCAAATATGTGCGGTTTTCATGATATTTCAGTAGAGAAAAATGAAGAAATGGATACAAATTCAAAAACAATTGACAATGAGAGAATTGATACTCTGATTTGTGATGATGTTTTAAAGGCAGGAAATACAAACGTTGTAGTTGATGTTGATATTCCTGAACAGAATGGAAATGAAACTGTTTCTAAGGAAACCTCTCTGAAAAAAGACAATACAAGAGTCCGTAGTGAAAAGAAGGATAATGTGACTGTGATTTCAGACGACTTACAGACTATAACAAATGTTCCTCACAGTACAAAACGTGCAACAAGGAAAGCACAGAAACACTCAATGAAGGGGTTTAAACCGAGTTCAAGTTCTGATGATGATGATAACATACCCCTTTGTGTTCTTGTTAATCGATTTACTGAACAAAGTTACACATCTAGTTCCGAGGATGAAACATATATCCCAAATTCGAAAGAGCTTAATTCATCTGACTCAGAGTACTTTTCTGATCTGTCTGACAGTGCAAAAAGGCAGAAGGAAAAAGATGATGCATTCAGAAAGATGTGGAAAGACTCCGTGTCTAAAGTAAAATCGAAACCGCCAGATATTTCATGTGACCAGCATGCCACTTCATCAACTCTGACTGATCACGAGACCACCAGAGATGAGCAAGAAATTGCTAGGCAAAAACAGATAAGTTACCAAGAGGAAATTATCAGAAACACTCTGATAGTGGAAAATGAAGGCCGACTAGATAACGTCTTAAATATAGAAGGATTATCTCGTGTAAGGGTGCTTCCACATGGGAACTGCTTCTTTGAAGCAGCCTGTCATTCCGCACACATATCTGAGTCGCATACGCAGCTCAGGCAGTCGATTTGTTCTCATTTAGAGGAAAATGCTCCAGAGTATATCGGTTTCCTCCAAAACAAACATAACAACACAAAAGAAGAATGCAACTTCAAAGAACTGTTTTTGGCTGAGATTCAAAGTCTAAAGAAAGATGGCTATTGGTCAAACAAAGTTGCTGACATGCTGCCACTTGCTCTATCAAATTACACCCAAAGTGTTGTATCAATATATACCAGCAAGCCGGAGCTTTCGAAAATCGTAATAACACCTACTTTGAACCAAGATGTAAGAAGCAGTGAAATAAATATCGCGTACATATCTATCCCAAATGTCATGGAGCATTATGACGCTTGTTGCCAAAGTGGAGGTCAAGAGATATATACAGCAAGACCTATTCTGAATCTAGAAAATGTCGACAATTCTATCCCAGAAGAAGCACAAACTGTGGTAGAAGCGTTAGTAGAGACACCAAAAAAAAATCAGCAAAATTCGTTTCTCCAGCAAAAAGACGAACTGTTCGCAAAAGAAAAGCCACACCTGAAAACTGGAAGAAAAATATTCGGTAGCGACTAAGAGTGGGCGGTGAGGAATATGTATCAACGTCAGGAAAGATTGTACCGAAAAAACAGGTTAAAGAATGCAACTGTTCGGGATGTAAATATAAATGCAGTGAGAAAATTTCACGTGATAAAAGATGTCAATTAAGAGACTTTTATTATGGACTAGACTCGTATGAAAGACAAAAGGATTACATTTGTTCTAATGTTCTTGAACAAAACACTAGGACATACTTGGATAATGAAGGTAACAAAGTTACCAAAAGGAAACAAGTTATGCGAATTTACTCGTTCGAGGTGGATGAAGTAAAAGTGCGTGTTTGCAAAAGATTTTTCTTAAAGACATTGGACATAAGTGAGGCAAATGTTACCCAGGCTCTTTCCAAAAAGTCATGTGGCCATTTCGAAGGAAGGGATGGAAGGGGTAGACACAAAGCACCTAACAAAACCAGTGATCTTAAACTTACAGAAGTAAGAAATCACATAAATTCTTTTCCTTCTGTTGAGTCACACTACACAAGAAAGTCCACAAGCAGGCAATATCTTGCTGCAAATCTGAATATCAAGAGGATGTATGAAGAATATGTATCCCAATGTCAACAAAAACAGACAGAACCAGTTAAGGAACCTATCTATAGACGAGTCATTAATGAAGAATACAATCTGTCCTTTCATGTACCAAAAAAAGATCAGTGTAATGTTTGCAACAGATATGAAAACGCAAAATCAGATGAAACACTTGACGAAGCAACAAAAGAAGAGTATACCATCCACCAAAAAAGGAAGATTGTCGCCCGAGAACAAAAACATAATGATAGCACACTGGCAAGGGAAAATCCTAGAGTACACACATGTACATTCGATCTACAGTCGGTTCTTTACACTCCATGTTCATTGGTTAGTGTAATGTATTACATGAGAAAACTTTGCTGTTACAATTTGTCGGTGTACAGTGCATGTGACAAACGTGCTTCATGCTATCTATGGTCGGAGACAGACGGTAAACGTGGATCAAATGAAATTTCAAATTGTTTGAATCTATATATTGCTGGCCTTGATACAGAGGTGGAACATGTTATACTGTATTCAGACGCGTGTACAGGACAAAATCGAAACCAGATCGTGGCCACAACTCTTTTGTACTCCTTGTCAACAATTCCACATTTAAAGATAATCGACCATAAATTCCTTGAAAGTGGACACACCCAGATGGAATGCGATTCCATGCACTCTGCTATTGAATTCGCAAAATCGAAAACAAAGATCTTCGTGCCCAGTCAATGGGAAACAGTAATTACAATGTCGAGAAGGAAAAACCCCTACAACGTCATTTCTTTGAAATATTATGACTTCAAAGACTTTAAATCGATGAGATTTAAAAGCCCGAAGACTAGCAAAGCAGAGAGTGGGGAAAAGGCTAGATGGACCAGCATGAGGTGGATGAGATTCGTAAAAGAAGAACCAGAAATGTGCCTGTACAAATATGAACTTGACAACGATACAGATTTTCAGAGAGTGAGAATTTTACCAAGCAAGAAGAGTATTGATACATCTGCGTCCCTTTACAAAACAAAACTACAAATTTCAAGCGCAAAGAAGAAGGACTTAGTTCATTTGTGCAAACAAGGTGTTATTCCCATGGAATTTCACGAGTTTTACAAGGGACTACCATCGAGCCAGAACGTTAAAGAAAGGCTTCCAGAGCCAGACGTGGAAGAAAGTGAAAATGACACTGACATTGACTAAGAAATGTGTTAGATGGATTTATATCGAATAAAGATACTATACTTTATTTCTGTGTTGGGTAATTATATAGGACTATTTTGTGTACCAGATGATGCTAAATGTAGATACTCTATTGTGACTCATTTTCCTTTTACCTTTTACGTAGTTTAGAAATACCATATGAATGTATGGATATATAAGAGTGTGTGGCAATACAAAGGTTAGTCTTATGTTTTGTTTCACTTAATACCAGAGTATCTTACAGCTATATGCAATGGTTTTCCTATTTTATATTTTACAACTTCGACCCATTTCATGAAAACCATACGCTAGTACAGCAAGATACAATGTTCTAGCACAATATTTGTTCGAAAAAATCAATAACATCCACAAGCCATAACCGTGTATCTCAATATGCGATAGTCTTGCTGTCTCGAAATGTAACAAATTGTATGTTTGCACCAAAACCAGAATCTCTTATCTCGAGAAGAATTGTTTTTGCTATTGGAAAAATGTAAATTTTAGAGCTGTTTTTAGCTCCACTGGCCGAAGGCCAGCGAGCTATTGTCATGGCGTTGTGTCCGTCGTGCGTGCGTGCGTCCGTCCGTCCGTGCGTCCGTCCGTCCGTCCGTTAACTTTTTCTTTAAAAATCTTCTTCTCAGAAACTACTGGACCAATTTTAATTAAATTTCACAGAAATGTTCCTTGCATAGCCCTCTTTCAAATTCCTTCAAAGAATTCAATTCCATTGAAAACTCTGGTTGCTATGGTAACAAATACGAATTTTTAGAAAAAACTTAAAAAATCTTCTTCTCCCAAACAACTTATCAGATTTCTTTGAAATTTGACAGGCATGTTCCTTTGGTGACCCTTTTTCAGATTCCTTGAAGAAATTTTGATAATTCGAAAAACATGGCCGCTGTGGGCGGGGCTTATTTTCCATATATGGCGCATAGTGTAATTTTAAAAAATCTTCTTCTCAAAAACTACTGGACCAATTTTAATTAAATTTCACAGAAATGTTCCTTGCATAGCCCTCTTTCAAATTCCTTCAAAGAATTCAATTCCATTGAAAACTCTGGTTGCTATGGTAACAAATACGAATTTTTAGAAAAAACTTAAAAAATCTTCTTCTCCCAAACAACTTATCAGATTTCTTTGAAATTTGACAGGCATGTTCCTTTGGTGACCCTTTTTCAGATTCCTTGAAGAAATTTTGATAATTCGAAAAACATGGCCACTGTGGGCGGGGCTTATTTTCCATTATTCGGCCAGTGAGCTATTGTCATGGCGTTGTGTCCGTCGTGCGTGCGTGCGTCCGTCCGTCCATGCGTTCAACTTTTAGCTCACGTGAAGACAAAGTACTCAAGGTGAGCTATTGTAATCGGTGAATGTCCGTTGTCCGTCTGTCTGTTGTCTATCGTCCAACAATTGCTTTAAAAGTCTTTTCCTAAATCACAAGGCCAAACGACCTGAAACTTTGCAGGGATCTTCTTTGGGTTAAGCTCTACCAAAGTTTTAAAAGGAATTTTATTCCTTTTGAAAACACAGGAAAAGGGGCCTTATTTACATTTTCACTGTTTCACTCTAGTGGCCACAAATTTGGCTCAATCCTATTGAAACTTGGTCATAATTAAACTGGTCAAAATAATTGTTTAAGCATACAGAGATCTTAATGACATTTCCAATGTTTATATACTGAAGGCCACAAATTCAGCTCAATCTGAAAAAACAACTGGTCAAAATAATTGTTTCAGCATACAGAATGAACCTTTTTGAACATGGAAAGGTTTTGTGTTAAAACATGGGAAAAGGGGTCTTTATGACATTTTCTTACACTGAATTTGATTGAGTCAAAGTGTTTGTCACTTAAAAAGAGAAGCTTGTCTTGAATTGGGCAGATCTAGACTAAGAAAGGGGGTCTTAATGATTTTTCTGTTTACATTCTGGTTTATGAAGAAATAAAGAAGGAAGTAACACTCAGGTGAGAGACAGGACCATCATGGTCCTCTTGTTTTGGAATTGTCTTTACAAATTGCAATTGGAAATCACATTTGAAAGCTTTTTGAGTTAGGTTTATATATAAATTCTATGCAGAATTTATTACAGCTGTCGTTGCTGTTAACAGGATAGTTTAATTCACCAATGTTGGTAAAGGCCTTTGGCCTGAGGAGAATCGCCTTGCTGATCATAAAAACTTTTACTTTGTTTCTTATTTTTCATCATTTTAAGCAATTATTATATTTATTGAATTAACCAATTACATTCAATATGTTTAACTGTTTCTTAGTTGCATTTTAAATCAATAACCTTATTGTGTATAATCAAATAATGCATAGATGAATGATGACCTTTTCGTACAGGTAGTTTTTACAGAAATTTGGGTATGAAGTAAAAGATATGTTAAAGTTACACTCAGACTTGTCAAAAGAATATTTTTTATAAGGCTAACGTTCATATCTTGTCTTCCTACAACTATTCCTAGCTATTAGGGACTGTCAGAAAATACCTTGCTATTAACAAGAAATTACTATGATATCATTCTTTTAAAAACAAAACAGAACAAAAAAGTCAAGTTTTGAGAAAAAGAAATACAGTGTAAGTTTTTAGTGATTTCCAATTTCTAACAATTTCTTTTCTTGTTTTACATTTGTCAAAAAATGTGGCCGTGGCAGGGAGGAAGGGGCTTATCAGACTTAAAATCATAAGAAATTCTTAAAAAATCAACCCTGTGTCTAATTGAACCAAACTTTGCAGGAATGTGCCTTTAGTCGTTCTTTTTAAAATTTGTTCACAAATTTTTATATTTGTCAAAAAAATGTGGCCATGGCAAGGGGAAAAGGGGCTTATCAGACTTAGAGAAATCATAAGAAAATTCTTTAAAAATCAACCACAAGGCCAATTTTAACCAGACTTTGCAAGAATGTTCTTTTAGTCTCTCTTCAAAATTTATCCACAAATATCAAGATTTTGCTGCCGCTGAGTAAGGCTTAGTATACAAGAAATCATGGGATAATTCTTCCACTTTAACCAGTGGAGCGATTCAGGCCCTCCTGGGCCTCTTGTTCATTCTAAAGACAAAATTGACTAAATCTCCCTTTGTGTAATTTACAATGATAAAAATGATATATTACTGATTAAGAATTACATCAGAGCTAATCATAGTAGAAAATTACATTAAAATACCGTTTATCAGAAATTTGCGAACGTTTTTTCCTTCTCCTGAAAAATTTGAAAATAATGAGATACGAGGGTCTGGTTTTAAACTGACGATATATCGAGTAAGTACGATATCCACTAGACGGGCCGTTAGATTTTCATCGTGTAGCTATGTAGTCAAGTTTCATCGCATTTTACTGACATAATCTTCATTTGGGTTGGCGAAATCGTACCAATATTCGACTAAGTTTTCTTTTTGAAACATACTCTGGATATTCTAACGTTCATATCAGTGCGAGTAATAAAACAAAAGATCGGAACTTCCGAGGTAGATCTCTGGTTCGTTTCAGACATTCGTTCATTTCGATAAAAAACAAAGTTGTAAAGGAAAAATTGCAGTAACTAAAAGAAGAACAAGAAACACATAGGCTTACCATCACATTTGACCTAGACCACAGCCACTCAATTCTAATTTATATTCTTCCATGTCCACGAATCCACTTTTAGTTCAAAATCTGTCAGCTGCCCGCTTGTTTACCTTTTGATTCCAAGAATTAAACCTACGTCACTATATTACGTCATCAGATATGGTTACACTGGGAGACCTAGTTTATTGGGGTGTAAACTGGAAATGGGGTCTTATAAGAATTTATATCGCGGATCGGGAAATGACAAAATTTCGGCTTTATTTTCAATTTTCTGAAGCACTCACTACAAATCCCCGATCAAAGGATATGTGAATGCAAAACAAGTCCGATAATGCACGTGAATTTACTGAATAACGACCGTTTTTTGACGATATGGACTGATTTTTGCTCGTTATCCAATGCCAATAACAGACTGAAAACACACATTTTAGGCAATAATTGGAGTTATTGCCCTTTATTGATTTTCAAACTTGATTATTGTCCGGAGCATAACTCAAAAAGTATGTAAGGTAGAACAAGACAAAATTTTGACGCATAGCATCAAAGAGGCCGGCAATTTTTTGGTAGCCATACATGAAAATTTTGCTGAAGTGATATATTTCAACCATGTCATGTTAATTATAGCTTTCCTTTTCTTGTTGAACTCAAAGTATAAAGACCCCAACGGAATTATCGTGGACTTGCAGTAGCAATTATTTGATAGCGTATTGTTTGTTTGCAGTTCAAGTGACTTCTACTTTTAAACTGTATACATTCTGCAAGTCCCGCAAATTGCCATGTTTGCTCATTTGGGTGACCTCAAGTGCAATAATAGACTATTCTGCCTTTAGATTTCTCAGCGAATGGTCCTGCACCACCTACACAAGTTCACATTACCATCAGGGTGTACAACGTTCGAACTGCATTATGGGTAATTTTGGCTCCGCCGTGGAGAATTTTGTTGAAAATTACCTCGACTCGGGTAAGTTTTTTATCAAATATTTCCGCCAATTCACGACCAATTTTGAAAAAAACTAACGTGGAGTGCCACCGCCTTAACGAAAGCAATCATCGTATATTAATTTCACGTCCCTGCACACAGTAATAAACGTTATTGAAGAAACTGACCATCACCCTCAGAAGTCTGATTGAAACCGTGACATTTAAACAGTTTGCAAAATTGCTCCGCCGTGGAGAGTGTAATAAAAAAGGGTTATGGTCAGGCGGACCGCAGTTAGGCTCGTTCTGATAACACACAGCATGCTATCGTACTTGGACAATGGTATTTTAGCTCCTTTTCTTCAAAAACATTGTAAATTTCTCCACGGCGGTGCCATCAGAAAACGCGTTTTCCAAATTTCGTTCTTCAATAACTTTTTTATTACTGTGTGCAGAGACGTGAAATTAACATACGATGGTTGCTTTCGTTAAGGCGGGGGCACTCCACGTAAGTTTTTCAAAATCGGCCGTGAATTGGTGGAAATATTTGACAAACACTTACCTGAGTCGAGGGAATTTGCAACAAAACTCTCCATGGCGGAGCCGAAATTACCCATAATGCAGTTCGAACGTTATACACCCTGTACCATGGTTAACTTAAAACAAATACCAGCTCGCATAACCATGATCAACTTAAAAATACCGAATTTTTAACAACAAAATTGAAACCTATTGTTCTGAATCTAACTAAATATTTGTTCATTGCTTTACTTCAAAGAAATGGATATTTTGTTCACGTTACTGACTTGTTCTTCTGTAAATCCATGTTTTTGTTTTTTGTTGTTTTTTTTTTTTTGTTTTTATTTTTTTGTTTTGTTTTCTATTTTTTCAATTGTTTCATTGTTTGATGTAGAATTTGTAAATATTTAAAGGTTCTCTATCCCGAATTTTCTTCGAAAAATCAACTTTAAAACCATTTGGTGGTCATTCGCTGGGTCATTAATAATATATTTTAAACAATACACCTTTCAAGCTCAATTGTACTCCAATTCAATGAAATTCTCCTTTAAAACGAAATGCCAGAGGAGTTTTTCCACAAATTACCGCTATTAATTTTATAGAAAAAGTATTTCGCAGGACTTTGATGATGTCATTCTCAGACACCCCTCCAAGCGTCTTCTCACGTGACCACTATTGATGTATCGAACAGCGTTTTGGCAACATGATTCGATTCGTGTCAGCTTCGATTAGGCATATCTTTTCACCTTTCCATCGCTCTGTTTGATCCCCGATAAAGATAGGCTTGAATCTAAATATCCTGTCGTTTGGATTTTGATTTCTTCTATAGTTCGCGCAAGATCCTTTGGCACATGGATAAAACAATACATTTTTATATTTAGTGGCGTAATGACTCAGAAAATTTAGGTTGATAGGTAGAGCGGTCAGTTTGGTTTTCAATTATGGAGCCCCGAGTTCGAATCCAGCTGTCTGCAGATTTTTATGCTTTTTTCTTCGTCTTCAATGGCTATTAGATACGAAATTTCATTTGCTAGGCAGATGACAGCTTGTATTTTGTGTAAAAATACAAATGATGGACAAAAAGAAAAGAAAAACAAAGAGAGTAAAAGAATCGCCGAGACCTAGGATAGAACTCGGATGTCCTGTACCATACCGCGCAATCACTCTACCTAAATTTTACCCGTATCTACGTCATTACTTTATAAGAGTTTTATTGTGTTTTATACAAAAATGTTGTGTTTACATCTGAGCAAAATGTAAAAAGTGAGGAAAATAGATTTGAAAAACGTGACAAACGTTTTTCATTTTTTCCACGGATTTTCCTTAATTTCGGCAATAACTATCTTATTTTAGGTTCATTGTTTGTCCGAACCGCCTTCCGTTACTAATCCAAAGATGGTCATTATAAACATTATGCGTTTCATTCCCCCCTTTTTTTCGTTTTTTTAGCAATTTGACCAAGCGAGGGACTTCAGCTTTAATACAATGCAATTTTGTATTTTACTGACTAAAGAATTACAGATAGTATGATTTATCTAAAAAAATACAGCAACTTCGTAATAAGGTCATAATAGTCATTTTCAATGCGAGATGAAAGTGTTTATTTATAATTTTTTAAACAATTTGTAAACTTCAACTTTAAATTGATGCAGCCAAAAAATAGTCCTGGTAACTATTGACTCGTGTTATCACAGTTAATTCCCTTTGTTGGAGAACGTTGTTCTCAGCCATCAATTGGCATTCTGTCAAATCAGGCTGTTTTCATGTGTGATTTTTATCATAATGAAAAGAAAATGATAGCAAAAAAGTTAAACGCTTTAAATGCAAAAACATATTAGAAAAATAAACACACACAAAAAGAAATCAGATATGATACCTAACTAAATATATAACAAAGGACAAAAGTTCCTTTCATAATAGAAGCCGCGGCCTTAGCGCAGTTGGTAGCGTATCTGACCCTCATACGAGAGGTCTCGGGTTCGATACCCGGCCGCGGCTAATACCCTTTTTGACAAAATTGTCACCCACCAATACACCCAAACACACTTCCAATTTGTTACTAAAAATAGTAACACTTTTTAATGCCAGATCGAGGCTCTGACCCAAATGAGAGCAAAGCATCCAACGTGCAATGGAAATGAACGGAGGAAAGAAGAAGTTTAAGAGGAATCACACTCCGTTTTGTGATGATTCCTCTGTGAATCTCGACGGGATATCATTGACTGACTTCCAATTATGGTCTTTACTGGCTTTTAAGTCATTTTTGACCCTCCGAAAACGTAGTATCCACGGATCTTTTGAGGACCTAGCCGCCAGGTTCAACATCCACTTTCATGTATTTAACCCCCTTTCCCCAACAAAGAAATGTACGAAACATGCCATTTTCAGTGTGAAGATGACAATCTCAGTACCGAAAGGCTTATGTAGATAGATAATTCATTATGGTAGATCAATTTGATAATAAAAGCATTGCTCTTAAGCCCATTTCCCAAACGACAAATTATTTAGACTTTTCAAGTTTGACAGCGGCTTTTAAAACCCTTTTCTAAACGGCACCTGATTCAATTTGGAAGCTCTTGCAGACAACAGAATGGGCATCTTGAAAGTAGGATTTTGTATGTGCAAGGGCGGATCTAGAGGGTCGGGGGGGTGGGGGTCGGGATGTTCGCCCCGCCCCCTGGAATAAGCCGAAAATTGAATGTTGACTATAATCAAAGCGTCATAATTTAACATATTTAAGTCATTATTTGGGCATGGACCTCCGCCTCCCTGGCAATTGGGCTTGGACCCCCCCCCGAAAAAATCCTGGATCCACCCTTGCGTGTGTACATAGAAGTATAGAAAACGTTGAGGCAAAAGGGGAAACTGCTGATTAAAAGTAGCCTATTTCATTAATTTGTCTCTTGAAATGATTTTCGAAACAATCTCTGTAGCACAGTTAAGGGCGGATCTAGAAGGGGGTCCAGACCTCGCCTTGAATTGGCCGAAAATCGAATTTTGGCTATACAAAGTTAGTACAGTAGGCCTTTACATGTATCGTTACACAATTCACATATTTAAAGCCATCTTCCATCTTATGGGCTTGGAACCCCCCCCCCTGAACAAAATCCTGGATCCGCCCTTGACAGTCAAAACATTAACATTTCTTGTTTGGTAAAGGTTTAAAACATTTTTCTTTTCATTTCTTTTTTAATTTAACGCCTCTCAACAATATTTCAGCCATAAGTTTATTTATAATTGTCCACGCTCCGATCGAGGCGGGGAATACATCCTGTGACCTGTCCATTATTGGCTCTAATCACATTATCTAGATCACAAACACATGCAAAATATTACCGCTCACACTTGGACAGTACTAAGGAGCTCAAATGTTTCTGCAAAATTGATTTTATTTGGTTTTCAAAAGCAGTAGCCCATCCTCAGCTTGCATGGTGGTAACGGACGATGGAGACAGGGTACTAATGATTACAAGCCAAAAAATCTTTTTTTTCAATCAAAGTTGCAAAAATATTTCTGTAACTCAAAACTCTAATAATTAAGGTAAATGACTGTATAAAAAATTCTTAGTACTAAGGCAGAATAATTGAAAAATGCTCGCGTGAAAATAACGACTCGCTCAATGAATTATATAGTAAAACGACCACGTGACCTTTTGTTTGCTCTCATGCATACACAGGTCACGGTTAAAAATTCAAAGTGTGTTTGGGTGTATGGGTTTGAAATCGTTAACCTAGGTGGGCGAGCAGCTGGAGGCTCGGTAAGGGTGTTGTGGTAGTACTGGTTTGAGAAACAACAGGAATCCATGGGTAGGTGCTCCAGCCGCCGCGATATGACCCTGGTAGTTAAAAACGGCGTAAAACCCCAATAAACTCAAACCCTTTCAAAAAAGTAATTGAGAAAAAGTTGACACAAGCGACAGTGGGTTTTGAACCCACACCGTAGAATACAATTATGACTGTATTTACGAGCGGCTAACCGATTGAGCTACGGCGTTCGGCTGAAAATCTAAATAAATTACAACTTATTTATCGGGTCCTTCAAGGGGCAGTAACCCATTATATCGGGTCCATAGAAATACCGAATCGCATGAGTATTTCATGATCGGATGCTTTCAACAGAGACGTTCACGTGGGATTGGGTTAAGTGCCGGATTTGATACGCGTTTCGATAACTTCAAAAAGTTGCCGATAACGTTTAATAGATAATATATCGACATTCTATGTACGTCTCGGTTTTTGTGCATTCCAGTATTTCTATGGACCGTGGTTAATCTGATAGTCACGTGATCGGGGGCGGTTAGTTATTGGAATTGGAACGATATACAAATGCGGTCAATTTTGCGATAATTTTGCTCGCAAACGAGAAAATATTCAAAAAATATAACTTGCAAGGTGAACGTCAATTGTTGACTTACAAATCAGTCAGTTCTACACCAATATGTCGAAAATATTCTAATTGTTAGCCTCCCACATCCTACACGTCTAAATCGAAAAAAGCATTCCAAAGAAGACCGGCTTCAAGAGCCGGCCTTCAATCATGAAACTTTACAGGTGGATAGATCTCATTATGGAGAGGTGCAGTGCACAAGAACCGTAACTCTGCCGATCATTTTTTTTGAGTTATTGCCCTTTGTTGATTTTATAACTTGATTCTTGTCCGGAGCACAACTCAAAAAGTATGTAAGGTAGAATCATAAAACTTTACAGGCGGATAAATCTCATTATGGAGAGGTGCAGTAAAACTTGATTCTTGTCCGGAGCATAACTCAAAAAGTATATTAGGTAGAATCATGAAACTTTACAGGTGGATAGATCTCATTATGGAAAGGTGTAGTGCACAAGAACCGTAACTTTGTCGATCATTTTTTTGAGTTATTGCCCTTTGTTGATTTTATAACTTGATTCTTGTCCGGAGCACAACTCAAAAAGTATGTAAGGTAGAATCATGAAACTTTACAGGTGGATAGATCTCATTATGGAGAGGTGCAGTGCACAAGAACCATAACCTTGCCGATCAACTTCTTGGAGTTATTGCCCTTTGTTGGTTTTTACACTTAATTCTTAACCTTGCCTATATCTCACGTATTTTTACACATACAGCCTTGATACCTCGCACATAGATACCTCCTATCAACATCATGCATAATTAACCATGATCTTGGAACTTGTGACCTTGACCTTGAGTATGACCTACTTAAAAAAAAATAAACTGGGCCTATATCTCATGTGCTATTACACATACAGCCTTGATATTTCACACATGGACACATCCTACCAAGACCTTTCACATTTGACAATGACCCTGGACCTTGTGACCTTGACCTTGGACTTTTACCTACTTTTATAAAAAACTTTAACCTAGCTGATATATCATGTCCATTTACACATACATCCTTGATATTTGACACATGGGCACCTACGACCAAGACATTTCACATTTGACCATGACCTTGGACCTTGTGACCTTGACCTTGGTGTTTGACCTACTTTAATAATACATTAACCTGGCCTACTAGTATATTTCATGTCATTTTACATATATTGCATTGATATTACACACATGGTCACTTCCAACCAAGACATTTCACTTTTGACCATGACCTTGGACCTTGACCTTGAAGTTTGACCTACTTTTAAAAAAAACTTAAACTAGGCCTATATCTCGTGTCCTGTTACCTATACGGTCTCAATATTTTACAGATGGACACCTACTACCAAGACCTTTCACATTTGACCATGACCTTAGCCTGTGTGACCTTTACCTTTGATTTTTACATACTTTTAGAAATCTTTAACCTAGCCTTTATCTTATGTCCTATTACTCCTACAGCCTTGATATTTCTCACATAGACACCTCCTACCAAGACCTTTCACATTTGACCATGACCTTGAATATTGCAACCTTGACCTTGGAGTTTGACTTACTTTAAAAAAAACTTAAACCAGGCATATATATCATGTCATTTTACACCTACAGCCTTGATATTTCACACATGGACACCTCCAACCAAGACATTTCACATTTGACCATGACCTTGGCATTTGGCCTACTTTTAAAAAACTTTAACCTGGCCTTTATTTCATTTTACTTTTACATATACAGCCTTGATATTTCACACATAGACACCTCCTACCCCCTACCTTTCATATTTGACCATGACCTTGGACCTTGTTAACTTGACCTTGGACTTTGACCTACATCAAATGTAGGCTCTTGAGGGGGCATATATGTTTTACAAACATCTCTTGTTAGGATGTGACATATGTCTTCACTGTAGGAGCCATCATTGATTTATTTCGGTTCACCAAATAAAGAAAAATATCAATTTTATTAGAAAACTGACTGCTTGAGAATATGGCCAAATTATTTAACCATACATCGTGTTGCAAAAAATATTTCCCCCTTGGATTTCATATGAAAAATGAAGAAATGTCAAAAGTTTATTTTGTAAATGCACGTTTTTCGAAGAAAGTAACTTCATGTAAGTAGTAGTACTACCCAGTTTAGACCTCGGTGTAAGTTTGTGTGAAAAACTAGCCAACTTCATTCAAGGATAACTATGTTCTCTCCAAGAAGTCGTCCTTCTTGCAATACTTTGATTATGCTTTAGAAAGAAAGTAAACCATAATTAAGTTTCTTAACATCTTCTTCTAATGTAGAGCTTTAATTTGATATATAATATGGCATATACATGTTAAGAATCAATGCAAAAATTAACTTTGAATTTTATGTACATACCGGATTTACCTGAACCTTAACCCTTTTTGTAATATAATCTAATATTTAAAACCGTTTACACGCATTTTATCGAAATGTCGCTTGAAACCGATTTTATTGAATTTATACCATTTTTATAATTAGTAAATCCGTTCAGCTAATGTACCCAATTTTGATTAAGAATTTTGATTAAGAATGCTTCAGAAAACGTCGGTGGAAAAGAAATACTGTGCGTATTCAAAATACGTCCTTTTTAATGTTTTATAAAACATCAGAACCTCACAGCTCAGTAGATAACTTTGGAATCGGTCAATATCGAAACATCTAGTTACGAATGGGTTGGTTTGATTTAAGTCATTACCAGACGACAACATTTTAGACTATTCCAAATTCAAAGATGCTGCAAACGACAATTTCAAGTAGATATATTTTATTTCATTTTTGTCCTTATGGGTAGAAAATTTTCTGGAAAATGAAGAAGTTGCTTACTGAAAGCAGTTTGTTCATTCAATTTTTCCAAAATTATCTGTTAAAGAGTAAAAAAAGTTAACGTGTGGAAATGGGCTAAATCACTTTTGTCAAATGGTAAAATTTCAGCACAGTCCAATTTATTGTTTCTTGCAGACGACAAAATGTTCGATGTGAAAAGCAGAAAATGTTTGTGTTACATGAATATACCATTGAAAACATACGTATGGGGGGGGGGGGAAGGGATAAATTGATGATATCATATTTTTCTCTCTCAATGTTTGCCCAGACCATTATTTTAGGCACGTCGTGTATACAAAATTTAGCTGCATTTAGGTTATGGTTAATTACAGCGCATTTGAAACAGGACTTGTCTAAAATTAAACAAATAAAATGAAAATTAAAAAGGTGACAACAGATGAATCGTTAGGTGGAAATATATCTAGTAGGTTTTAAGTCAGAGTCAATTATATAATTGAGGTGTGAAATAGCACCAGTCCGCCATCAATTCCCCGGCATATAGTTTGCACTTATATACGGCAGTGAAGGGGTGAAATATCAATACTGTAAATTATTGGTTTATATGTAGAAATTTATAATACACAATTTTGAATCGATATGATAGAAATAAAGAGAGATATTGACAAAAATATACGTTTTTTGCCTCTCAGTATAGTATTTGATTTTTGATAAAATTGCACATCCATCATTAATCCATTTCCAGTACTTACCATAATAATTATGTTCATTATTACAGGTTTCATCCATCTCTATCTACAGGTTTAATGGCAGCTATAGAGCCATAGCTTACAATGACCTGGCAGATGTCGAAAGTTATGGTGCAGACGGTAAATAAACGAATGTGATGTACGACGCAATGGTAACTTACATGTATAACCTATATGTGTAAGTGTAGTCTTCATAAAATATGCTATCAATTTATCTACCCATATACTTGCAGGTTGTATACATGACGACTCTAAAGGTATGGATAACTACGATCTGGCGGCTGTGTGAGTCTATAATGCCACTGGTACATCTACAAGCGCGATGTCTGCCAGTGTATCTAAAGTGTACAATCTACGTGTATGATTGTACTGTTTAGGAAGATTAAACAATCAAACTACTTCTCTACATGCAGGTTGTATGAATGACGACTATAGAGGCATGGCTAACTACGACCTGGCAGATGTTGGAGGATATAATGCGACTGGTACATCCACAAGCGTGATATCTGCCAGGGTATCTTATGTGTACAACTTACAGGGAACCTGTCTTACGTTACATACGGCCTGCTCGTCCGCACTTATAGCCATACATATAGCCAGTCAAGCTATCAAAACAGGTAACACAAAACACATGTCTATCAAAATTGGTCTATCTCAAGCACAACCTACTAATATGAAGAGTCTAGAGAGTTCTTTGTTGAAGTTCCTTAAATGACATTTTTCCATCTACCTAGTACTTTGGAAGTACCTTCAAATTGTGTCTTCCTATTATCTTCCAACATCAAAAACTATTAAAATAGATCTACGCCAACTTTGCCAAAGTTTCGACCGATAAATTTCATCCTTTATACATTTAAAAAATGTCAAAAAACAGTGCATAAAGGTGCCATTAGTAAACTAAAAATCTCATCACTTCCTCTTCTCTCTAAATTATCATATTTCATCAATGATTTATAAACCCAATACACTGGCCAGAATTTATGTTAAATTCTACAGGCAAATACATGTACAGAACGAAAATTTTTATGTTTAGAAAAAGTATGTTTTGTGAATAGGGCCTACATGTACATGAATACAAAGTTTACATAAGTGCTAGAAATCGAAATCCATTATAATATTTTAGTCAAGTGTCTTTATATCACTTTCTTCCTCATTAGGTACAGGAGTTTTGTCATTTGCTAGACGGTAGACCTTTGCTGAAAGCATGGACTCTTCAGTAATACAGAAAATATGTAAGACCAATATTACAGTGAGAAAAGAAGGACTTTCCTTTATCTTCTTTTTTGAAATACACAGCTCCAAAGAGGGCTATCTGTTTAGCCACTGTAAGGGCCGACCTTCGGCTCTCGTGGATGAATGATCCTATATTTCCTCGAATATTGTGTGTAGTGTTTGGGATGGATTAATTGGCTTCAGCAAACTTAACTGCAAAAGACTGGTTCCTTGTCTGTCAACCACAAATACCCCCCCCCCCCAAAAAAAAAAGATTTCCTTAATTTGGTGACTTTTTAAATAACATTATGGATAACCAAAATGAAGCAATTTCACATACATATTCCCTCGACATTCTTTTATAATTACTGTAATGATACTACATACTATCCTGAAATATCTTACAAAACATCGTTCTAAAGATCGTGCCTCTGGTGAATGATTATTTTCCTTTGGCTTTGCTTTGGCCATCTTTCTTTCATTTTTCAGTTCTGATGTGAACTTGTCCTTGCTTTTTGGTGCAGATTCTCCTTTTGCACTCCGGGTATCATCGCTTTATATGACTATTCTTTCTTTTTATTGCCTTCTTTCAAAATCGATTTTAACCAAAATTACAGATTGCGCCTTTTTGTCCTAACCCGTCGATATTTTTGTCGTCATTCTGGGGGTAGACTTCTGCGCGTTTTGCAAAAAAAACGGATGGATAAAAAATATAACAATATGAGAAGTAGATTAGATTACATCGTCATAATTTATGAATATCAGTTTCATTACTAAACTTTGAAGGTATAAAGATAATTAGAACTTTCATAAAAGAATGATAAAATTGAAAGGGTTGAATGTTAGGTACATTTTATTACGTAAGATGATGATATGTGGAGGTGTAAACAGTATCTTGTCCCTAGGCATCTACATCAACTAATTTTGTTGTTTGTGATGTCTTTTGGCCAGGACAGGTCAAATTAATCACATTTTGGAAATTATATTCCAGGCGACTGTGACATGATGATATGTGGAGGAGTAAACAGTATTTTGTCCCCGGACATTTACGTCGCCTTGTGTAAAGCTCGTATGATGTCAGCCACAGGTCAATGTTTCTCGTTCTGTGATACCGCAGATGGTTATGCCCGCGGAGAGGGATGTGGCATAATTATACTTAAAGGATTGAAGGCCGTAAGTATAGCATTTGGTTATTCCTAGTCCAAACTGTTGCAACTACACATACATTATAGTGTAACAACAAATTATGACCTAATATCTGAAGAACGGCCTCAATGATATAGGAATCCAGTGAAGCACTTCAATATTTGTTGACGAACAGTTATACTCTGGTTATCTGTCAACTGATAGCGTTGTGATATATAAAGTTAGAAGTTTGCATATGCATGCTTAAGATGTATAAGTAGAACATGTTTTCAGCAAGTCTCTTCGGATATTTAATTCTTCAAAAGTGTTGATTTTTATATATTCATCAAATATGGACGACCCTAATTTCTTCAACTCAATTTTTGAATCAGGCGATTCAATGAATCACAGCGATAGCTTTGTCATATGCGGAGACTTTGATCTAGTTTTAGACCCTACCCTAAGTAAAGCGTTTGGTTATTTCTAGTCCATAACTGTTGCATCTACATATACCATATAGTGAACCAAACTTTGACCTAGGATCTAAAAAAGGGCTGTAATAACACTTGAATTCATTCCCGTCGGTGTATTTCATACAGCATACAGTCTGATCTCAGTGTTATTCTCTTATAACATGGCATTTGGCAAATATACATTGGTCATGATCAGACTGCACTTAACATTTCAATTTTGTTAATTAAAAATAATACTATGATTATTTGCCAAATTTGCAAAATGGCAGCATTGCCATGTATAACGTAGGGAGTTTGCACATACATGCAATGGTCACTCTTCGCAAACATTGCTTATGGGTGAATTAAAAAAAATGGCACCAAGCATATTTTTTCATCTAGACTAAAAAGAATAGAATATTTGATCAAATTGCAAGGACCATGTGATGTTAATTAGTGTATTCTATGTTCATGCAAAATTTTATTGAAATATCTTTAACGGTTTTAAAGTTATCCCAAAAATGCTATGGTCACTCTTCGCAAACATTGCTAATTATGTAAACCAAGCAAAACATGTCTTTTGCATAGAATGATAAAATTAAAATATTTGACTCTTTTAAAATTTTGATAAGGTGATGTCCATAGTCGAGAGGTAGAGCGTCGGCTTTACGATCAAGGTTTTCGGACTTCGATACCCGATAAGGGAGGTTGTTCATGGCTTCTTATTGGCCCGCATATTCGGCACAAGCACTGGTGTGTTACCATGGAAGCAGAATCAAGAGGAAATTTTAAGCAAAAGAGCCATGATGGTCCTATATCGATCACCTGAACCAAGATGATATGAGCCACAGTTTGTTCGTGGCAAGGGCAGATAACTCCACAAACTCTATTCTGATTATACTTGTACTTTAATATAGACTTGTCCAAGATCCTACGGTAATCAAGAATATGGCCAGGTTTCGTCTTGATTGTTCAATAATTGTATTTGTAAGAGTCAAAAACGGCATTTTTCAGATCCAAGGGCACATAACTCACGCAAGGTCTTATAGTAACCAATATTGTGTCCAAGTTTCATGTTGAATGGTCAAAATTTGCAGACTCTAGAGAGTAAACAATGTCAAAAACGACTATTTCATCAAGTTCAAGGACAAATTTTTGATAAATTTTAAGTTTGATTAGACTGAAAATCGAATTAACCATCTTATAGTCTCTAACATTATGTCCAACATTTGACTTGATTGGTCAATAAAATTAATGTAGATGCTAGACTGTAAACAAAGTCAAACACAGTGGAAACGGCCATTTTGTCAAATTCAAGGGCATATAACTCACCGCCTTCTCATTCGATCTGACTGAATTTCAGACTCATGTGAGATCGTATGGTCCCAAACATTATGTTGTAGTTTTGTTGAGAGTGTAAACAAAGTCTTAAGCAGTTGATAAAACAGCAATTCCGTCAAATTCAAGGGCATATGACTCGTGACCTTTTTAATTCAATTAATCTGAAAATTATACTCATTTGAGATCTTATAGTCCCCAACATCGTGTCCAAGTGACAACTTGATTGGTCAATAATTGTTAGAGTGTAAACAAAGTCAAAAACAGTCGATAACGGCAATTTTATCAAATACCCCGATCAATCTGAAAATCAAACTTATTTAAGATCTAATGATACCAAACATTGTTTCTAAGTTTTGTCTTGATTGGGTAATAATTGTAGATGATATAGTGTAAACAAAGTCGAAAATAGTCAAAAATGACGGTTTTGTCAATTTAGAACATAACTCAAAACTTTCTGGTCCGATCAGACCGAGTATCCATCCGAACCCATCGAAGATCTTATTGTCATCAACATTGTGTTTTGTCGTAATTGATTTATATTAGAGTGTGAACATTGTTAAAACTAGCTATTTTCCGCATTCAAGGGAAGATAAGTCCAGACTTTCTGGTCCGATCTGACCAATAATCGAACTGATCCGAGACCTTATGGTCATACATGTTTTGACCAAGTTTGGTCAAGTTTTGCTAATATCTGTAGTTGCTAGAGTGTTGACACGAAATTGTGGACGAACAGACAGACGACGGACAAAAAGTGACCACAATAGCTCACCTTGAGCACTTCCTGCTCAGGTGAGCTAAACATCTATTTGCTTAAATCGATGTAAAATGGATAAGTTTATACTGATGATTTTGACCAAAGACAATTCATCATATTTGTTTTTAGCTCACCTGAGCAACATGCTCAAGGTGAACTTTTGTGATCACCCTGTGTCCGGCGTGCGTCGTGCGTTGGAAGTCGTCAACAATTTCTTTAAACATCTTCTCCTCCTTAATCACTAGGCCAATCCTAACCAAACTTGGCAGGCATGTTTCCTGGGTGCCTCTTTTCAAAACTTGTTTTCAAATTTTTGATTCGTCAAAAAATGTGGGCGTGGCAGGGCGGGGCTTATCGGACTTAGAAAAATTATTAATTAATTCTTCAAAAATCTTCTTCTCCTTAACCGTTGTGTCAATTTTTACCAAAGTTGGCAGAAATGTTCCTTGGGTGACCCATTTCAAAACTTGTTTTCAAATTTTTGATTCGTCAAAAAATATGGGCGTGGCAGGGCGGGGCTTATCAGACTTAGAGAAATTGTTAAAAAGTTCTTCAAAAATCTTCTTCTCATTAACCATCGAGTCAATTTTTACCAAAGTTGGCAGAAATGTTCCTTGGGTGACCCTTTTCACAACGTGTTTTCAAATTTTTGATTCGTAAAAAAATGTGGGCTTGGCAGGGCGGGGCTTATCAGACTTAGAGAAATCATGAAAAAAGCTTTAAAAATCAACCATTGGTCAAATTTGAACCAAACTTGGCAGATCTGTTTCTTGAATGACTGTTTTCAATGTATGTTCATGAATTTATGATTTGTCAAAAAATGTAGGCGTGGCAGGGCGGGGCTTATCAGACTTGGAGAAATCATTAAACAGTTTATGAAGAACTCAGGTGAGCGATATCAGTGCCTTTCAGGCACTCTTGTTTTATTGTAGGCTAGACGCGATGGTAACAAAATCTGGGCTACCATTAAGACAGGAAGTAACCAAGATGGCTGTACAACAAAACCAATAACGGCACCCTCTGGCGACCAGCAAATGAAACTTCTGAAACGAGTGTACGACAGATACCAGTTCGATCCTTCTGATATACAGTATATAGAGGCACATGGTATGAAGGTTACATTTAACCTGTTCATCATCCATTTCTTAAACGTTAAATTCTTATGGCTTAATTCAAGAATACTTCCTTACCTCTTACTTCAGTCAAATTTAACATAGGACGCCTGAAGTTAGTTTCTAATTATGCCATTAGCACGGGATTGCCGGTCTAGAAAGACTCGGTAACGAAGTAGTATTCACAGTCAAAATCTTTTTTTCCTTTATAGAGGAAAAATAGAGGAAATGTTTCTTAATCCATTTCTTAATTCGATTTAATGTTTTACAACCCTTCATACCTTAGGTTATTCATGTCATCATAGATAAGTCCGTTCAGACAAACTCCTCTGACAAAGAACAATGCTTCTGAAAACTTCGTTGGAAAATATATATTATACAGATTTAAAGTTCGCATCTTTTGTTATGTTTTCTCAAAAAAGCCGAACCTCACAGTTGCACCGATAACGTTTAAACATGTCAATTTAATTTTGATAGTTGTTACAGACGCCAAAATATTTGATACACTTAATAGAGATGATAAGGTTATAGTACAGGATATATATAGGGAAAGAAGAAACTACTGATTATCAACAATGGGGAACGATTTTATCCAGTTAATCCTGACGTAATTTCGGACAAGCAAAAGCATATTGTGGGTGTTGTCATAAAATCTACGAACTACGGTTTGAACTAAGCCGTAGTTACGAGATTTTGTAAAACACCGACGATTTATCAAAAGATAACGGTAACTCAGGTCTATTTTTAACAGAAAATACATTGGTATTTCGCCTTTTCTCTATAAGTTTTCCGAAACCATTTTCTGTCTTGATTTTCATGTCAGTGCAGCACATTTGAACTTGGATTTGTCTAAAATTATGTGACAAAAGAGGAAGCGTTTGGCATTTTCAAAAACTGAAAACATAACCGTTATATTACAAGCACTTGTTTTTATGAAAGTGTTTGTTTCAAATGATTAAATTCCATTAAATTTCTTTTTAGAAAAATCTTTAAAATCTTTGAGAAAATAAGCAAGAGTTTATCTCCAGGTCCGACCTTCTTGCCTTTAGAAATCCTCACCTTCTTATATCTCTGAATACCTACCTGTCTGTCCTCAAGAGCGAAATCTAATAAAAACAAATCGGCTGGTTGCACGATTAAATGCAAGAATTCCGTGCAAATCTAACTGAGGTAAAATGAAATAAGTAAAGAGAAATGTTCATGAATTAAGCCATTAGACTTTCTAAGCCGTCACGGATTCCCGATAACCAAGTGATTTTTCTTTAATGTTTACTCCTATAATATTTATACCCCCGCCAAACGAATGTGTTATTATACCCCCGCAAACAGAATATTTTACGGGGGTAAAATTGAATAAACCTGTTTGTCTGTCTGTCCGTGTACAAAATACTTCTCCAGATCATATTTTCTAAACCGTATAAGTGCTAGCAACTTTAAACTTCATACAGTGATAGATCTCATTGTGTGAAAGTGTATAAGAATCATTACTCTACAACGCCCAATTTTTGAGTTATTGTCCTTTGTTGTTTGTACCTTTACATTTTTGTCCCGACCATATCTCCTAAATCATAACTGCTAGCAACTTAAAATTTTGTAATCTTATAGATCTATCTATTGTGTGAAAGTGTCATGCAAAAAACTTGTTACTCTGGCACACCCGCTTTTAGAGTTTTTGCCCTATGCCGTATATTTGTTGTACCCTTGCCTTTTTGTCCGGATGATATCTTCTAAACCATAACTTCTAGCAACTTCAAACTTAGTGCACTTATCGATCTAATTGTGGGGAAGTGTCATATGAAAGAACTGTTACTCTGCCATGTCCATTTTAGATTTTTAGCCCTATGTTGTTTGTACCTTTGCATTTTTGTCCGGACCATATCTTCTATAACATAAGTGCTAGCAACTTAAAACTTTGTACACTGATGATAGATCTCATTGTTGGATAGTGTGTTGTATAAGAATCGTTACTAAGCTACACCCACTTTCTCTGTTATTGCCCTTTATTGTTTTTACCCTTGGAACATACCTTTTAAACCATAAGTGTTATCAACTTCAAACTTAACACTTAAAATATCATTGTGGGGAAGTGTGTTGTAAAAGAATTGTTACTCTGCCATGCCCACGTTTTCAGGTATTGCCCTTTGTTGTTTGCACCCTTGCATTATTGTCAGGAATATACCTTCTAAACCATATGTGTTAGCAACTTCAAACTTTGTACACTTATATATCTCATTGTGTGAAAGTGTCTTGTACAAGAACCGTAACTCTGCCATGCCCACTTTAAGAGTTATTGCACTTGTTTTTATACCCTTGCATATTTGTTTGGACCATAACTTCAAAACCGTAAGTGTTTGCAACTTCAAACTTGTTACACTTATTGCCGTCTGTTGTAGTGAAAGATTGTGCGGGGGTATCAGGTCGCAATCTGTAACAGTTCTAGTTTTATCAACATGCGTCTTTATTCCAGTATGCTTGTAACCTTTGTGCTCAAATATTCATTTAAATACACCTATTCCCATATATATACTGACTGACTTTAAAGTGACATTTCACATTTATTTCATTTTTTAAAGGTATGTCTTGATGCAAAGATTGTTTATTCTAATGCGTAGAAATGCTATCAGTTTTTTGAAGTTGTTATTCATAGGCGAAAAATACGCCTTTAAAGTTTAGACAGAAATGACAAATTCTATATGAATCTGAACTGTTGTCCACAACAATTTGTTCAATTTTAGCACGAAAATATATATTTCTCATAAACTGTTGAATATTTTGGCTTGAACTTTTCAGAATTTTCATTAGAAAACATGCTCTTTCAGATAGAATAAAAGTAAAATTTATGTAAAAATAATTGTGAAATGTCACTTTAAAAACGCATCACTTATTATTTAAAAAAATTTTCGTAGTCTTGGTCAATAAGATCGAAATCGTATTTCTGATATATGTTTCAACGCATAAGCCGTGATATCCAAAAAAAAAATATTGCAGTCAGTTACCACGCTATTTCGCACGACGTCAACGTGCAAAATATGGATAACGTCTACGTAACTACATCTTAGGTCACCAACTGGATTTTTTTGTTTTCATATTCCATATCCCAATGGTCAGAATTTACTTTTATTTCTCAATCAATTTGATTAAACTAAAAAAGCCAAGAGACTAAAGACCGACGAGCGTAGATAAACTGTTGGGTTATTCTATGCGGGTGTTTATGAACGAGAATGGGCGAGACGTTTAAATGTAAATCAATCAGCGATTTTTTCACTTTCATTAGCGTACCCAATCTACAGGGATTGCTGCTGAATGTCAGCGTCCTGATCAGCCGTTTATAACGAGCTAACGTCAAGATAATTACATACGTCAACGTCACATACGTAATTGGTTTACAACAACGTTTTCAACAGCAATTGTAATACAAAGATGTTGCCACTGAAAAACTCGTACTAGTCCAGTGAATTAATGAATAAGATATTGCGGTTTTCACTACTTTCGATTTTGCCCGTGACATATCGTTATAGAAAGTCATCGTCAGATTAGGGTGCGTTTGGCCTAGAAATGCTGAAAAAGGAACTCCAAACTTTTTGAATACTCTCCAGCAATATATGGTACATAATTCAAACCTAAACGAATAAAGATTTTGTTTCACTCAAGGGTCAACGATGTCACGACTGAGGACCGTTTTGTATACTCAAAGCGGATTTGCTCGTTATTGAATAGAGAAAAATGTCAAAATCCTCACACCACCTCTTTTTAGATGGCTATATCTCAGCCATTGAATCGAATTTGTGTCTGAAATTTTCAGGAAATGTCCACAAGATGTCTAGCTTTTGTTTAGTATACAAGACTACATAGTTGATTATGTATTGTGCATAGTATTGCCGGATGAACTTCAGTGATGCGTTTTTAAAGTCAGTCAGTATATATACGTTTTGTATATATAAAGTCAGGCGTATGGCTAAATACTTCTTAAAATCAGATATAGTTCTCTCCCTTCAACTTTCAACTTACTTGATTATTATGACATTATGCAGAGTTTGTTTGTACTGTTCAATTTGATTTTTTTAAAAGAAATCTTGGTTTTTAACGATACAAACTATGTTTTTACCATGTTACCGTTTTAAAATGTTTGTTTTGTTTAAAGCATTTGGTATGATACAAATAGACATTGGCACTTTTTCTTTTTTTTCAACAGGAACAGGGACGCCACGAGGTGACCCAACTGAGTTAAATGCACTTGGACAATTCTTCTCCTCGACTAGGGACAATCAGTCCGATCGGCTTCTAGTAGGATCGGTTAAGTCAAATATTGGGCACACAGAGTCGGCCGCAGGAATAGCTGGCCTTATAAAGGTATTACTTATGATGAACAATGGTAAATACGTGCCTTCATTACACGTGAAAGCAGACAAGAGTAATGTGAACAGTAAGATTAAACTTTCCGAGTATCGTTTAGATATTCCAACCTCAGTCAAAGATTGGCCTACAAACAAAACTGGTCAACGTCATGCTTGCCTCAACTCTTTTGGCTTCGGGGGTACAAATATGCATGCGATAATAACACTATGTGATAACATTCAAACGAAAGAACAGCCGGATCAAGACACAGACACTAAATTACCAATCTGTATATCCGGGGTTGACCAGGAAGGTTTGAAGTTGAACTTGTCCCAGTTTCATGACGACTTGTATCAGACAGACGTTCCGTTACACGATGTGGCAGTAACATCATGGATGAATCGAGATATTTTTACCTATAGAACACTTGTCTATGGAAATGATAGAAAATCTATTCAGAGAGAATGCACATCCAAAGTTGGTCGAGCAAGCGAGCTGTCACCCAAAAAGGAAAACAACAGAGTATTTGTTTACTGTGGTGTTGGAACAACGTGGACAGGAATGTGCAGAGAATTTATGCAACACGTCAAAATATTCAGAGATACGATTGCTGAAATTGATAAATTCCTATACCCATTGACACATTGGAAAATGAAAGAAAAGTTTCTGACTGAAACAAGTTATGAAGACCCGTTTCTCAACCATATTGCCATATTCTGCGTTCAAGTTGCTCTGACAGAAGTATGGAAGTCATTCGGCATTGTACCTGATAAAATCATAGGCCAGTCAGTTGGTGAAGTGGCTGCGGCATACGCAGCAAAATGTTTGTCATTGGAGGAAGCTGTAAATGTCATATACTACCGCTCACTCATATTGACACAGCAATCTGAGGGGTCTATGTCAGTAGTCGGTAATATAGACGTACATATAGTTGAGGAATTGTGTAGTAAGTATGAAGATAAGGTTTGTGTCGCCGTATACAGCAGTCCAACAGCATGGACAATATCTGGAGCAAAGGAAGAACTGAACATGGTTACCGAAAATTTGAAGAACGACGTCTCAAACAAAAATTTGTTTGTGAGAGACCTGAAGGTGAAGTGTGCATATCATTCGCCAATGTTAGAAGGTTGTACGGACGAGATTATTACTAAGATAGATGAAACATTAGCAAGTATTCAAGCAGATATGGTTGAAAGGGTTGTACCTATGTTTTCAACAGTAACTTGCTTTCCTGCCACTCGAGATGAATTAAGAACTGGGCAATATTGGGCAACGAATATAAGAAAACCTGTCAGGTTCATGCAATGTATCAAAGCAGCTTTTGAAGAGGACAAAAACAACGTATATCTGGAAATAGGTCCACGACCAGTCCTCACGGCACACATAGGAAATATATTTGAGAGGAACGACAAAATAGATTTATTTCCATCAATGTTGGCTAACAACGAAATTCAATGTTTGTATGGCACACTATCTGGTTTATTCGAAGCAGGAATAGATATGAATTTATCAGACCCTTTATCTGCTAACAAGAGTAGAATCACAAGAATTCCGAGATACGTATTCAATAAAACGGGAGAGCTATTCATACCAAATAAATGTAAAGCTTATATGTCGGGGGCTAAAAACGGATCTGCTAGTCATATGTACGTTCAGACGTCAAAGAGTGCAACCGAAACTTTATTCAGAATAGTACTTGATGAAGAATCGACACCCTTTGTTTTTGAACATTTTCTTTCCGAAAAAATAATCGTTCCAGGTGCAACCTATGTTGAAGCTGGTTTCCACATAGGTCTAGAACTCTTACGAAAACCAACTCACATGCTCTCAGTAGGTTTTAGTTTTGAGAAAACTTTCACGCCTACAGTTGGTCGACAAAATGAACTTCATGTAAAGATAAAGCCCAAAAATGAAGATGATTGTTTAAAATTCAAAATAGAAAACAATAGCAGCATTCTAGCCAACGGTTCTGTTCAAGTACGAAAGAAAATAGAAACACAAGACTTTGATATTGGCTATATTAAAGCCATTTGTAACAATTTTAGAAGCAAGCAGCGCTGTTACGATGCACTTAAACAGTTCAATTTCAGATACGGCGAAAGTCTTAGTTTGATACAGAAAGCGTGGGTTTCTGAGACTGGAAAACAATGCCTGGTTCAAATTCAACTTCCAGAAAAGATGACCAAAGACCTTGTGCGAACTCATTTTCACCCTGCTGCCATCGATGCCACTTTTCAAATATTTGGTATCATTGTAAGGGAATCTCTCGAAGATGCGTTTGCAGTACCAAAAGGTGTTGATTCCGTTGTCATCAATAGATCTTTGGAAGATCGTATGTTTGGATACAGTGAATTCAACACATTACAACGCTATTCTGCTGACAGAGAATGGAACGGTCATTGCAAAAATTGAAAATTTCTACACCAAGATTATAACCACAGAAACAATAGAAGACAAATCCCTTGAATATGAACAAAAATGGACCGAGCGGGAAACGTTCAAAGATAGCCATCATAGACCCAGTCGTATAGTACTGATTTCAAACAAACCAGAAACAAGTTGGATTAACAAATTAAAAGATGAAGTTGAAGTGATTGAACAAAGAGAGCTAGATTTTGAATTGTTAACAAAAGATGTTAATGATAACACTTCTGTCATCTATCATGTTGGTGGTAGAAATTGCAAGAACACTGACATACACGTTCTTGAAGCAGCCACAGAAAGATTCTCAGATGTCCAAAACATTTTAATTTCAAATCAAAACACAGGTCACAACTTTCAGTTAACAGTAATTACTGAGAATACACAGGCGTGTCCAGGGCGAGATCAATATAATTACGAGGGATCGGAGCTATGGGGTCTGATACGTTCTGCCGTACACGAAGGATTTTATAGTAGAGTTAGGCTAATTGATGTTGATCCTGACAAAATGGACGTGCCAATGCTTTTGTCTGCGTTATCGATAGAGTCCCACGAAGATCTCGCAATGTCGGGAAATAAGTTGTTCCAAGTACGACTTACATCCGAATTGAACTTTGAGAATGTTAGCCGCCCAATTGCAGTGAAGCCTTCAGACGTTCTCTCCGTTCATTCATTGATCTTAAATTCTGTCAAGGAACCTTACCTTCTTATAGCAGAAGATAAGAAAGGTACGACAGGATCTGTCTCAGTTACCGTCGACTCTTTCGCTTGTCACAATGGATCTCTTTACGTTCCTGTTGTTAGGGATGTAACGAAAAGTGAAGAACTACTGCAAACAGACAAGGAAGATAACCAAGTTGTTATGATTGAAGGTAAAGGGAAAGAGAGAGATACACACCGGGATGTTTTGTTTTTACATCCAGTGAACGCTGGAACAACAGCCAACATTCCAAAAGATCACCTGTTCGACGCAAAGGATTTTGCCTTTTATAAGGAGGGATGTCTCATTCTTATGAACCTGATGGCCCATATTGCATCTGCTATTGAGAATGGAAAAGATGTTGCAGTACTGACCCACCTCGAGGATGAAGATTTTGGCGTTGAATGCTTTAGGTATCTGATGAAAGAAAAACATTGCAATGTGAAATTTTACACACGGAAGGATATTCAGATAAATGAATCAATACACCACGAAGAGAAAACCCTCGTAATAGCAACAGCATCTTCAGTCGAGTATTGGAATTTGATTGTGAAATCGTTTCCTAAATTAGAAAACGTCGTTGCACTAAGTACTTTTATGCCTGACAACATTCTTATTTGGATTAAACATAACTTAATGCACATTCATATAAAAGTTATTTCAACGTCTAAAGTCTTGAGTGGGAGAAAAATCTCAGAAGCGTTGTCTTCAATAAGGAAATGTATTCAGAGAAGTTGTGTAAAGCCCGTATCGAACGATAACAACTTCATTCTTAAACTTCCAATGCAAGCACTCAAGTTGAGACGAGGTATTGAGGACGAGACATTGAAATGCTATTGTAGTCACAGCCATCTTTTCCGTTCAGATTCATGTTATATTGTGATTGGTGGTTTAACAGGTCTTGGATGGGAGTTGCTTCAGATGATGGCCGGAATGGGAGCAAAGACACTGATAACTATGTCTAGGCGGGTACCAACTGCGGAGACACGTAAAGCCGTCAACCAACTACAGGACGATTATGATTGTCGTATTGTACCGATGCAAGTCGATATATGTGATATTTACTCGGTTAAAAATGCCTTTAGTACAATTGATAAAGAATTACCGAGATGCCCTATTCGGGGAATATTCCAGGGTGCCGGAGCTGTTTCGGATTCGATTCTAACGAATCTGGACAAAGAAAAGGTGCGCAAAGTTATGAGGCCGAAAGTTCAAGGAACTTGGAATCTTCATGTAGCTTCTTTGAATCTTACATTAGATTACTTTGTTATCCACTCATCCATAGTATCCGTATTGGGAAACCCCGGACAATGCAATTATGCTGCAGCAAACAGTTTCCTCGATTCTTTTGCCCTCTACAGAAGGTCGATGGGATTACCAGCCCAAAGCATCAATTGGGGTGCTTTGGAAATTGGTATGGCAACCGAGTCAGACCTACTTAAGGAAAATCTCAGACAGAAAGGTTTCAATCTGGTTACTAAAGAAAAGATCCGAGAGTATTTCATTAAAGCCATTGTAAGTGATTCTACAAATACAGTCTTTGCTGATATTGAGTGGGAAAAGATCTTATCTGTATCAACGTTTGCTTTGCAAGCACCGGTCAAATTCCATGAATTCCAAAAGGTTTCGATAGATTCTACAGCAGTTGACGAAAGGGAGACTCAATTAGACATAGACGAATTCAAAAAGTTAAACAACGATCAAAAGGAAGCACAAGTTAAAAGTCTCCTCAGAGAGATAATACACCTTGTTCTTGTAGTGGACAAAGAATCGTTGAAAAGTAGCACGCGTCTAACAGCTATAGGAATAGATTCAATGGCGGGAATGAGTGTGTCAAATGCGATCCATGACACTTTCGGATATCGTGAGGCAGTTGTAACGCTTCTTTCAGAGGAAACAACGCTTTCAACTATTTGTAGAAATATTACACAAAGTTATGTCAATACTGAAATGAGTGACGATAAAACAACATACAAAAAATCAGACAATCTGTCAGAGTTTACACACATATTTGCGTCACGAGATATGACATTTATGCAGAAAGATATACTGGATAAGTGTACAAAGAAAAAAAATGATCCGAATCTACTGTCTGTGGTTGACTTTGAAGTAAATGGACAAAAGTATCCTATGTCTGTCTGGAAAAGAATAATTGTACATTCCTTGAAGCTTAATCAAGAGTTTGGAAAACGATATTTGTTTTCGGAACGGGGCGACATATCAGTGGATACCTCCTCTGTCGAAGCAAACTTGATAATTATGGCGATTACGGAAGAAGAGTTTGAGGAAAGTCACCAGTACGACATCCGCCAAAAATTAGATTTTGACCTACACAGTTCACTGCCGATTCGTTTTCAAGTAGCCGAGGGCGTGGATAAAACTAAAGTCCGTTTGATATTGCATAAAGTAGCCTTTGACATGAAAGGGTTGACAATGTTTTGTAAAGATTTGGAGACTACAGCTGAGTCGATTATAAACGACAAAGAACTTCCAGCATTGAGACCTTATGTCAATATTCCTTTGGCGGTTGAAGAAGCCATTCTCCCGAGGATGAACCATTTGAAAAGCTATTGGAAGACATACTTGGATTGCGATATTAGACCGATTACATTCGGACCAAGCCTGAAAGATGTTGATGAGAATCACTGTCATATAGATCATGTAGACTTGCCCTCGTCCGTCGTTTCAAAAATTAAAAAGTATATAGGGAAGGTTGGTATAAGCTTGTACGAGTTCATCATGTCGTTATATCAGCTTTATCTATACATTGGGTCTGGATCAACCTTGATCACAATCGGCACAGCTGCAGATATGAGATTCCACGTGCCAGTTTTAAGCAATATCTTGACCAGATGCGTAAACTATATCCCTATCCTGGCAGATATTCAGGAAGCGGAAACTGTAGAAGAATTCATAAAGCGTAATTCTACCCAGCTATCATCAACAACCAGGAATGGTGCCTACCCAGGCTCTCTCATCCTGCAGAACATAAAGTCTTTAGAGATGCAGAACCAGGTGTTCCGACATACTCTCTCAATGAATGACATGTCAGATATGCAAAGATTTTCAGAACAAAACACCGAGAGTGCCTACAAGATACGAAGAATAATACACTCTAGACCGACTAGAGAAACATTCATGTACGTAAAATACGATCTGAAAAGGGAGTGGATCAAATTGGAACTCGGTCATAACTCAAAGATCTGTGGTCATATTGGGAAATCATTTGCAAGTATCCTTCTATCTTTAGCTGATCACGCGTTGAAATCCTCAAAATCATCTGTAAAGGACTTAAAACAAAATGCCCTAGACGATGAAATGAAAATGGTTAAAGTCGAGATTGAAAAAGAGGGGATTAAATATGCAGATATGCCTAAAATAGAGAACACGGGCGAAGAACTACTTCCGACGAACCCAGTCGAGGACAAAACAAAAGGTATGTAAATTTCCCTAAACTAGACCTAATATTAAATGCCCTTATAGAAAACACTAGTAGAATAAAATGCTGATAAGTAGCTTCTCCCCTTCTTATTTCAAGATTGTCCGTGATTTATTGTTTTAAACCACTTTACTTTACTTACTTAATACGTTTTCATGGACGACATCGCCTTATTAATTGCGCACTAGATGGATGTCATACATGTATAAAAAACATATTCAATGACGTTTTCTAGTAAGGTTGCTATTCTGGCTACTGCTTACACTTCATACTTTTTTCGTAGCTTGTTCTTTTAGACTAAATATGTTACAAACATATTTGAACATCATACATCCGAGGCTTGATTCGATATAATTGTCAATTGTGTTCCCATTGGTGTTAAGTAATGTGTCTTGTTCACTCTTTTTCAGCCTCTGTAGAACGTAGTGTTACCAACGTATTCCACGATGACACCAATAAAAGGACGAACATCCTCAATAATGGACGAGTAGAAAATACTAAGAAGGTCAATATTAGAGACATTGACTTTATCAAGCAGACAAATGTAATTGCAAATGAGCCTAACAATGGTATCGTGCAAAGAAGTAAAGAAATTTTGATAACAGGTATGTTGATCTAGTCTGGTTGTACAATAAAATGACAATTACAATAATATGACACATGCTTACATATGTTACCTTCATAAACAAAGGAAACATATTCTTTCGTGTCGTTTTATAAACTTTCTTTTACAAATATCGATCTAAATTAACCGTAGCCTGGAATTCGATATTTTTATCCTCAGAAGATTATAAATACACTTGCTTACATAGACTGATTTTGTAAACATCTGGCATAATTCTGTTATCGTGAGCGTACTAACTGAATATATGTATATATATTCGTCTAGGCCTTTGTGCACTGTGAATTATTTAGTCACATGATAGTAAAATGTATCTCAAATTTACCGCCCTTCTTCTGTTTCAGGGAAGAAATTTTTCCACAATTCTTCTCTCTGTTCTTGCAAATTTCGAAAGCTTTCTTGAATATAATATCTTATTTGCTGCATATCATGTTACTAAATGGATGGCACACAATGATCATTGTTTTTCCTTTCTACAAAGTAAGCCTATTTAAGTTTTTACCGATTCTCGCTCTAAAGAACGCTTTGTCAAAAAACATCTTAAGAAATCTTGCTATAAGGCACACCCAAATATGGTATAGTATTAACAAGTCAGTTCAACTCTAAAATGACACAATAACAAATCAGAATGGCCGAGACGTATGTCTTGTCCAATCAGATTGTTTGTAAAATAATTTAAAATTAGACAATGATTATATATCGGCTTTAATTAGAATAAGAATAAGCACAGGTCCCTTGGAACTCTGTCTGCTTTTATGCTTTTCAAAAGCTTCCCTTTTTATACGAGGCGATAATGTCCCATTCAATAATTTTTCATTGAAGGTACATTCAGCAAGCAGACATCTCATGGGTGGGACCACAAAGTCGACGTAAAACTTAAACGTTATGGTGACAAGCGTTTTGTATTGGAGTGGGGCAAAAACAGGAGACTGAGAAAAAAGACCAACAAGACGTTTGATCTCAACTCAGTACAAGAAATCGTAATGAGAAAATTGAACGGCAAGTAGTCTTATTTTGTGACCCGTCACGCTACAAGGGATCTTATCCGTAGTCCAAAAATCTAAAATTTGGCAAACTTGACTCCGCACAGGTCAATCAGATCCCGTTTGCGAGAAATTAATATATAGTTAAGATGGGGAAAAATTCCGGATTTAGAAAATTACATGAAAGTGAAAAGAGTCGGCCCTTGTCTGGCTGCGCGGACTGCGTAGACTGACTAGGACCGATATTTTTCACACTTCCTGTAAAGTCCCTTTTAGTGTGACGGGTCACAATTATTATTAACTTTAAACAAACATTGCTCTGTTGAGAGTTTTTTGTTGTTGCTTTATAGATCTTCAATCAAACTGATTTGGCGCATCAAATGTCAATGACTTACATGCAACGAGGGTTGATTGATAAGTAGTGATCCTCGCATAGAAAGGGTCAAGCAAGGATGTCCATTTTCAGCCCCTGTATTCTCTGGCTATATAAAGGTGTGCAGCCGAAAACTGGTGTCATTTGGTCAGTCTATGTTGAAGAGGTAGCACTCTAAAGTAAACCGGGCAAGTGGCTTTTGTAAAATGGACAAGGTTGCTGAAAGAGCAGTGATTTAATATCTGTATAAAAAGAGTCTAACTTCGAAGGCCATCCATGCAGATATGGTTTCAACACTAGGGGATGATGCCCCTTCGTATGCTACAGTTAAGAGATGGGTAGGAGAGTTCAAGCGTGGTAGGCAGAGTCTTGAGGACGACGTCCACCCTGGAAGGCCTGTCACCGTTGCAACACCAGACATGGTCAATAAAGTCCATGATATTATTATGACTGACAGGCGGGTTACAGAAAGAAATATAGCCAGTAAAACTGGTATTTTACAGGAAAGAGTTCATTCCATTCTCACGGAAAATCTTTAGATGAAAAAACTCTCTCCGCCGCCAGGACAATGCCCCTGTTCACAAATCTGCCATTGCCATGGCTGGCATCAATGACTGTGGGTTTGAACTAGTAGAACACCCGCCTTATTCACCTGATCTTGCTCCATCTGACTTTCATTTGTTTCCAAAGTTGAAAACAGCTATTGCTGGTACCCTTTTTCAGTCAAGTGATGATGTCATACATGCAGTAGAGTTTTTTTCTGAACGATCAGGAGAAAGAGTTCAACAAAAGTGGCATTGAGGCCTTAAAACATCGTTGGCAAAAGTGTATAGACAAAGAAGGCGATTTCGTTGAAAAATAAAATCGTTTGACAGTTACAATTCAACCCTTTCTATGCGAGGCTCACTACTTATCAATCAACTCTCGTATAACACATGACATATGATTGGTGAATAAACATTTTGCATGACGACATGTTTCCTTATAAAAAATATGCATAGATTCCATGTACATCATACACAAACCAAATTTATACGAGATCAGCGTCAATCAACTTCGGATTGATAAGCAATTTTAACACGGAGTTACAGAAAAGCAGTAGATCTAAGGGAACACATGCTTAGTATTAAAGAAAGCTATATTATCTATTGTTGACCAAACCCTGTGTTGTGGGTTCTCATTGAAATCATCTCGTCGAACCTAATCATATGAGCATCCATGAGACAGAGCTTGGATTTGAAATGGAAAAAATATTTTCTTTACCCCTTTTACCTTTTGCCCAGGTATCGCTGTAAAGACGTTCTAAATTTACTTTCAGGTATGCAGTCCATTATAATACTTTCGAATGAGAAGACAATAATCCTGAAAACCCCAGAGCGGAAACAAGCTGAACAGTGGATGAATCAACTACAGAGAGCGCTACTTTTTAACTAAGGACTATTTTTCTTTTTTCGACAAATAAATGTAGCTAACCCTTTTCTAAACTATAAGATATTTGAGCGATACAATTAAATAACTTCTACAGATGTAAAAGAACGACAAAACGAAACGTCATAAAAAGTAGCCACTTTTCAAATATCAGAAAGCTACCTTGGCTGATAAGCCGAGTCAATACTTTTTGGTACCTTCCGAAAGGCATAATTATGTAGGTGTCATACAGTTTTTTCGTTGCGCTTTCGAATGATTCTTCAATCGATCTACCTTTGCCATTAGATAGATAACTTGTTTTTATGACGTTGAGTTTATATCGACAAAATATAATAGAAAATATTGTTATATATATTACATATATTGTCAGCATTTTTTATACGCCGCCGGAGGCGGACGTATATTGGCGTCATCTTCTCCGTCTGTCCGTCCGTCCATCCATCCGTCCGTCCATCCGTCCATCCGTCCGCACGTCCGTCCACTTTTCTTGTCAACGCTACCCCTCCTAAGTTTATGGCTGGATCTTCTTTAAACTTGGTCAATGTTATCACCTCAATTGGTAGATGTGCATGAAGGAAGGATTTTATGGTTCATCGATTTTTGCCTGAGTTATGCCCCTTAAAAACTTAGTCTCTGGGGCTTATTGAAATTGCAGCCTTGTCAACGCAACTCCTCCTAAGTTTCTGGCTGGATCTTTATGAAACTTGGTCAATGATATCACCTCAATTGGTAGATGTGCATGAAGGAAGGATTTTATGGTTCGTCAATTTTTGCCTGAGTTATGCCCCTTAAAAACTTAGTCTCTGGGGCTTATTTAAATTGCAGCCTTGTCAACGCAACTCCTCCTAAGTTTCTGGCTGGATCTTAATGAAACTTGGTCAATGTTATCACCTCAATTGGTAGATGTGCATGAAGGAAGGATTTTATGGTTCGTCGATTTTTGCCAGAGTTATGCCCCTTAAAAACTTAGTCTCTGGGGCTTATTGAAATTGCAGGCTTGTCAACACAACTCCTCCTAAGTTTCTGGCTGGATCTAACTGAAACTTAGTCAATGTTATAACCTTAATTGGTAGATGTGCATGAAGGAAGGATGGCTGGATCTTCTTGAAACTTGGTCAATGTTATCACCTCAATTGGTAGATGTGCATGAAGGAAGGATTTTATGGTTCATCGATTTTTGCCTGAGTTATGCCCCTTAAAAACTTAGTCTCTGGGGCTTATTTAAATTGCAGCCTTGTCAACGCAACTCCTCCTAAGTTTCTGGCTGGATCTTTATGAAACTTGGTCAATGTTATCACCTTAATTGGTAGATGTGCATGAAGGAAGGATTTTATGGTTCGTCAATTTTTGCCTGAGTTATGCCCCTTAAAAACTTAGTCTCTGGGGCTTATTTAAATTGCAGCCTTGTCAACGCAACTCCTCCTAAGTTTCTGGCTGGATCTTAATGAAACTTGGTCAATGTTATCACCTCAATTGGTAGATGTGCATGAAGGAAGGATTTTATGGTTCGTCGATTTTTGCCAGAGTTATGCCCCTTAAAAACTTAGTCTCTGGGGCTTATTGAAATTGCAGGCTTGTCAACACAACTCCTCCTAAGTTTCTGGCTGGATCTAACTGAAACTTAGTCAATGTTATAACCTTAATTGGTAGATGTGCATGAAGGAAGGATTTTATGGTAAATTGACTTTTGCCAGAGTTATGCCCCCTTCAATCTTAGTCTCTGGGGCTTATTGAAATTGCAGCCTTGTCAACGCAACTCCTCCTAAGTTTCTGGCTGGATCTTAATGTCACTTGTTCAATGTTATCACCTCAATAAGTAGATGTGCATGTAATAAGGATTTTATGGTTCATTGATTTTTTCCAGAGTTATGCCCCCTTAAAACTTAGTCTTTGGGGCTGAAACTTGGTGGATGTTATTACCTCAATTGGTAGATGTGCATGAAGTAAGGATTTTATGGTTCATTGATTTTTGCCTGCATTATGCCCCCTTCAAAACGCCGCCGGAGGCGGACGTATATTGGCGTCATCTTCTCCGTCTGTCCGTCCGTCCATCCATCCGTCCATCCGTCCCTCCATCCGTCCATCCGTCCGTACGTCCGTCCACTTTTCTTGTCAACGCAACTCCTCCTAAGTTTATGGCTGGATCTTCTTGAAACTTGGTCAATGTTATCACCTCAATTGGTAGATGTGCATGAAGGAAGGATTTTATGGTTCATCGATTTTTGCCTGAGTTATGCCCCTTAAAAACTTAGTCTCTGGGGCTTATTGAAATTGCAGCCTTGTCAACGCAACTCCTCCTAAGTTTCTGGCTGGATCTTTATGAAACTTGGTCAATGTTATCACCTCAATTGGTAGATGTGCATGAAGGAAGGATTTTATGGTTCGTCAATTTTTGCCTGAGTTATGCCCCTTACAAACTTAGTCTCTGGGGCTTATTTAGATTGCAGCCTTGTCAACGCAACTCCTCCTAAGTTTCTGGCTGGATCTTAATGAAACTTGGTCAATGTTATCACCTCAATTGGTAGATGTGCATGAAGGAAGGATTTTATGGTTCGTCGATTTTTGCCAGAGTTATGCCCCTTAAAAACTTAGTCTCTGGGGCTTATTGAAATTGCAGGCTTGTCAACACAACTCCTCCTAATTTTCTGGCTGGATCTAACTGAAACTTAGTCAATGTTATAACCTTAATTGGTAGATGTGCATGAAGGAAGGATTTTATGGTAAATTGACTTTTGCCAGAGTTATGCCCCCTTCAATCTTAGTCTCTGGGGCTTATTGAAATTGCAGCCTTGTCAACGCAACTCCTCCTAAGTTTCTGGCTGGATCTTAATGTCACTTGTTCAATGTTATCACCTCAATAAGGAGATGTGCATGTAATAAGGATTTTATGGTTCATTGATTTTTTCCAGAGTTATGCCCCCTTAAAACTTAGTCTTTGGGGCTGAAACTTGGTGGATGTTATTACCTCAATTGGTAGATGTGCATGAAGTAAGGATTTTATGGTTCATTGATTTTTGCCTGAATTATGCCCCCTTCAATCGTAGTCTCTGGGGCTTAATGATATTTTAGCCTCGTGAACGCAATTCCCTCCAGGTTTTTCACTGGATATTTATAAAAACCTTTTTGTGAACACAATTTTTTACAGGTTTTTCAGTGAATATTTATAAATCCTTGTCAATGTCATTTTTTTGTCTCAAGTTTTATAAGTGGCGGCGTATATTGTGACGATGGCACTCTTGTTGCCAAAATGTTTTCGCAGGCCCTTTTTATAAGGCATGTCAAAACAAGGCTCTTCGATTATTAGGTCCTTGAATAAAAGCGAATATATGAAGCAATGTCCTTCTCCTTCTGAAATATGTTTTCTGTGTGTTAATGTTACTACATGTTTATTGTCACGTTGGATAATCACGTGATAAAATATTTTCAAAAAATCTTCAATAATTTTGTAAATACTGGGCCGATTTGAATTCGGTTTACAGCAGAAAATGTGGACAGACGCTACGCATTAGATAGATGTTACGGATTTTTGAAAAATCAAATGATACAAAAGTTATTGAAGACATTTTGGTTGATCTTCAATAACTTTTTATTAGTTGATTTTTCAAAAATCTTACGATCTCTCTCGTCCAGGTTATTCCTGACATTTTTCTCTGCTTCAAACCGAATTAAAATTGGTCAACAAAATTATTGAAGATTATCGTAAAATCTGAGTCACGTGATTATACACCGTGATTGTTGTCATTTATTTATTTTTATTGTCGAAGCATATTTATCATAAACCGTGTACAGTAGCAGGTTGACACTCGTTATTTGAAAATCAAATAAAACGACTGTCTGCTTAAGTCAAAGTGTAAATATAACCTCGCCTGAATCATTAATTCATAAAAAATTGATAGATTTATCAGAAACGAACAATTTCTATTTTTGCTACCATGCAGATTTCAATTATGAATACGCTCGGTAAGCAAGGAAATTGTTGTTTTTTTTGTTATCAAAACCGAACAAAAATCGGCGGAGTCTCAAAGTGCAATTACGTTCCCTTCGACACGATGTGTTTCACTGTATATTATGTATCTGGGCAAGGATCTTGAAAAAAGGTCCCTTACAGCTTTTGAGACTGTTATGTTTCAAGACCAGCCTGTGCATAATAAATTCTTGTCTGACCAGGGCCCATGCTGCTCTTCCACGGCTGCTACATAACATAAAGAAGTTTTTGGAGAACAACATGGTTCCTAGTCAGACTGTGTGTATACGCAGGCTGATCTGGAACCATGTTGGGCTCAAAAGCCTTAAGATTAAAGGACGTTTCTCTAGATCCTGGCTCATTTGTATTTTATATCAAACATAATACATACTATTTATGAGCTTAATATACATATATGTGACCCGTCGCGCTAAAAGGGACCTTATCGGGTGTGTGAAAAATGTCGACCCTAGTCAGTCTGCGCAGTCCGCGCAGCCAGACTAGGGCCGACACTTTTCACTTTTATGTAATTTTCTAAACCCGGAATGTTTTCCCTATCTCACTATATGTTCATTTTTCGCATACGGGATCTGATTGACCTGTGGTGAGTCTGACAAGTTTGTTAAAATTTGGATTTGGGGTATTCGGATAAGGTCCCTTTTAGCGTGACGGGTCACAATTTATATATTATACATATAACAAGGTATCCAAGGGCCATTCTCATCAGCCATCGTACGACAAATTCGTAATTATGATTTCCCGTACAAAGTGGTCGTAAGATCGTTGATAATACGGTCCCCTGTACCGTGATTCTGCACATGCAAATTTATACACACAACGTTAAAAATTGTTTAAGCCATTCCTCCATAATGACGCTTTTTGCTGCTTCACTTGTAAGATAAAGGCTTTGGAAACATTTTCGAAAATGAAGAAAAAATACTTGTGACGGACAGTTTTCCATTTCAACAATATTTTCCAAACAAAGAGACCAGAAATGTAAAATTTCACTCACTTGAATTATCGTCTGCATGATCATATTTGAAGTTAGATCCGTCTAATATTTTGCCGTCTTGTAATTGGGTTAAAAGAATAGGCGGATCATTTGGTTGGTCCATCGATTTTGTGATATACAGTGGCGCTATGTTGGTAACTCGTGTATATTCTTGCAATTGAGCCAGGAACCGAAAAAAGTACCTTATAGCATTTAAGATGGTCCTGTGTTAAGGTAGGTCATACTGTGTCTAAATGCAGTCTGACCTAGATCCATGCTACGTTTATTGTTGCTACAGACCATGATGAAGCTAATGGAGAACACCATGATTCCTGATCAGACTGCGCGTAACAACGTTTGGCTCAATGGACCTTTTTATGCTCGTCGCAAAAAATCGACGTTACCTTGGGACGAATCAAGATATCAGATATGTTTTCGGTCATTTCCTGTCATCTGTCTGTGTGTGTGTCTGTCTGTCTGATGGCAATTTCTCAAAAATTCTTTTTCTCCCAATCTAATTTGTAAATCTTTTTGAAACTTGATAAAAAGTATCCTTAGGTAAAGGGAGTACATCGCTGTGTATTAGAATTTCTTTTTGTCATAAACTTTTGTTATTGTGGCAGCATAAAAAGGGCAACATTTCATGTAATAAAATAAGCTCCTTTTGTAAAGCTTTACATAGCCATGAGATTTTAAATTTTGTATGTAAGTTTGCTAAGGGGTAGATTTCAAGGTCGGTTACAATATTTTCGTCCAGGGTCACATTAGATCTTGTCCCAGGTGTACCTACTTTACAAAAAAGAGAGGAAATTTACTATAAAAATTATTTTTAATTATTTAAGTCAGCTATGAATCATGAAAGCTAACAGCAAGAGCTTTTTATAGATATTTTGAAACATGAGAAAGCAAATCAGAAAAAGCACCGAATTCTCTGGTGGTTTTTGATTATCGTGCAAAAGTGAAAATATTGTTGTAATTCACCAGATACAGATAATCCAGCTTTCATGTGACTATTAAGGGCTATTAATGGCTAAACCACATGTTAAGCATATGACATCATTGAAATGTGTATAAATTGTGTATCAATACAGGTTAAGGTATGATCAGAAAAATAATTTGCAGAAATAATTGCACCCGGTTTTAGCCCAAAATGGACACGCTTCGAAATAAACGAGTACATTTTCAACTGTTTAACTGAAAAGAATATAATTCTGCAACGGTCTTTTACTGAATCATAGGGGCCTTCCATACTATGTAAGTTCATTAGTTATGCTTAGAGCAAAACATTTGGTTTTATATTGGTTACCTGGAAGGGCAACTTTTGGTGCTTTATCGTACCGTTTCTATGCCTTTTTTTTTTCAATTTCATAACAGTTGGCTTGACATTTATTGCATGTCATAGTGTCAGTAAAAATGGTGCTTAGACATTGCGACCAAAATGTAAAGAAAACTGGCAATGTGTATATGTATGCCTATTTTGGCTTCCATACATGTAATTTTGTAAATAAAAGTAATATGAAATTTATATTTAATCTATGTTTATTTTTCAATGAGTTGTTTTTGGGCATGAATTTTGCTTTAGGTTTCTACTGTATGCTTCAGTTAATTTAACTGAATAAAAATGTTTTCATGAGCACAATCGAATTTTACTGAATACAAGTTTTGGACCAAAACATCACCTTCATCAATAATAATTATGTAATAAATGACATTGTTACCGGTTTTTGATTTCTGTATAATTTAGCTCAAAGTAAGAGGATACATGTAGCATGTTTTGTGATAATATGGAATCTTGACATTGGAATTCAATTTCGCTCTTTCCCGAAATTCTACAGAAAAATATGCATATTTTTATGATTTATTCACAAAAAACATTCATAATAATTTCCTCAAATATCTTTTCTGGTATGAATGTAATGTCTTATGTGTATCGGAGCAAATTCAATTGACAGATCTTGAAAATACATTAAACTAAGGTTTTGGGACACATGAAAATTGGGCCATGTTTCATGTCATAGTGGGAATAAGTCAAGGTGGCTTTTTGGAATCCAGTTTGGATTATCTATGATACTAATTGCATTGTATATGGTCCTTTATCACCATGCAGAATTAAAAGAAAATGCATGCGTGGGCAGATTTGAGACACCCCCTTTACAACCGTGCATGTGTTGGTTCGAATCTTGCAGGTGTCAGACACATGCAAGATTAAAACAATCCATGCAAAATAACAAAACTTGGGAGTTTGATCAAGAAGCTAAGTCACTCATAACCCCGACTGGAATAATTGCATGATCGTTTTTGTTATGATGCTTGTATCCAAATAATCAAGAGTAAATAAAATAATTCTAATTAAAAAGCCTTGTCTCGTTTTTTTAAATTTAAGGTTTACAACACATCGTCAACTACAAAACCATATTTTGCATTTTTGGGCGTCATCCGTAGCGAGGGTATCTCATTAATTTGCATTGTCAAAAAGAATGTCGTCACTGGCCAAAATGTATTGATGTTTCAAAATCTACATGCATTATGCCAAGGTTAGAAAACAAAACATAAAAGTACAGAGAAAAGGGTTTGATGTGATGGGATATAACGCCGTTTTCTACTACTATTTTCATATCGCGTTGACTGGAGCACCTAATCATGGATTCCTGTCGTTTCTTATATAAGTATTACCACAACATCCTAACTGAGGCTCCAACTGGCTGCTCTCCCCCTCCCCCCCATATCAGGGTGTACAACGTTCGAACTACATTTTAAGTAATTTCGGCTCAGTTGTGGAGGAATTAAGCGGTATTTCTCTCGACTCAGGTAAGTGTTTATCAAATATTTCCGCCAATTCAAAATCGATTTTGAAAACCTAATGTGGAATGCCCCCGCCTTAACCAAAGCAATCGTCTATTGTTGATTTCACCTCCCTGCACACATCGTTTTCTGATGGCACCGCTGTGGAGTAATGTACAATGTTTTTGAAGCAAAGGAGCTAAAATACCAATGTTCGAGTACGAAAGCATGCTGTGTGTTATCAGAACGAGCCTAACTGCGGCACGCCTGACCATAACCCTCAGAAATCTGATTGAAACCGAGAAATTTAAGTGATTTGCAAGATTGCTCCGCTGTGGAGGGTGCTATATAGGGCTCCGCTATAGAGACAAAAAATGGACACAATGTTGAAGACTTTAAGATCTCAGATGAGTGCGATTAAACAAGAAAGTCGATAGTTATCTTCCCTTGAATTTGACAAAATTGACTTTTGTCTGTTTTCGACCTTATTTACATTCTAGAATATACAATTTTTGACCAATCAAGACACAACTTGGACACAATGTTGGAGACCATAAGATTTCGGATGATTTTTCATTGAGGTATGAACGGATGAGTAGATCCGAGACACACACATGAATTTGACAAAATTGCTGTTTTCGACTCTTTTTTTCCTCTAACAACTACAAATATAAATCAATAAAGACGAAACTCGGACAATGTTAATTTTGGATGAGTTAGAATTTCAGCATAATTAGACTAGAATTTGCTGAGTTAATTGCCCTTGAATTTTACAATTTTGCTGTTTTCGACTTTGTTTTTACTCTGACATCTGGTGCTCGAAAAATGGTCGCTCTGTGCCTAAAATAAGAATAGAGGTGTACCGCTAAAAATACCGGTATACCGTCTTATTTTAGCAGTACACCAATAAAAATATAGGTATACCTACAAAATAAGGGTAAACCGCCATTTCAATTGAAGCTATACATATGGAAAATAACGGTGTACCGCTTAATTATAGGTAAACCGCTAATTATTTGAACCCTTCAGATCAAAATCTCATTAGCCAATCAAATAGCTCGTTACATCAGTGAAAAACGGAAATAAGAAATCCCTCCGCGAGAAATATCTTTAGCTATTGTACAAGCTTTGTGACTAGCTATCTAAAAATGCAGATATACGGATGAGGATGTAAGTATATATATTTAGCGGTACACCGTTATTTTTTTGGTATAGCTTCAATTGAAATGGCGGTTTACCCTTATTTTGTAGGTATGCCTATATTTTTATCGGCGTACCTCTAAAATATTATGGTATTCCTTACTTTTAGCGGTATACCTATATTTCGTTTGTAGGTTTAGGGCATCGTGTCTTAAGACCCTTTTAACGCGCCATACTAATAACAACAAATAGTGACCAATCAAGACACACTCGGACACAATGTTGATGACCATGAGTTTGTTTTCCTTCTTAAAGTCAAAAAAATTATATTAATTGATTTGAACAAAACTGCTGCTCATATAATCTTGGTTCATGTGAGCGATATAGGACCATCATGGTCCTCTTGTTTCAATTTGTTCTCCGATTATTTTCTTTTGATGATTAAATGCGAAAGAAGAAGAATATCATGTTCCACTACAACCATTTATCAGTCTGTTTAAAATCTTTCGGTTTCAAAATCGGTCGTTATTTTTCACAGGACCATTCTTGTCGTGAGGTGACACTGTGTCCACCCCATTTATTTCTTAGGTATCCAATACTTCTTAGGCAAGTTTTACCCTTTCCCAAACGGCAAAATTTTAGGGTGAGCCTCTTCAAAATCTGCCACAAATGACAAAATGGATGTTATTAAAGATGTTATTTGTGTAAAATATGGCACAGAAAATATTGAGACAAAAGGAGAATCTGCTGGTTATCAGCAGTTTCTTCTTTTGTTTCAATATTTTCTCAAACCTTTTCTATTAGGGACGTCAAAACCAGGTCTTGTTTGGGAAAGGGTTAACTGGAAATGATTGTCTTATCAACAAAAGCTTTCGATAATCGTTTAACATGTTTGCTTGGTAGGACTACTTGTTAGAATTGAAATGCTCATAAATTAATGATTTATGCTTAAACACGAAACTCACACAGAGTCAAATCACAGCGACAAAGATCCTGTGAAAATGCGACAGATTTTGAAGCTGAAAGAATCAGGATAGAGAAGTAAATGGTTGTATCGGAGCATGACATTCTCCTTTTTCAGCTTTTGAGCACCAAAAATAAGTTTTTGGACAACAATGTGAAAAAAATGTAATAAAACTCGTGCAAACTCTAGAGGCCCAAGAGTATTTTCTTTGCATCACAATTGGCTATGTCTCTGGCGTTTCCGTACCATGGTTAGCTTAGCAAATACAGCGTATTTTAAATACAGCCTAAGAGCTCAAATGAGTTGATATTTGTTTAAATGTTAGTTACTCTATAAGGGTGAAAAGGGAAGACTAGAAACCTTGGTAATTGATTGACTGACAATTCAATGGCATTTCGACTTGGAATATGTCATTTAGTTGGGTATGAATACAATGATAAGCATTTTCAAAAACTTTTATCAAGTTTCACCGTGTAGATTTTTTTTTTTGGAACAAACTAATTTGTAATTCTGTGGTATTCTGAAAGAAACGAAATTCCTGTTGCCATTTTTCACTACGGTCTCAACTGGCCACATGGCGTATCTAGAGGGGGTCGGGGGATCTGGACCCCTTGGAATTCGCCGGACCCCCTCTGAAAAATGTAATGAAATTAAATTTAGACTTATAATCGCTAAAGCAAATTCAAATTTCTGCGTTTTAAGGGGGAATGCTCCAGTTTCCTAAATTTGTTCCCAATAATAGAATTTATTTATATTTTGTATGTTGAAATAACATGTTATTACCAACTGAAAAATAAAATAAAATGGATGGTCAGCGATCTTGTTTGAATTTTATAGGCATTCGTATTACATACCCCTACATCGAAAAAATGCGCAATTTCTTGCACCTGCCCAAGGTCACTAAAATGCTAATAAAATGATGTATATTCATCGTTTAGTCCCAAAAACGGATTTGAAGTAACGTCTTACATTACATAAGAACAGAAAACCCAAAATATGTGCTACTTTAAACGCGTAAATGTATAAAACAGCATGCTCACGTGTTCGGTTAGATCAACGAAGCTGGTGTGTTTTATGTCAAAATTTGCATATTTTTGGAAATATTTCAAGTTCTACATAATAGAATTTGATAAAACTCCCACATTGTAATAAGCAACATGTCCTGGTAATAATGCAAAAAGAAAATGTATAGGTCAGAGCACTTAATCGTGAATTAGAGCAATTTTTATCAGCTACGCATGAACAAAATGACGCAAAACAGTGGTAACTGCATAAACACATACGACTGTCTTGCTCTAAATAATCGATTTCCAACTTGAGGAAATCAGCTTCGCATAATAAATACACTTTTACCTTCGAAAATGGTAAACTGTAATGATGTGTTATATTATTGAAAATATGGTAGCGAAACATATTGGTACGAAACACTTTATTTACTACAGAAAAGACCGAGTGTTCCGAAAACTGGAGCATTCCCCCTTTTAAAAATGGTTAGAGCTGGTACATCTATTGTTAAAGTTTGTAATAACGGCTATCATTCACTTATAAACTTAGAAATATAACACATGTGACGAGGGACGTTCAATTAATAATGGAACTGGGGTTCTATAAGCCATAGTTATGTCGCAATTCAATTTTAAGTTTCTTCAATCCTTCGAAGTAATCCTCTTTGACACCCACACACTTCTGAAGTTTTGAGATCCATTACTTATATGCCAATAAATGGGCCTCTTTTGGAACACACAGCAGACACTGGCAAATTGCACTGCATATGGAACATGAAGGCCTATACCGACGACTAGAGGCTTTTTTCGTCATCATGGGGAACACAAAAAAACCACACGGGCTTAAGCCCGGCTATAAGGGTGGATGAACACGCTGTGCAGCATGTGTCTCTTTCAGGAAATCTTGGACAAGATGACACCTGTGGACAGCTCCGCTGTCATGGATTTGGTACATTCCTCTTTAGCCGGCCCTAGACCTGCTCTTTTCGTTATAGTTCTTTACTTTCCCCGACATACATTTCTTGTATGAATGACCGGCGATAGTGGTACTATTTGAAACAGTAATTTGAACAATGCACACGTTATATTTGAAAATTGCCGCGTACAAAACTTTTCCCGCGCTTTTAATTTTTTGGCTATTACGGACCTTGCTTGATCTTTTCGCAACCATTGGACCAGTGGACCGTTAGTACCACTTTTAATTGAACGCCCCTCGTAAGTTGCCATTTGGGCTTCCCCCACATCCTGAAAAAAATCCTTGATTCGCCCTAGCTGCTAGCTGCCAAAGTTCGTCAATATGACTGACTTCCGGATGCGATATACCTGAAAATGTCTCGACCAACGAGATTGTAAGATAATATAAAAAAAACTTTGTGAGCTGCCTTAACCATTTCCTTAACAAGGCATGGTTTTGGTGTTCCTTTTAGGAATATATTGCGTTAACATTGAGGGAAAAGAATAAATTGCTGAATATCATTTTCCCAAAATATTTTCTATGTTGCAATACACACATTTCATTCTTATGAAATCAATTTTTTTGTGTCAGCAACTCTTTTAAAATTGAGACAATCTAAAATTTGTGTTAAAAAACAATTCATTTAAATGGCGAACCACATAAATTGTACATTTACTGGGACGCATGAAAATAAACGGACAATACCAAATGCGTAATATCTTGTAATTGCGGGCATGAAAAGTTATTCTAGATAATGAGTTATTTCAAAAGCGATTAGGAGTACTCTCCGAGTAAAGCATTAAAACAATAGGACGTTAACTGTGTCATGTCAAATGTACATTTTACGGTCTTACTACGTACAAAGGCTTGCTCTGAGTAAGATAATATAAAGGTGGTATACAAAGATGCATTTGTATGGTTCGATCCTTTTCCTATCGATGACAAAGAACAATGCATGTCTTTTAACATGTTTTGACTCCACAGCGGAGCCTTTTTCCACACCCTTCACGGCGGAGCAATCTTGCAAATCGCTTACATTTCACGGTTTTAATCAGATTTCTGAGGGTTATGCTCAGGCGTACCGCAGTTAGGCTCGTTCTGATAACACAGCATGCTTTCGTACTCGTACATTGGTACGAGGGGCGTTTATTAAAGATTTCCCCTGACCTACTTTCAGTTGAGGTAGGAAGTTGAAATTGTACACATACATTACTGTATATCTATATATGTCACTTGAAAATTTGCAGCTCGGAAATACAATTTGTTTCTCATTTCCGTGTGTTGAACATAAGTAAGGTAGCGTGATAGAGCAAGCAGCCATCAGATTCCTGTATTTGAAAGGTCACACTCCCAAGGGGGCATTTGGTGAGATACATGTGTAAAAGAAGTTTGTGGGGATGATGTCCCACCATATGACATTGTCAAACACTCATATACTCAGTTCAAGTGTGGACGTAAATATGTGGAAACAACCCAAGTCCTGGGCGCCCACAGTCTGTCATTGATGATGCCACCATCAGGTCAATGCAAGGTTTCGGGCACAATGTACGTTATTCTACAGAAAAGGTCTCTAAAACTGTATTAAATGATAGGAGATGTGCGTCTGTCTGGCTAGTGGCCATATAGAGAAATATCAATATTTGTGCCAAATTTCAATTATCTCGACTTATTGGTAGTGGGTCAGGGGAAATCTTTAATGAACGCCCCTCGTATTTTAGCTCCTTTTCTTCAAAAACATTGTACTTTACTCCACAGCGGTGCCATCAGAAAACGCCTTTTTCAAATTTCGTTCTTCAATAACATTTTAATTCTGTGTGCAGGGACGTAAAATTAACATCCAAAGATTGCTATCGTTAAGGCGGGGGCACTCCACGTTAGTTTTTCCAAGTCGATCTTGAATTGACGGAAATATTAGATAAACACTTACCTGGGTCGAGAGAATTATCGCCAAATTCCTCCGCAGCGGAGCCGAAGTTACCCATAATGCAGTTCGAACGTTGTACACCCTGATAGAAAAGGGAAAAGAAAGAAACGCTTATTATTTCAACTAATTTACCAAGTTTTATGCATTTGAGTTATTAGTCCGAGATCTTGGTCCTAGATTTTTTACCAAAAAGCAGGGTCGTAGAAACCCGTTTAGATTGTGACATCGATCAAGAGGCTCATTGTTTAGGGCGAGTTTTTTCTTATCTGCTCACTGAGATTTTAAGAATTCAAATCCGGATATTTCGCGGAATTTCTGAAGAAATTCTACGATGCTTCCCGGATAACTGATTGAGTGGCTTACATAAGAACCCGCAATAACACCAAGAAAGATAACTACGTATACTTTCTGTTACAGTTTTACTCTGAGTAGCGCCTCTTGATACTTTTAGACAACACAAGACACACATGATATTGCATTTTCTGCAAAAATTTTAGGATTCTTATCAACTATTTGAGTATGGGTTTATAAAAAAGAGCCTTACATCAGATGAAAACAACAAGGCGTCAGTGTTAATGCAAAAAAAAAAAAAAAAAAAAAAAACTCGTATGACGTTTCATGGAAAATTTTAGAGGGAAAGAAAAAATACTAATAACTTTTCCGAAACAGAACGGTTTTACTTGAAATACGGACATATTGTTCACATATGATGTGTCATTGTTACTGACATATTAAAATATCCATAAACTGCGTGAATTGTCTTAACTCGATAAGGGGCCTACAAGTTTGTACTTTGAAAATCGCAAAAATCGACCTACGAGGTTTTGCAATTACACCGACAATGGATCCAGATCAGCCTGCGTCTACTTTCAAACCGATCTGGATCCATGTTGTTCTGTTATAGTTACTTCATTACCTGTACTAACTGTTACAGAGCGCCATTGATATTCATAAGAATGCTCTTAGGCTCAGGTTGACCTAATACATCGTCGCTTTTCAACAAAAACATCGTAACTGCAGCTTATTTTAAGCTGCAGTTACGAGGTTCTTGTTGAAAAGCAGCGACATATTTGTCTGAACTGCCATACTTATCTTTTCTTCCATACCCAAGCTCGTTTTTATCTCATGTGATTTAATCGTATGCAAAACAACAACTTTTAAGGGTACTCGAAATTGAAGAAAGAAAGATTAAATGTTTCTTGAATCAGAATATTTGAACGTCACAGCAAAGAAAGCATTGGGTTTAAAGGGGGAAATGGTTCTATGCAATGGATTTGACCCAAAAGTTACATATATTCAGTTACATCATATAGAATTATGTTCACAAAATATCATGTCAATTCATACAAAAGTAAAAGCCGTAGAGATAGTTTCGTAAAGTTGGTACATCAAAAATAAGCAAAATCTGACATTGACAGAAGGACGAATACAGAAAATCAACAAACTAAATACATGATTAATGGTTGCAGAAATCTTGTGTTCCTGGTACTTTGAAAGTACGTGCAAAATTTCAATTCGATCTGATCTATTCAGAAAAAGTTATTTAACTTCAAAGTAAAGATTTGCTTCTAATGTCAGTTTACCCCCACCCACCCACTTTGTTAGCCATTATCTCCAAAAATAAGCCCTCATCAGATATTTTACAATTTAAAGATATTATGTAACCCTAACAATTCACAGAGTTTAAAGAAAATCTATTTGTTGAACCCTTGTTGCAACCCATCCTTTCGCTTTGGGTGCAATTTTTCGAAATAGATTCACATCAAATTGATAAAAAATACCCAAGGTGTTGTACTCGCTACAACACAAGCTTTTTAGAACATGTACATTGATATCTCTTGTCGAAAACATAACATTGTCGTCTTCCGACTTAGTAACTGTTATTCTGTATAAATGATATAAGCAATTATTTGCAATTCCTCTGATTACACTAATTACAAAATAGCTAGAATAAGTGTACAGAGGTAAAACATTGATAAATGAGTTTGAGACGTGCTGATTCTGAAAAAAAAATGAATACAGCATTGCAGAGGTTGTGTTCGTGAAAAAATCGATGTTTGCCCAGTTAGATACAGTATGCTGTCTAATGTACGGCGAAATGAAATAATTCACAAATTGGTCAACCCATCCTTGCTCTGTAGATTTTTTCAAGAAAAGAGCCCACAATAATTGATTTGAATTTTCACATAAAACATACCGTGATTTTTCCACGCCAAAGTAGAGACGCCTGCAATGCTTGCATTGTGCATTCCTGTAACCAAAGGGCATCAATTTGTTATGAATAGAAACATGGAATCTGCCTCAAAATTGAGGAGCATGGCATGGTAAAAAGAGGGACATTTTTTAAAATAAAAAAGAACTGTAATAACAATAGCAAACCCATGTCCCTGAAGGACTTCTGTAGATTATCTGCCATAGTATAAACGTCCACTAGAATTTGCTGAATAGCAAATATTGCGTAAAATATGATTTAAAAATATCATTTTCATTACCGTCCCTTATCAACAAAAACCTCGTAACTGCAGTTTGTTTTAAGCTGCAGTTACCAGTTTATTTTTTGTTGAAAAACAGCGAGATGCTTGCTTCACGGGGGTCTCGGTACCAGTCTCATTCCAAGTAGATTGCCCATGATTGCTCAGTAATATACAGATCAATCCATTTTAGAAAAATAAATATCACGAAAGTATTACATGCACAGAAGAAAAATGCTCCATATATCGAGGGATAAATCGCATTTGTCCACAATCTTTCAACCAAATACGACTTGTAGGCCCGTAGAAACATGGTGGGGCTAGGGAGCCAAACTTGCTGAATTTTCCTTATTTTAGACCGTCCCCCAATATTCATACAAAGACGTTTGAGCCACCCCAATTTGAAATTGCCTACTACGGGTCTGGCCTGATGTAATCTAAAATGACAAATTCACCAGGAATATATTAATCGACGGTGTTATTGCAAAACGGTCCATCTGACTACGACACATCGACGGTCAACTGTACTTATCATTATTGGCAAATGGTATTGCGTTTACAAGAGTGGAGAGTGTGTGTTAGCAGACGGTAAAATTTCAGACTGATCCAAAATCACAGATGCTACAGACAGCAATTTTTATATGATTTTTATAAGGGGGGGGGGAACATTGTGGGAAATGAAGAAATTGCTTGTCACAAGCAATTTCTTCATTTTCGACAATGTTTGTCAAAGCCTTTATCTTTTTGGGAGTCAAAAGGAGTCAACGTGTGGGAATTGATTAACGGCCCATCCGATACATCGAGGGTCGACTGTACATGTATGTACTTAGTGACGACCGCATCGACATAAAGTCCGCTAGCAAATGGCATTGCGTTTACAAGTGAGGCGAGAATGTGTGTGTGAAAAATCGATGTCTGTCAATACACGGGTGGTAAACTTTGGAACGACCTCCAAAAAGAGGTAGTGAATTTCTGTTCCCATAGCACATCCGGGAACTCGCGAGGTCGGTCCAATAGCTAAAAACGTGTAAACAAAGGTAGGTGTCGGTGGTTCTTTTGATTGTTTTCGAGGTTTCTAGCAAAAAATGGATAATTATGGCAATGCTATGTCGTGTAAAAATGACTTATCGACGCACACGGCCCAAAACTGCGGTCGAAACCGAAGTAATTTCCGCTGGATCGTTTTTAAAAGTTCGAACACGATATTGTTTTTTCACAACAGTTTGTCAACAACTGTCACCTTTTTGCATAATTTGTGGTTTTCCGCGAAGAATACAGCCCCGGTACGTTCGTCCTGGGGAAACTAGTACTCTGAATCACATATCCTGTTAAAAACGGCAACAGGGCGCATTATTTAAGAAAATGATTGAGAAAATTCCAGTAGAGGTCGTTCCAATAAGGTAGAGCTTGTTCCAATTTGAATGAGATCGTTCCCAGTGCTCCCCAGTGCTCTCCTGTTTTATACAATGAAATAATGCCTGTGATATCAGACCAGCCAAACTAAGACAAAAATTAATGATGGCGTTTGAAATAGTTATCAGAATTATCGTCATATCAGAGGCGTCGTTTTGTCTTGTGTGGTGACTTTGTTTTACATGAAAGTCTGTTTCTGATGTTTCTTAAACTCTACGCATGGATCTCTTGAAATGCACTTTTAGCTCACCTGAGCACGAAGTGCTCGAGGTGCACTATTGTGGTCACTTATTGTCAGTTGTCCATACGTCTGTCTGTCTGTCCGTCTACACTCTAGCATCCGCAAGCTTTATAAGCCAATCTTAAACTTGGTCAAAATAATGATGGTCACATAAGTTCTTGGATGAGTTCGAAGAAATAGTGAATGCTGAAGAGTGAAAGTAAAGTCGAAAATTGCAGTTTTGGCAAATTCGAGGACAGATAACTCAAGATGCATAATTCTTATCAGGATGAAAGTTTTACCTATGCAAGATCCTATGGCCAACAATATTCAGCCCAAGTTTATTTTCTTAATTGAAAAATATTTGTAGTAGCTAGACTAGTGAAAACAAAGTCGAAAATTGCAATTTTATCAAAATCAAAGCAGATAGCTCAAGATGCATTCTGATTAGGCTTAAATTTTCTTTTAAGTAATATCTTATTCTCTCAAGATCTTATTTCTTTGGATATAATTTTGATTGAAAGAAACTGTGAATGCTGAAGATTGGAAGTAAAGTCGAAAATCGCAATTTTGTCAAATTCGAGGGCAGATGACTCAAGATGTATCTTTCTAATCAGGCTGAAAAGTTTACCTATACAAGATCTTATGTTCAACAATATTCTGTCCAAGTTATGTATTGATTGATAAATATTTGTGGATGCTAGAGCGGAAACAAGGTCGAAAATGGCAATTTTGTAAAATCAAGGGCATACAACTCCAGAGGTGCATTTTCAATCAGGCTGAAAATTAAACCTGCCCAAGATATTATTATCATCAACTTTTCTGTCCAATTCTTGTCTTGATTGATCAATATTTGTAGATGCTAAAGTGTAAACAAAGTCAAAAACAGCCTTTTTGACATTCAAAGGCAGATCACTCAGTACATTCTAATTCGATCAGGCCCATAATCGAACTCATCCAAGACCTTACGACCATCATTATTTTGACCAAGTTTGATTAAGATTGGCTTATAAAGCTTGCGGATGCTAGAATGTAGACGGACAGACAGACAGACGGAAGGACGACTGACAAAAAGTGACCACAATAGTGCACCTCGAGCACTTCGTGCTCAGGTGAGCTAAAAGTGCATTTCAAGAGATCCATGCGTAGAGTTTAAGAAACATCAGAAACAGACTTTCATGTAAAACAAAGTCACCACACAAGACAAAACGACACCTCTGATTTGACGATAATTCTGATATTTCAAACGCCATCATTAATTTTTGTCTTAGTTTGGCTGGTCTAATATCACAGGCATTATTTCATTGTATAAAACAGGAGAGCACTTGGAACGATCTCATTCAAATTGGAACAAGCTCTACCTTATTGGAACGACCTCTACTGGAATTTTCTCAATCATTTTCTTAAATAATGCGCCCCGTTGCAGTTTTTAACAGGATATGTGATTCAGAGTACTCGTTTCCCCAGGTCAAACGTACCGGGGCTGTATTCTTCGCGGAAGACCACAAATTATACAAAAATGTGACAGTTGTTGACAAACTGTTGTGAAAACGCAATATCGTGTTCGAACTTTTAAAAACGATCCAGCGGATATTACTTCGGTTTCGACCGCAGTTTTGGGCCGTGTGCGTCGATAAGTCATTTTTACGCGACATAGCATTGCCATAATTATCCATTTTTTGCTAGAAACCTCGAAAACGATCAAAAGAACCACCAACACCTACCTTTGTTTACACGTTTTTAGCTATTGGACCGACCTCGGGGGTTCCCGGATGTGCTATGGGAACAGAAATTCACTACCTCTTTTTGGAGGTCGTTCCAAAGTTTACCACCCGTGCAATAGATGTGTCAGAGTCTAATAAGATCTAGTTACTCGTTCCAAAACAAGCCCTTTCGTCGGTGTTAATGCAAATCTCCGTGTATCATTTTAAAGGGGAAGAAAACTATTTAAGGGGGAATGCTCCAGTTTCCTAATTTTTTTCCCAATAATAGAATTTATTTATATTTTGTATGTTGAAATAACATAATAGTACCAATTGAAAAATAAAATAAAAATGGATGGTCAGCGATCTTGTTTGAATTTTATAGGCATTCGTATCACATACCCCTACATGGAAAAAATGGACAATTTCTTGCACCTGCCCAAGGTCACTAAAATGCTAATAAAATGCTACATATATTCATCGTTCAGTCCCGAAAACGGGTTCAAAGTAACGTCTTACATTTAATAAGAACAGAAAACCCAAAATATGTGCTATTATTTATAAACGCGCAAATGAAGGAAACAGCATGCTCACGTGTTCGGTTTTATGTTAAAATTTGCATATTTTTGGAAATATTTCATGTTCCACATAATAGAAATTGATAAAACTCCTTAATTTTATTAAGCAACATGTCCTGGTAATAATTCAAAAAGAAAATGTATAGGTCAGCGCACTTATTAGTGAATTACAGCAGTTTTTATCAGCTACACATGAATAAAATGACACAAAAGAGTGGTAACTGCATACACACTTACGACTGTCTTGCTCTAAATGATCGATTTCCATCTTGAGGAAATCAGTTTCGCATAATAAATAAACTTTTACCGTCGAAAATGGTAAATTGTAATGGTGTGTCATATTATTGAAAATATGGTAGCGAAACATATTGGTACGAAACATTTAATTTACAACAGTAATGACCGAGTGTTCCGAAAAACTGGAGCATTCCCCCTTAAGGTTCCCGAACGGTAATGGCTGTAACTTTAAATAGTGATTAGGCTGCACTTCAAATATGCATTATAGTGTATGTATCAATTTTATCTATAGCAAAACTAAAATTGAAATGTTATGATGCGAATGGTAAATTATTAGTAAAACATTCTGATATGAACATAATGCATTATCTCCCCTATAATAAAATTCTAGTGGATTATCTGCCCTTGACCTATGAAAAGATCAGTTTTTAGAAAAAAATGTGGTAAACGAACTATTTTACTGTATGTTATGTAGCAAAAAGATAATTGGCAACTTTCTATCATTCAAATAAATCGAAATTTTTGCCTAATTTTAAAAATATGGACAAAAAGATATTTTCACATGAAATTCGGACATATTGTTCACATAATGTTATAATGTGTCATTAATGCTTATAAGTAAAGTTATCCCAAAACCAGCATTTTTTCTAAAATGGACAAACAAAGTTTAACTTTGAATATCACAAAAACCGATATACGAGGTTTTGCCTTTTAACCGACGCCTTGTTTTGACAATACTTGAAGAGATTTGATAGATAAACGTTGACAAAAAGGAGGAAAATACCAACACATTGCCAAGTAAGGTTTCAGACTGGTCTAAAATTAAAGATGATGCGGACGAAAATTTCAAGTGACATGTTTTACATGTTTTTATATTCTGGGATAAAAAAATATAGTGGGAGATGAAGAAAATACTTAAGTTGCAGACAATTTCTTCATTTTCCAAAATGTTTTCCAAAGCCATCATCCTACGGGGCATCAAAACATGTTCTTATGTGGAAATAGGTTTAACCAGCCTTTTCTTCTTTTCACCCAAGGATCCCTGTGCTTTAACCCTTTCCCAAACAAGACCTGGTTTTGACGCCCCTAATAGGAAAAGCTTTGGAAAACATTGAAACAAAAGAAGAAACTGCTGATAACCAGCAGTTTCTACTTTTGTCTCAATGTTTTCTATGTCATGTTTTACACAAATTCTATCTTTAATAACTTCATTTTTGTCATTTGTGGCAGTTTTTTTATTTGACCACCCTAAAATGCCGTTTGGGAAAGGGTTAAAATGTACATGTTTTTCCCGAACGGCATCAATATAGAATGGTTCAATTTAAAAGTGTTGCAAATGATAGAATTGATGCTAATAAATGATTTATGTATAATAAGGTACATAAAATATTGACGCAAAAGGAGAAAATACTGCTGATCAGCATCTCTTTCTTTTTTGTCATACTGTTTTTCTTAGCAACCTCTACCACCAGGGTCGTTGAAACCAGCTTTTTGTTTGGAAAATGGTAAAAAAAAAACCCCAAAAATGTCTGCTTTCGACGTGACCTGCACGGTAACTCTGTGAAAACACTGAAAGAAAAGGTATAAAAAGGGAACAAATTAATTACGTCATTTAAGACCATGATGGCTTTCATGTAGGAACTAAATCAAGCAATTCTTAAATGCAGTGAAACCAGGATTCGCTCACAAAAGATCTTTTGATTCGCTATTTTCATAATTTCCATATTAGTAATTCAAAGATTCTTTGGAAAAAGGAAAAGTCGACATATTTCATTTTTTCTTTAAAACCATAATGGCATTCCTAGTAGGATTTTTTTTTCGCAAATAGAGGAAATGCTTATAACCAACATGTTCTCCTTTTGTCAACCCATTTCAGTGTTCAATTGTACACAAAGCTAGGCTTAAGCAACACCAATTTTGTCATCTGTAGAATATTTCTTTCCGTAGCACCCTTAAATATGTTTTCGTTAATTATCAATTTCCGAAACAAGACCTAGTTATGACATGTATAATTGAAAAGTCTCATGAAAACATTAAGACAAAAGAAGAAAATGCTGATAGTCAGTATTTTGTCTTAATGATTTCAATGTTAAGTTACATCCATTTTATCGTCAGCAACAGTTTTCAAAATGGGACATCGTTTGGGAAAAGGTTATTTGAATACAAATCTTATAATGTTAAAATACATTACAACATGCTACACGCAAAAATCATCGTAAGAGAGTGTACGAGAAAAAAATCGATGCGGGTCAATAGAAGCATCACAGAGCTGTCTAAAAAGACGCGCCTTTTCCAATAAACTTGTTATTAACCCTTTCCCAAACCATACCTGGTATTGACGTCCCCACCAGTAAAGACTTGTGAAAACATTGAGGCAAAAGAAGAAAATGTTGTTAACCAGCATTTTCTCCTTTTGTCTCAATGTTTTCAAGGCTATGTTGTTCATATATTTCACATTTTTATTCGCCCCCCTTTTTTTGTCATCGGCAGTAGTTTTCAAATTGGAGCATCCAAATTCGCTGCCATTTGGGAAAGGGTTAAGACTAGTAAGGTGATACATGTAGGTCTCAGATTATTTCATTATTTCTTCTCACCCCTTTCCCAAACAAATTCTAGTAAATGAAAATCCTTTGAGAACAAGGAGAACATGGTGGCAATGGCAAAGAATTTTGTGCTAACAATAGACTAGGTTTGCCGTTATGTTTTGATAAATGGTCGGTGTTGTTATAAAATCTCGTCACTACGGCTTAAATCAAGCCGTAGTTACGAGATTTTATAACAACACCTACGAAATACTATTTTGTTTGTCCGAATTTACGTCACGATTAACTGGATAAAATCGTTCCCTATTACCATTTCGTTTCTATGTTTTAACCAATATTCCAGTAAAATGTTTTCTTTTTTTTTTCATTCTAAAACACATGTGAATTTAGATTCTAAGTCCAAAACTTCGCCGTTGCAGAATGGTACAGCTTAACCCCTCCCCACACTACAATTATTTTTGACTCACCACAAGATAATGACCTTGGAAAACATCATAGAAAAAGAAGAAATTGCTCATGACAAGCAATTTCTTCATTTCCCACAATGTTTTCTTCATCATAAAAAACAAAATGTGTAACATAGAAAAAACAAAATGTGTGATATTTCATTCACTGAAGTTGACGACAGCATCTTTGAAATTAGACAAGTGAGGAATTTGCCATATGGTTTTGGGTTAACAGATTTATGCAAACAGGTTGGAAAGATACAAAAAAATTCACAATACAGGATTTTTTTAGGCTTTTTGTCACGGCGGGGAAATCAAATGAAACAAAACTAATAACAATAGACTCCTTTCCATTATCGTTTAGTCCGTACCCACAGAACACTTCCGGTAATCCGAGTCTTCTCTGATGAAAATTTGCTCGTTGATATTTGGATGTCGATATTTACATCAGAACGCTGACCCATTCAAAAACAAAAGAAAAGTTCGACAAAGCGACATAACTTGTGTCGGAATTTTCTTTTGTTTTTGAATGGGACAGCGCTCTGATGTAAATAGCGACATCCAAACATCAAAGAGCGAATTTTCATCAGAGAAGACTCGGATTAACTTCCGGTGGCAAACGATGGGTTTATGGGAAATAAACATTGTGTTGGATCTAAAGGGAATCGAAATGGTATTTTAAACTGCATCGTTTATCAATGCAAGAATAGGAAGATAAATAACGGAAGTAAAGAGAATCTTCACTTTTTCCGATTTTCACAAGACCAACGCGAGCGCAGAGCATGGATTAAGGCAGTGAACAGAGATGAATTTCGCCTTTTGCATGTAAGGACGACTTCCAGTGGCTATTGTGTGTGTGTGTGTGGGGGGGGTCTTAGTGGAAACTTGTCTATTACGGAATATCTTGAATAATTCTGCTGATAATTCTACTTATACATGATCGATTTAAATTTGGTTTGAAGCAGAGGTTTTAAAATTTCACGGATATTTTCGATATTGATCTTTTTACCCGATGATTTTTGAAATATCATAAGTCATACATTCAGCAATGCTTTGGGATAATTTCGCATTCTTTGTTTTAATCATTTTTCAGATCGGTCACATAATAATAATTATAAAACAAAACTATTGAAAGTATCGGAGATTTTGATTCCCCTCCGTGATTATCTCTTTCAGACAACGTCACAATTGTAGACGGATTTAGTAAATCAAAGACTGCTGATAAAGTCAGAAAGAAAACAATATTTATAAAGATGCAGATTTTATGCGTGGTATCACGTATCACGGAAAAACATGGGGGTCGACATCGTCGATAGAAAAATCAAAGTGCTGAGAGCACTGTAATTGGACGTCTCTGATTGATTGAGCGGGATTGTACATGAACGATAGATATTTTATTCATTCTTCTTTTAGACGTTTAGACATACGAAATAGACTTTATCCTCAAATTGAGTTGATTGCCGTTTCAAGACAACTGATTTGTCTCTATGAATAATCACTATCAATTTGATAACCCAATTCAAATAATGCCCTGTGATTAGCAATTTTGTCTTCTTGTTTCGGTTTAACTATGAGTGTTGTCTTCAGTTACACCTTTTTTCGTTGATTTTATGAAGGACGATACAAGGCAGTGTATTTGAATTGTAAGCCAACGCAAATGAAAGCCGCGATAGCTCACTTGGCAGAGCACTCATCTTGTACTCTTTACGCTTGTCTATATCTGGAAGGCCCTGGGTTCTACTTAGACATTGTTCTTTTTTATCACCTTTTTTCGACTTTTATCTCCACCATCGTTTGGGAAAGATCGACCACAGTGATTAGAATCGATTTAAACAAAAATTCAGTGAAAAGTGAAATTAAGTACTGAAGTAATGAAACGCCGATTATTTACATACAATTCTGCTCAATCAGAGACGTCTAAATACAATTGCTCCAAGCACTTTGCTTTTTATTCGTGTTTAGAGTAAAAAACCCACGGCAGCAGTTTTTCCCTGGTTGTGGTTACAAAACAATCAAATTCAATACATATTTTCCTGAAAAAAAAAAACCAGATGAATTGGAGCACCTAACCATGGATTCCTAATACCAGTACTACAACAGCATCCTTACATCTACAAATGTCCACACAAAGAAATTGGGAACGTGCCGTCGGGAAAATGGCAACGGATTACAAAACGCAATTTAAATCTTCATATTATAATCAACGAGCATTTGCGAATTGCAATGTCCCTATCTGTACACATATTCACCCGATCATCCATGTACCATTGTCACTGTTGCAGATCCATCGCTTCATCTTCTTAGCATAATACACATAAACGGGTCACTTAAACGTAATGAATACAGATCGCGATCACTCGATCTTAAACTATTACTCAATGTTTATAACTGTAGACTTATATACAAACACTATACTGCTTGTTGTTGAAATTGACCAAACACAAACGCTTTCTCTTTCGAGTATAAACGAGTTAGGGCATTACTTCGCCCGTATAGCTCACGATAAATGGTTTGGTAAATGTTAAAACTGTTTATTATTTTTTAGTGTTTGTATACAAGTCTTTACTTATAACCGATAGACTATAGTAATAATCATTGTTGTAATGATCATTGATCAGTTTATAAATAGGTCATGATACTGTCGAGTGTCAGTGATACAGATGGTGGAGAAAAAAATAAAACCGCAAGAGCAACTATTTTTCTGAATAGGTGGATATCACTAGCGTCTTATATGAGGCTGTTCAGATGGAATCCCATTTGTCGTCGAGTCGAACCTGAGTTGCGAAATGAACTCACTCCCCGCTAATCAATTTTAAAACCCTGTTTCTAAAATACGTCGCGTGGAAACCACATTTCTTTAAATATGTCAAATACTTACACAACAATGATCAAAGAAAAAGATTTTTTCATACACAATACGTGCATTAAATTGAGTAATCATCCTAGAATATTTGCTTTCAGTAAACACATAAAGAAAAACAAAAAAGAAATAGTCCGAATTGGTTTCGAACCAAGGGCGTTCCAAATTTCAAATCGAAAACAGATTACGAGGCGAATCCTTTCCCGTTTGAGCTATCGCTGCTATTGAAGATATACAACGTTTGTTAAATTTATTAATATAGTGTATGCATGTATCGCTTTCTAAAGATCTTTCCCTTTACACAACATCACAAAAGTCAAATCACTACTAGAAAATGGTTAAATCGAAAAAAGATCGTAAAGTTGGTAAAGACTTGGCATGAATTGAATCGGGCAATGAATCTTAAAGTGTTTGTTAGAGAACACGTAGAAAGCAGGAAAAGATGCGACAGTTTTCCTGTATGGTCACAAAATCTATTTTGAATTTTGACCGACTGGCAATTGAGTCTGAGAAGGGTTTTTTGGTAATGAAATTCCATTTCGCCTGTCGAAAAGTGGTTATAAGAATTGGACGTCCGAAAGACGTCCAATTAAACACTGTTGAAAACGCGCTATAAAATATGATAAACCCGAGTTCGCGTTCTATATTCATATTTCTTTGCTATTTAACTCACTGATTTTTTTAATTACCTTGTCATACTTCAAAGTTTTCCCCTGGAAAAGAATTTTGCTTGTTAGGGAGAATGTTAAACGTCCGCTAAAACTGAAATTATATAAAAAAAAAGCCAGCGCATTTAATTTTCAACTGAATGAAATGATAGGAGTCTTTTCTTTGACCAAAATTGACCAGCTATTCTTTTTCCAAGCTGTCTAAGAAATAAATTGCTCTGAGAGTCATGGACAGAATATTGAACAAAGCAATGATCTACACAAAAATTAAATCGTTTTCGGTTCGGATTAAATTAGAGAGGGAAAATAATTGGCTTTGTAATCATATAGCCTAAATTACGGGGGAAGGCGAGACCATTACAATACAAAATTGTATGGTGCACAGAATATGTCATCTTTGTAAGCCAGGGGCCAGTTTCATCCTTTGCCTAACGGGTGTTTTTTTTAATCGCATATCACCAATCATCCAAAATCTAAGTAATGCGAGTGTTGTTTTAAGCGTATCGTAAGTCCACGGTAAGACAAACATACGTCCTAAACGTTTTGATGAAACTGGCCCCAGATAACATATTGAACTTCGTTTATGACCATAAGAACTAATTAAGGCGTATTGTAAACGAATTCGTTTCGTTATCGATATTCATTTTGCTGTCTGCCACATCTTTCAAATATGAACGTTCAAAGTTTAGTTTTTCATGTTCTGGAAAGGCTTAAAGGTTTAAGCTAAAATTCTATGCAGACGTTGCTCGCCTACATACAGAGTATTGACCCATTTTGAGCACCATAGAAGTGCGGTATTTCCCGATAACTCAACTCAGCTCCAGCTTCTATGAATATCTAGTCGCTTTTCAATAAAAACCTCGTAACTGCAGCTTGTTTATAGCTGCAGTTACGAAGTTTTTTATTGAAAAGCAGCGAGTATCTGGTAGACACGGATAATTGATCGGGAGTTTCATGCAGCCTCGTTCTGATAGCGAGGATGATTTATGCGTACAGGTCCATTCCCACTAGAAAACGGATTTATGAATTGGTGATATTCCTATATGCTACTGTATCAAAGCCTTGGTGTTAATTTAGTTTCAATTCTCGGGATTTTTCCTACAAACATGTCGTAGATTGGAGGTGTAAGCGGTTGTGATGAACCAGTTGTGTATTGGTCGGGTTTATTGCCCGTTGCTGCGTTAGAGAGGCTGGGATTTAATGATAAATATTCTGTTTATAACACGGTAGGTTTTATTCGCACTGAATGCATGAATACACGTTTACCTTTCTATTTGTTCTTTCTGTCGTTCATACAATCTGTCTATCTTGCATGCTAGATCGCGGGGTTTATGTCATATGGGGACATTTAAGCTAGTTAAAAGGCTATCAATTGGAAATGGAAAAGAGCATTAGATATTATCGACCAATCCAATAGGCGAAAGCATTTTCATTCGTTAACACGCTATATCGATCTTTAAACCAGATTTTTGCTTTTATTCTCAGAAAATGTGTGTCATGGATAAAGAAACAATAATATTGAAGAAAGAGAGTGTAGTTTGAGTGTTATCAAAAGTAACTACCGTTATTTTACTGAATAATCGTTTCACAATGAAACGTAACTTACTGAGTGGAAGGTTAAAATGCTAGAAACCATTCCTTTCGACTAATTTAGGCTTTTTCAATTTGAAAGCTGCTGCAGCCGACAACGTCGATGTTGACAAGGATAGTATTAGTGTAAAAAAAAACACGGAAAATATTGCGACAAAAGGAGAAGCTGCTGTTACCAGTTGAGCATGATGACCCAGATATTCACTGTTTTCAAGAGCTTTGAACATTTCCTTAACAAGACATCCCTTACTAAAGGAAAATTTGGAAAAGCGTTGAGACAAACGGACGCAATACTAATAATAATCATCTCCCCCATTTGTCACGAATTTTTTGTGCTTTAATGTATAAAAATCTAAGATTATACCCAACTATTTTGTAAATTATGCAGCAGCTTTCAAATTGGAAGTCTAGTACATACATGTATGTATTTAGCCTTTATGGAAAGGGTTAACCCATTACCACATGCTCTAATTTAGACTCACCAAAAGATAAAGGATTTGGGAAGGATAACATGCAATTTCATCCTTTCCCACAATGTATTTTTCCTAAAAGGCCAAATAAGTTTGAATTACATTCACTAGAAATGGTCATGTGCAACATCATTGAATTTTAACAAGTCTAAAGTCTTGCCGATTTGGAGTGGGTTAAGGATTGAAACGCGATTTTTTTATTCCATTGATTGGTTTATGCTGAATAAGCTCATTTCAGTCAAACAGACACTTTAAGACTAACTATTGTCTGATCAAGATATTATGGCACATGTTTACAGGTTTAACCTTTGTAAACAAAGGAACAAGCGTCATTAATTTTTAATACAATTTTGCATGTGTTGGTTCAAATCTTGCAGGTGTGAGACACCTGCAAGATTCGAACCATTACATGTAAAATTACAGCAGTTTTGAGTAAGTTGTTGTGTTGTTTACAAATGTAAATTTTGTAAACATGTGCCATAATATCTTGACTTGACTGTAGTCCACTTTGAAATGAGGTGCAGACGATACACTACGTAATTAATGACAAATATAGGAAATTCGTATGATATTAGATGTATACAAATATTGATGTAAAAGGAGAAATCGCTGATTATCATCCATGCTAGAAACATCAAAACCAGGTCTTGTTTGGAAAGGGCTAACACCCTTCTTTTCTTTAATCATTTCCCATGTTACAACAAACATATTTCCTCCATTTATTATCACTAACCATTTGTTGATGTTGATGTTTATCTATTTAAAGCAATCCTTCGTTGCCTATGATTTCTTTTCTTGGTACTCAATAATTATCACTTGACCTTTCCCAAAAAAGATCTACATTTGGCTTGCTCAACAGAAAGAAATCATTGAGACAAAAGAAGGATATACAGATAATCAGACTTTTCTACTTTTGCCTCATTGTTTACAATATTATATTGTACACGACTCCCAGAATCTTTACCAATATCCATATTGTCATCTGTATCAGCTTTTGAATTGATCCACCCTAGAGTGATACTGTTTTTGAAACAGAAAAACAGAAAAGATGTGTTATTTCAAACCCAAACCCTATAATGGTTATTAGCATTTCTTTCGTTTCTCTCATTTTTTTCTAAACCTTTCGCCAAAATATGAATTGTTTGGAAGCATGTAACGTGCTACCCTTTTTCAAAGTAAAGCAAGAAAATTTCAATGTAACAGTTCACCCGTTACCACACATTAACTCTTTTTGACTCTCCAAAAAGATAAAGCTTTTGGAAAACATTGTAGAAAATGAAGAAATTGCTTTGCTTGTGACAAGCAATTACTTCATTTCCCACAATGTTATCTACTAAAAATAACCAGAATATGTAATTTCCATTCACTTGTAATAATTATTGTCGTCTACAACGTCTTTGAATGTAGACGATTTTTTGCCGTCTGGTAATGAGTTATGCCATGAGCTACAGGCGACAAAATTGGTGTGACTTTTGTGTATAGATTTGGTATATCATATAGCATGGCAATTTTCGAGGGAAAATCAATGTTAGGGGCGTAGCCAGAGGAAATTGCTTTGTACTTAATGAATATTGGAGCGAGGGCTTTTGAATTCCCTCACAAGAAAATAATTGGGAAATATCGTGGAAAATGAAGAATTTGCTTGTGATAAGTAGTAGCTAGGGCTCTTTAATTCCCCCACAAGAAAATAATTGGGAAATATTGTGGAAAATGAAGAAATTGCTTGTGACGAGCAATTTCTTCATTTCCACAATGTTTTTTACCGAGAGAGTTAAAGATGTAACATTTGATTGACTCAAAAGTGTCGTCTGCAGCGTCTTTGAATTTGGACCAGTCTAAAAAATGTCGTTTGGTAATGGGTTAAAGGTATAGAATATGAAAATAAAACTCAACTTTGATCATCAATATCTATTTTTTACTTTTTTTCGAGCATTTTTTTTTCGATTATTGTCTGCGAATTGTACTCAAATGAGTACCTGAGTACGCCTGTCTACGCTCCTAAATGTTCGGGTTCAGACCCGGTCTCATATATAAATATGGCCAAGTCACTGCCAAATCACACTCAAAATAATTATAGTTAGACATGATGTATAGCGCGCGAATAGGGTATAAAGTCAAGATAGCGCTAAACCTATAATTAAGATAGGGGTAGACCGCTAAAAATAGCGGTCTACCGTCATAATTTTAGCGGTCTACCGATAAAAATATCGGTCTACCCATGAAATAAGGGTAGACCGCTATTTCAATTAACGGTCTACCGCTAAAATTAACGTAAGACCTCTATTTTTATCGGTAGACCCCCATTTCTTTCGATAGCCAATCACAGAGCTTGTACTATATAGTCGTTGATATAACTTTTAGAAGGAGGGATGTAACGCGCCATTTGATTAGCTAATGAGATTTCGAGCAGAAGGGTAAAAACAATTATCGGTCTACCGTTAATTAAGCGGTAGACCGTTATTTTGAATAGCGGTCTACCCCTTTTTATGGGTAGACCGATATTTTTATCGGTAGACCGCTAAAATTATGACGGTAGACCGCTACTTTAGTGGTCTACCCCTATTTTAGTTATAGGTCTAGAGCTATCTTGACTTTAGACCTTATTCGCGCGCCATAATGATGTGCACGCGGAGTTGTGCATGGGCGGATCTAGAGGGGGGGGGGTCGGGGGGGGTCCGGCCCCCCCCCCCCCTGGCACTGGCCGAAAATTGAATTTTGACTATATAAATTTAGTGTAATGTTACATATTTACTACATTTTAAACCATAATTTGGGCTTGGACCCCCCATGGAAAAAATTTTGGGCTTGGAGCCCCCCTGGAAAAAAAACCCTGGATCCGCCCTTGTTGTGTGTAACCACATCATTAGCCTACTTCTATTACTGGTCATATAAGGCCATTTGAGTAAAATGACCGACCGACGCCTCAAATCAAAATATGGATCAATCTATCAAATTACTAATTAATTCTTTCTCAAATATGACTTGGTTTTGACTTTAGAAAATATTGATGGAAAAAGAAATTGCTGCTTATCAGCACTTTCAGCTTTTCCCTCGATATTTTGTAACGCTATGATTACTATGCAAAAATTGCTATAACATAGAAAATTTTATTGTTCTATTTTTGAAGTCAATCCTTTTGACGTCCACAACCCCTTCAAATTGGAGCTGACTACTAGTAATATTTTGGTGATTTGGAAATGGTTAAATGAACTTAAATCTTAAATCTGTCTCTAATAGGCCATTGTAATGTAATCAGAATTTAAAATGAATAGATTAGTCCATTTGAAATTTTCGGAACCTTGCAATGTCGAGTACAATGAAGTTTTATTTTTTCTTTGCATTGCATAGGTGTTCTAGAGCAGATCTAGCTTGGTTGCCAGAATGGCAACCTTGGGCAACTCCCACAATTCGCAAAAATCCAAGATGGCCGCCAAACGCAGCTGGAAAAATCAACTTTTTGTCAAATTGTCCGACAATGATGCAAAAAATGTCTATCTTGGGGTTTTGAGGTATGCTGAATTCAAATCTAACGATAAATATAGCATATGGATACCAGAAAAGTACTAAATTAGAGATGGCTGCTGGACGCCATCTTGAAAATCATATTGTTTACTTTAGTTTGTATATATGGTCTTGAAAAGGCACTTTTTAAGGATGCTTGGTAAGCCACATTTACTTTATTTGTCATTTCTTCACCTTCTCATTTCTTCTTTTCTGTTTTATACCAACCTTGTTTGTATAAAGTTCAGAAATGGCAGCCAGATGTCTTGTTGAAAATAATTATTGGTTGAAATACTGGTATAAAATGCTGCCAAATCGACATTTACGTGTTATTGATTCTCTTTACTAATTTTTAACTCATTTAGACTATATTTGGCTATTACATATTCACTTACTGTTCTCATGTAAATGGAAGTTATAAATATGGCAACCAGTTGTCATCTTGGCATAAAGAGCAAATCTTAGGACAGATTTTCAAAGCAGGACATAAAATGCCAAAATATTTGCTCTTTTCTCCAACAATGACATAATATCAATTAACTTGAATGTGTTAATTTCTTCAATATAAGGATCTTTAAAGTTTTGTTTATAAGTGCACTTGGTGGAGCATTTCAAATAACATTGTTAGGTGCTGTTGTTGGCATTGGTATCTAGGTTTGAAGCTTTTGCTTTTGAAAGTCAAATTTTTATACACAATTATGTATAGGACATCGTTTATTTTAAAGACTAGAACTATATAAATATATAACTACATAGGCTACCAGTTGCCATAATTATTGTTAAATGAAGACGTATGTAACTGTGGTTTTATTTAATTATGGCCACCAGTTACCATGTTGAAATTTTAAGTTTAAGTTGTTGCTGCTGACTAAAAATAAACATCTTTGGTATTTTGCAATTTTTCAATTTTGGTAAAGTTCTAAGCATTTTATATACATAAAAAGATAAATGTAAATTCTTGGATATTACCGGTATATAGAAATTCAAGAAGTATCTTTAGGAGTCGTAAAAGAACAATCGTGATTGATGTGCTATTCAGTAAGTTCCTTTGGGAGCTGATCTTTTCAGCTTTCATACAATTACAATTGTAATTTATGAAGAAAAGCCCAAGTGATCATAATAAACACTACAACCCTTTGAGTGTCATGCATAATATTATGCTTAGTCTTGTCACACAACAGACATGAACGATTTTAATACACAACAGGAAACAGTAAAGTCATGGTTGTATATGCATGTAAGCGATGGCAGCCCTAGATAGCTCCAATAGAATGGCGTAGATGTGCATGTAGGCCTACATAATTGCGAGAAAGTTGGCCCATTCTGTTCAAATTTGTTTACCTGAATAACGAAACTAAAAGAATGCGTGTTCTATCAAGACTTTATCATGAGCGCTTTGCAGAGACAATTATACTCGATAGAGATATCTCATATTTTGAAATATTGATAAATATATTTATCTTGACAATATGAGATTTTAGCATATCAATATTTGATTGCGAGAAATCAATGTAAATTTGATATACATGAGGTACATGCATGCCATTTTAAAGACTTTCTGACTAAGATTGATATAGATTATATTTCTGCCATGGTTATATCCTTTCCTTTAGATGAGTCTGTAAACAGGAATAAGAATGATTACCAACTTTCATGCATTAATGAAAGAATTGCATCTCATTGTGTCAGTTTTAGTTTGTTGTTGTTTTCCTCTTGCAGAAATATGGTATATCTTATTCAAAAGAATCATTTCGACTTTTTGTTTGAAGACAGAAAGTATACATAATACATAGTTGATGTACAAAATAGGCCTTAAAACATTGAGATTATAGATTTAGATCACTTCTGGAAATAAGTGAAGTGACATTATATATGCAGTGAACGCACTGTTTAAATTCAAACATTGCCGAGGAAATTTTCCGAAACATGGTGTCTGTCAAAAGAAAATACTTTGGGAAAATTATTGAAAAGTTACACGAGCGAAAAGTACTTGTATACTAATACATTTGATGAGGCTTGAAAGGCAACACCATTTAGAATCAGATGCAGTAGTGCTTAGGAATCGGAAAATGTAAAATCGTTCAATTTTAATCAAGTTGAATCTTGCCATTTCTGTTCTATTTCCCAAAATGTGAATGGACAACCATTAGTTTAAGGTATACCGATACAATGAAAAAATGGACAGAGTTTCTCTGTTATGTTATGTAGATGTCTTGTAGGAACGGAAACATTTGCATACTCTTTCTTTAAAATAAATGTTTTTGATGGTATCTGAAACCTTGGTTATCAAACGCTTGGTAATTTCAACTTTGATGATTTATTGTTCGTGTCTTTTTCTTAGAGCAAAGTTTGTCGATACATCGTTTATATCTTCAAGACCGACTATGAACCGGTAGTTCAATCAAATATGCCTTTTGCGTTTGTTTTCTATTATTGTTTATTTCTGTTATTCTAGTAATGGTGCGGAATGATCACATACATGGTATCTACATCCAATGTTGGCTGCACATAATCATTCCTCTTTAACTACACACATGTCGTAGATAGGATATGTGTAAAAGATTAACACTGTCCAACTGTATATTCATCAAATGTCTCTTCTGAAAGACGGTTAATTTGTTAGTTCGATTATTTTGAGTGGATTTCAGAACTCGGAAATGAATGTTTCAAATTTCTGCTTTATGAGCCAATGTTTTATACTTTGCGCTTTGTGTGATGTTTACATCAATATTTGGGTGTAGATCATGGTATCACTTCTTCAAAATCAGACAGACGCCATAGGAAGTAATGTTATAAATTCATAGTGGCACTTTAACCCACACTGACAACTTTGTTATTCAATGTCTGAACTGTGTATATTATTACACTGAGGTGATGATCGTCTTTTGAAATAACATAACTGTTTCAAACATATCATCTGTAACAGTTTCGAAAATGCTCCAAGACGGTCAGAAGTATGGAAATGTTTACAATAGAAAAATATAACGCTTTGATTAAATCTGGAGTTTGTAAGAATTAAAATAACCCAATAAAGTACATGATAATTATTTTCTTTTGTAATATTTCGTACCAATATTCATACTTTCGGTATGCTATCTGGTGGCCATTTCACAATTAATAATAAACACTTTAGATAAACGTAACATCCAAAGAAATATCAAAATGAGTTATTAAATGAATAGAGGGAATATGATACACAAATATCACATTTTAACTGCAATTTCTACAAGCAGAAATAATTGAATAACTAAGTGAATAAAGCCAGCAATCATTTCCATTTGGCGGCCATGCCGGAATTTTATGTACACTAGATAAATCAAAATGCGAATTTAAGAAATAAAGTGGAATTACCTTATCAATTGTGTCTTATTACATGAATTCTATGGGCCATGTAAAATTTGGAAATAAATGTGATTTTCAAGATGGCGTCCGGCAGCCATCTCTATTTTTGCATATTTATGTTATCCAAATGTTACGTTTATCAATGGATTTGGAATTAGCACACCAAGGAACCCCTAAAGAGGCATTTTTCGCATCAATTTTGGATAATTTGACAAAAAGTTGATTTTTCCAGTTGCGTTTGGCGGCCATCTTGGGTTTTTGCGAATTGTGGGAGTTGCCCAAGGTTGCCATTCTGGCAACCAAGCTAGATCTGCTCTAGAGCACCTATACAATGCAAAGAAAAAATAAAACTTCATTGTACTCGACATTGCAAGGTCGTCATATAGGGCATATAACAGCGTCAAATGGACTAGATCTCTTTCCACCTCAAGTGACGAAAGTGATTTTAACCCATTACCACACATTGACGCCTTTTGACATCCTTTTAGATAATGACTTTGGAAAACATTGTGGAAAATGAAGAAATTTGCTTGTGACAAGGAATTTCTTCATTTCCCACAATGTTTTCTACGTAAAAAGACCAAAAAATGTTAAATTTCATTCACTTGAAATTGTCGTCTGCAACATCTTTGAATTTGGAATGGTCCAAAATTTTGCCGTTTGGTTAAGGGTTAACAAGTTGTCTATCCCACGTGACCTTTTGGAAACGTACATACGAATGAATTTTTACCCTCAAGTTTTGTTCGCACTCCTCTGCTTTTATTCAATGAGGTTTGATGCCCCACGATGGGAGATCGAATCACTTGACACAACAATTTTAGAAAATGTGGTCAACTTGAAGTCGAATTGGAGCAGAGAAGGAGGCAAAACCCGGGAATTAACTTTTAAAAATAAGCCGATAAAATTTATTTACGAACAATTTGAATTTCATCTTTGAATTGAAAAAAAAAGAAAATAAATAAAAACAGGGTTATCAAAATGACGATTCCTTTTAGGATTTTTATGCGACAATGCGATCGCAACCCGGAGAACACGCCCCCTCTGGGAAAATTTCTGGATCTGCACATGTCTATAATAACATTTAAACATTCAATCAAGATTCATGTTGTTTCCTACTAGCTTCTTCCTTACAAAATCACCACTCTTTCGAGAGTATTTTGGATCATGATAAGACTACGAGAGTCGAGTTAAGTACATGAGAAAAGGGGTGGAGTTAAAAGGACAATTGTTTAGTATTTTAGTAATAGAGGGCTATCGATGAAGGAAGAGTCTTTTTTGTTACCGATGCAGGAAGAGCCCATTTGGCAATGATGTGACGGGGTTATGTGTGACGACAGTGTTAGGTCCTTCGCACATTGAAAATGATAGATATAATAGTCAAAATAGACGGCAGCTGGCCATATAAATTTAACCAGTTGACCCTTTCCTGGGAGAGTCCATTTTGTGGAGAAATGTTTAGTAGCGTTAGGTGTGACGAACGTCATTTGTCCTTCACACATTGGACAATGATATATAAATGATGTTTTATGTACTCAAAAAAACGGCAGCTGTGCAGATTTGCTTAACTCTTTCTCAAGCAACAAAATTTTCGGGTTGTCTAATTGAAAAGCTGTGGTAGACTACAAAGGGATGTATTTTAAGATATATTTTGTGTATATTATAGCACAGAAAATATTGAGACAAAAGGAGAAACTGCTGGTTATCAGCAGTTTCTTCTTTTGTTTCAATGTTTTCCCAAGCCTTTTCTATAAAGGACGTCAAAACCAGGTCTTGTTTGGGAAGGGGTTAACCAGTTGACCCTTTCCTAGTCAATGTAGACGGGAGAGACCATTTCGTATTGAAGTGTATAACAACAGTAGGCCTAGGTGTGATGAGCGTCATTTGTCCTTCGCACATTGGACAATGATATGATTATGTTATGTAGATTAAAATGATCCCAAAATAGACAAACAACTGGGGAGAGCTGTTAACTAAATATTTGTAGGCCCAATCACATACGATTTCACGTCCACATCATGTCCAAAACTTTACTGCATGGGTCTCTTATTTTAGATGTGCTCCGGTCGTGGTGTAGACGCAAAATTGTGTATGTACTATATATAACCAGGCTTCAATCCTGTCCGAGGCTATGTGAGGAAGAGTCCATTTAATGCCAATAAAGAGGGGAGTCTATTTCCTAGTGTTTAGCGACAAACGTCTGTCGTTATTAGTCCTTCACAGATTGGACAAGCAGGCATTTGTCCCCATTTACTTTACTCGAAATAGATGTTAAAGTTTAAGGTAGATTACCCGTAATGTGGCCATTTTGAGATTCATAAAACGTCGACTTTTTTTCGAGCAGTGTCGTTACGTATCCGAACCTATTCGGGCACGGTCGTAAACATTCGGCAGTGGAAAATTCCACCGCGCCCGAATAATTCCGACGTCGCACGATTCTCATTAGGGGTGGACTACCTTAAGACTTGTTTTTAAGCTGCCAAATATGAAGTATTGGAAATAATGGATATTTATAAGGAAAGATTGATAAACATTACAGCACAGAAAACATTGAGGTACAAAAATAACTCTTATTATCACATATTATCAGCATTTTTTCGTTTGCTTCAATGTTTTACCTAGCCTTTTCGATACAAAAAGCAAAACTTGTTTGGTACATTGAAGGTGTAACGTCATTTGTCCTCCGAACATTGGAATATGATAGATATATTTTTTTTACTCAAAATGGACGACAGCCGGATAGTGTTGATTATCATTTTGTTCTTCTTTTTCTGCAATATTTTCGACACAAAAATATCTAGTTTGGGAATGTCAAAGTCATTTGGCCTTCGTACATTGGGAAATGTTAGATAGTTTATTTACTCGAAATAGACGGCAGCTGTGGGGCTTGTTTAACCAGTTGACCCTTCCCAGACTAGGACAATTATAAATGACCGCTTAACCCTTTCCCAAACATGGAGCCTAATTTTGTCTTACCAAAGTCTAACTACATATTTATTACAATAATCGCATATCGTCAATCTATCAAGACCTGAGATATATAAGTGTTGTTTAAAGAGATTCGTTACACATTGGTAACGTCAATGATTGGCCACCTTGCCCTTGGTTCGTCCAGAACGCCACTGAGAGTTTGGGAAAACATTGACACAAAAGAAGAATAATGCTGGTAACCAGCACCTTCCCATTTTGCCTCATAATTTTTATCTGTGGTGTTGTACACTAATATTATCCTTATCAACATCCGTATTGTCGTCTACAGGAGCTTTCAAAATGAATTTCTCTAAGACTTTGTCGCTTGGAAAATGGTTATAGATTCAAGGACAGGCAGATAGGCGAAATAAATTTATATTTGTAGGCAAGGCAGTCTCTATAGAAACGCTTCCAGTGTTGATCGCGGCCAAAATGTGAGAAACATGTATTGATGATATCTCATAGCTGCTTTTTTAACAAAAATCTCGTAACTGCAGCTTAAAACAAGCTGCAGTTACGATGTTTTTGTTGAAAAGCGACTTCATGATAATTGTGTTTACCTGTATTGATCAGTATCGATAATAATTCCTGCATAATCGATAATTTTGCGCGCAAGGTGTCTTGATCTGGAATAGGGGCGGTGTTACGTTAATTGAGACTAACATGGACTCGGATCAGTCTGTGTAGGTATTGTGCTAATGGGTTGCGATAAGTGTTTATATTTAATTTAGATCTTTTATTTCAAATTATGTGCAGATTACCAGCATTTCCTACCTTTGTCTCAACATTTACTGTGCTAATTATACACATATCCTATCATTATCGTCCAATATTCCGCCCCATACCTTTACAAAGCCTTTAAAATTGACAAGTTAAACAACTTGTTGTTGCGTATTGTTTGGGAGATGGTTAACTTTAGGGTAGACCAATATGAAAGCTGATTCAGACTACAAAATAGATGTTGAAAAAGATGGACTTTTTGTACAAAATAGCATGGAAAATATTGAGGCAAAAGAAGGAAATGCTGATCATCAGCATTTTCCTTTTGCATCAATGTTTTCCTAAGCATTTTCTACCAGGGACGTCAAAACCAGTTGTTGTTTGAGAGATGGTAAATAGACACGTGGATGTGTAAACGATCGGTTACTTACATGTTGGATCAGCTGATAAGCCTCCTTATCTTTCCATCGATGTATTCGCCACGTCTAGGTATCCACCCACTAGCTGGAAGGTCATTCAGTGCAAACATTCACAATATAGAGCGTTAGATAGAATTCAGGATGTGAAAAAGAGTTTCCAGATCAGCTTGCACCTGAGGGCGATTAAGGTTTACGAAATGAGAATTGACACATTATTTGTGAAAAATATGTCCATATTTCAAGTAAGGCAGTTCAGTTTGGGAAAAGTTACTGCACTTATTCCCTCCCCTTTAAAATTTTCCAAATCCGAGATACGAGGTTTTGCATTTACAACGACGATTTGTAAATCATTTTCTTGTTCAAGCATAATCTTGAAATCCGGCACGGTGAATCAACTTTTGTGAAGTGTATTTACAAACGTGTTCGTAAACCTAAACCCATTACCACACAGTATTTTTGACTTCCTACAAGATAATGGCTTGGGAAAACATTGTGGAAAATAAAGAAATTGCTTGTGACAAGCAATTTCTTCATTTCCCACAGCGTTTTACACCGAAAAAGACCAAATATTTCAAGTTTCCTTAACTTTGAATTGTCGTCTGCAAATTCTTTAAATTTGGACCAGTCCAAATTTATTGTTTGGTAATGGGTTAAAACGGGTTCCATCTTACTAATGGTGACCTTACTGATCAGGGGCTTGTATCATCAACGATCTTACGTCCACAAATCTGTGTAAAATGAGTAAGAAGACATCGGATTGCACGATAAATCAGGCTGTGCTTATCAGGTTTGCTGTTACAAGTAAATAAGCAAAACAATAATCGTACGACCATAACTAATACGGAAGGTAAGGTAAGACCTGGTTAAATTCACTCCCTGTATAGGCCTAATCATTATAGTTTGACTGGTTCCGTGACGTCCGTAAGTCCGAACATTTTGAAAGTAGATGCAATATCTCCTGTTTCCGTAACAACGAAAATAATGTGAGCATGATCAGATTTCCGGGGAATATTCTTATATTTTTTGTGAAATTTTTTCTAAATTGTATGACGAGTTGGCAAAAAACAACAACAGTCAATAAAATCAAAATTTAAGAGCAATGAAAATTACCTTCCTTGAAATTGTCTATTACAAATTTCGTCCCATAACTGGCCACATAGCCCATTACCCAGGTTTTACCTTTATAAAATATCAACATAATATAACGTAAAAGCAATGCTACTCGATCACTTCTGGTCCTCAAAAATACTGGTTGTTATTCATATTATATTTTCGTCGTCGTTATGAATATTGACATAATGTAAAAGAAATCGAAGACGAAAAAAATGACAAAAAAAGAAACATCTAGGGCCTTTATTTAAAACTATCTGCCAAAAATAAGACCATTTCGCTATGACGCGATAGACGATAGTCTGCACTTAGGATAGTTTTGCACTAAGAGGGGCGTTCAATTAAAAGTGGTACTAATGGTCCACCATACCTCATGGTTATATAGAACTTGTGGTGCTTGCGGCTATTTGACGGGTAAATTACTGTCTACACTTGGTCAAAATTTGAGACAAATTCGTTGACTCTTTCAAAAGTTATGGAACTTTTAAGTTGGTTCAGTCGTACACACTGGTTATTTCGCTGTGCGCAAAATGGAAAACGAACCGAAGTAGGATGAACGGGTCTACATTAAAGGTCGCATAGGCTTTGAAATATCTGCATCACATGTATATAATGAACTATATCAGATTCGTGGACATTCGAACGTTGAATATTCGTCAGTTTTTAGGAAGATAATAAAAATAAAATTGGTAAATCTGGCCTAAATGGTGCCCCCCCCCCCCTCTCAGGCAACCCGGGTAGAGCTAGTACCAAAGCAAATGCTGCTGTAGATTCTGACATGACCGAACAAGACGCCTGGTTCAATGTGCAAGAAATAGCAGACAAATTTGTTTTTTTCATCGGGGACATGTTATACGATTTTGACGAAAGGGTTGAAACACAGGAAGGTTTTAATCCGAGTCTTCTCTGATGTAAATAAGCTCTTTGATATTTTGATTTTTCGCTATTTACATCAGAGAGCGTTGCTCTTTGAAAAAATCAAGAAGTTCGCAACAAATTGTTGCGCATCGTTCACCGTCCGATCTTAAACGCTATCGTTAAAACCCCTGATGATATCGATAAATGAACCATTTATTGTTATGGCTGCTGAAAAAATTATGACCAAAAAGTATTTCTAAAAGGTTAATAGGCAATGTTTTGCAACAACCCTCCCCTGAGCAGCCTTTGTTTACCTTGACCTTCCATTCAAAACCAAAGGTTATACTCATCCAGCAGGCCGATTTAAAATGAAATTTTTGGTCAGGTATGACAAAAATGATTTATTGATCTATACCCTACAGTGTTTTACCGAGTGATTCGATATATGATACACAAAAACAAAGCTTCAAGTTACTTATAACGTTAGCGAACTTTCCGCTGTTTTCAAAGAGCAACGCTCTCTGATGTAGTAAATAGCGAAAAATCAAAATATCAAAGAGCGTATTTACATCAGAGAAGACTCGGATTAAGGAAGGTTTATGCCTATTGGATCCCCCACTTGCTGCCTAAAGGACAGAGAGTCACCCGTGCAAAATATATTTTGAAATAATGCAATAAATGCAACAATTGTGGGCTTTCTGAGCTTTATACATATGATTGAACAATAATCTACTATTTTGAGCACCAATGGCGTGTCATTAGCAAGCAATGGTTGCGAAAAGATCAGGCAAGGTCCGTAATAGCCAAAAAATTAAAAGCGCGGCAAAAGTTTTGTACGCGGTAATTTTCAAATGTAACGGGTGTATTGTTCAAATTACTGTTCCAAATAGTACCACTATCGCCGGTCATTTATACAAGAAATGTATGTCGGCGAAAGTAAAGAAATATATCACGGAAAGAGCAGGTCTAGGACCGGCTAAAGAGGCTTGTACCAAATCCATGTCAACGGAGCTGTCCACAGGTGTCATCTTGTCCAAGACTTCCTGAAAGAGACATATGCTGCACAGTGTCTTCATCCACCCTTATAGCCGGGCTTAAGCCCGTGTGGCTTTTTTGTGTTCCCCATGATGACGAAAAAAGCCTCTGGTCGTCGGTATAGGTCTTCATGTTCCATATGCAGTGCAATTTTCCAGTGTCTGCGGGGTGTTCCAAAAGAGACCAATTTATTGGCATATAAGTAATGAATATCAAAACTTTAGAAGTGTGTGGGTGTCAAAGAGGATTACTTCGAAGGATTGAAGAATTTTAAAAATGAATTGCGACATAACTATGGCTTATAGAACCCCAGTTCCAAAATTAATTGAACGTCCCTCGTAGCTGAATACTATTTCGATTAAACAAATTACAAGACCAGTGTTCGTTAAATTGGAAACATTCAGAACCACTTAACAGGTATCAATTTCGGACTGAACCAGAACCCGAATACTTAACTTAACGAACACCTGTTTAATATGCTGCAATTAACGCGTGTTCATCATATTTCTCTATAAAATAATAGCATTTACCATTTCTCCTCCGATTCTTCCTTTAGAAAATTTAAAGCGATAAGAAAAAATTACTGTTAGGCTTAATTGTATTCCTCTTTGAATTGTATAGCCTAGTTGTTGATTTCGTAATTTGTCCCGTACTAGGTTCTCTCAACTTTAAATATTTTTTTTTTTTTCAAATAGCGAAGTCTTTTGTCCTTCAGAACAAAATAAAAGCAACGAGGGGAAAAACAGCAATGCTTCTTTTCTGCATATTCTCCTCTTTTCCAATGCTTTTCAAATGTGTCCTGAGCATGGACGTCAAAATAGGGTTTGTTTCGGACAGGCTTAACTAATGAATTGGCTCCAAAAACACTTCAGTAAGGTAAGTAAGACCGGGGGACTATTTGTGCTTTTGGGTCGCGGGACCCAGGCTCCTACTGTTTAAGTCAAACAATAGTCACAAGAGACCAAAATGAAGAAAATAAGATACCCTCAAGCCACGAACTATCCTTGTTTTCCGTCATGCGTACGAAATGGTGTAAATGCACACGAGGTAATATCTCAGTTTCTAATTGGATGGGGGAACAAAACTTTTTTGGCAAAGTCTGAGACCATTGTAATCTGCAGTCTATCAATGACAAAAATCGCGTGTTTATGTTGACGTGGTTGTACCTTCTCTGTTAGACTGGCTCCAGTCTGACTGATCTGAGTTTTAACAAAATATAAGGTATGTTAATATTGTACATCTAGTTTACCACACTATCATACTCTCTGTAAATGTTGATCGGTCAGAGATTATAAGGAGAAGGGCAGTAATTTGAGAAAATGATTTTTTCCAGCAGGAGTGAAGTACCTTTGTAAATATATCGGCCTTTTTATTCTCACGGCCTAGGAGTCAGGCTACTTCTCTGTATAAAACCTTTTTTCCAGTCGGTCACTTATTAAATTAAAGAATTACATGTATTCAAAATCATTGGAAATGATTTGTCACACGATTCCCTACTGTGATTGACAGTGATATCGCTGGTGTTATTGCAAAACTTCGCAACTCAAGCTTAAATAAAGCTGGAGTTGCGAGGTTTTGTAATAATGCCAACGATATATTTGAACCTTTCAAAAAGTTTGTACCTCGGGTGAGCGGTATATACCGACATGACCCTCTTATCTTTACCACAGATATACTAACAAGATTAGGTTAACCCTTTCCCCAACAAGACCTGATTTTGACGTCCCAAATAGAAAATGCTATTGAAAACATTGAAACAAAAGAAGAAACTGCTGATAACCAGCAGTTTCTCCTTTTCTCTCAATATTTTCTGTGTCATATTTAATACACAAATCCTATCTTTAATAACATCCATTTTGTCTTTTGTGGCAGTTTTTGAAGTGGATCACCCTAAAATTTTGCCGTTTGGGAAAGGGTTAACAGGTTACTAGCCTGGTCAAACTGACAACAGTTTCCACTTACCTGCCGTTCTAATTAACCAATATATTGATGGTTTTTAGCTCCACTGGCCGAAGGCCAGCGGGCTATTGTCATGGCGTTGTGTCCGTCGTGCGTCCGTGCGTGCGTCCGTGCGTCCGTGCGTGCGTCCGTTAACTTTTTCTTTAAACATCTTCTCCTCTTATACCAGTGAGCCAATTTTGACCAAACTTGGCAGGAATGTTCCTTGGGTGACCCTTTTCAAAACTTGCGGATTTTTGATTTGTCAAAAAATGTGGCCGTGGCAGGGAGAAAGGGGCTTATCAGACTTAGAGAAATCATAAGAAAATTCTTTAAAAATCAACCATTGGGCCAATTTGAACCAAACCTGGCAGGAATGTGCCTTGAGTCATTCTTTTCCAAATTTGTTCACAAATTTTTACATTTGTCAAAAAATGTGGCCGTGGCAGGGAGAAAGGGGCTTATCAGACTTAGAGAAATCATAAGAAAATTCTTTAAAAATCAACCATTGGGCCAATTTGAACCAAACCTGGCAGGAATGTGCCTTGAGTGACCCTTTTCCAAATTTGTTCACAAATTTTTTTATTTGTCAAAAAATGTGGCCGTGGCGGGGAGAAAGGGGCTTATCAGACTTAAATGTGGCCGTGGCAGGGAGAAAGGGGCTTATCAGACTTAAAGAAATCATAAGAAAATTCTTTAAAAATCAACCATTGGGCCAATTTGAGCCAAACCTGGCAGGAATGTGCCTTGAGTCTTTCTTTTCCAAATTTGTTCACAAATTTTTACATTTGTAAAAAAATGTGGCTGTGGCAGGGAGAAAGGGGCTTATCAGACTTAAAGAAATCATAAGAAAATTCTTTAAAAATAAACCAGTGTGCCCAATTGAACCAAACTTTGCAGGAATGTTCCTTTAGTTGTTCTTTTTAAAATTTGTTCTCAGATTTTTATATTTGTCAAAAAAAATGTGGCCGTGGCAGGGAGAAAGGGGCTTATCAGACTTAGTGAAATCATAAGAAAATTCTTTAAAAATCAGCCATAAGACCAATTTGAACCAGACTTTGCAAGAATGTTCTTTGAGTCTCTCTTCAAAATTTATTCACAAATATCAAGATTTGGCTGCAGCTGTGTAAGGCTTACAAGAATTCATGGGATAATTCTTCCACTTGAACCAGTGGAGCGATTCAGGCCCTCCTGGGCCTCTTGTCTTCGAAAACCTCGTAACTACACCTTATAATAAGCTGTAGCTACCAGGTTTTCTAAGAAAACCGACGATATCGTGGTATCGTACTTAGCATCAAAAATGCTGTAACTGAATCATTTGGCCCTTTGCTAGTCAAAGCAAGATCGATAAAATTCGACGGTTGTTTCCTAGTAAAACGTAGTAAACTAAAAGGACGGGCTTTTTTGTAAGGTAGTCCATCCCTAATGAGATTCATGCGATGTCGGAATTATTCGGGCGACATCGTTCCATCGGACGTTCCATCGTCTTAAGAACGTCACAAGAAACAAATCTGACGTCGCGTGAATCACATTAGGGATGTACTCCCTTAAGAGGGTACTCTTTTACATGCTATATCAGAATAAGAATGCAGTTCAATTACTCCTTTCCCATAAGTTTTTAGCTCCACTGGCCGAAGGCCAGCGGGGCTTATGTCATGGCCCTGTGTCCGTCGTGCGTCCGTGCGTGCGTGCGTCCGTCCGTGCGTGCGTAAACAATTTTCAAACATCTTCTTCTCCAAAACTACTGGACCAATTTCAACCAAACTTCACACGAATCATCCTTGCATGAATCTCTACCAAATTTCTTCAAAAGAATAAAATCTGTGCAGAACTTGAATTTTAATTAATTTAATTGAATTAATTTTCGAAAAATCTTTAAAAATTCTTCTTCTCCAAAACTACTGAACCAATTTCAACCAAACTTCACAGAAGTCTCCCTTGCATGAATCTCTACCAAATTCCTTCAAAAGTATAAAATCGCTGCAGAACTTGAATTTTAATCAATTTAATTGATTTAAATTTTCGAAAAATCTTTAAAAAATTATTCTCCAAAACTACTGGACCAATTTCAACCAAACTTCACAGAAATCTTCCTTGTATGAATCTCTTCTTAATTCCTTCAAAAAGATAAGTTCTGTGTATAACTTGAATTTTAATTAATTTAATTGAATTAGATTTTCAAAAAATCTTTAAAAATTCTTCTTCTCCACAACTACTGCACCTATTTCAACCAAACTTCACAGAAGTCTTCCTTGCATGAATCTCTACCAAATTCCTTCAAAAGATTAAAATCTGCGCAGAACTTGAATTTTAATTAATTTAATTGATTTAAATTTTCGAAAAATCTTTAAAAATTCTTCTTCTCCAAAACTACCTGACCAATTTCAACCAAACTTGACAGAAATGTTCCTTGCATAAATCTCTTCTTAATTCGTTCAAAAAAATAAATTCTGTGTAAAACTTTAAATTTTGGTTAATTAAATTAGATTATTTTTTTGAAAAATCTTCTTTTCCAAAACTATTGGACCAATTTTAACCAAACTTCACACGAATCTTCCTTGCATGAATCTCCTTTAAATTCCTTAAAAAAAATCTGTGTAGAATTTAAATTTTAATAAATTTAATTAAATTGAATTTTCGAATAATTGTTAAACAATCTTCTTCTCCAAAACTACAGGACCAATTTCAACCAAACTTCACAGGAATCTTCCTTGCATGAATCTTTCCCAAATTCCTTCACGATCAAATGAAAAGCTTGGCCGCTGTGGGCAGAACTTATTTTTCGCTATATGAAACAGTGTAATTTTAACAAAATTTTATAAACATTTCTGCTCCTTAATTACTCTTTGGATTTCATTCTGGTGTAGCATGAATCTTCTTTGGATAGACCTCTATTGTATTCCTTGAAGAAGTTCGTAGTCTAAATGTCTAAAAGCCAGTGGAGCGATACAGGGCCATCTTGGCCCTCTTGTTCATATTGTCAGACATACACAATTTTATTTTTTTATTTCTGACACCAATTAATATGTTGTCAGTGTCTGCAACAGCTTTCACTTTAAAGCAGTTAAAGGTGATACATGTATTTGCATTAGAAATGGTTTAACAATGTTGAAATTCATCATTATACCCACAATATACATATATGACTTGTGGTCTTTTCATATTTAGAAACTGTTATCAAATCATCAAGTAATTAGCAGCTTTGCATATCTATGAGTATATCTGAATAAAGACGTGGTAGAAAAAGAGCCCATAAGAATCCATGGAGTGAGCAGCATTTGGAGAACACAACAAAGTGACCTTTGTGCACTCAATTAATCGATACTTGTGTATGTCATTAAGCTTTGTCCAATGTATGACGCCTTGTGGCGCACATATAGGATCAAACTTTGCAAATATTAAGACAAAAGAAGACAATTTAATGCTGATTACCATATTTTCTCGTTATGTATCAATATATTTGCATATGCACAATATTGTTCAAAATTATTTCATGGTCTGAGGCTGCTTTTAAAATGTGAACGGTCCATTGTTCCTTTTGGAAAGAATTGTACTGGAACATTGCATCTTGCATCATATGAGTTTGGATTCGAGAAAGGTTTTAAACGGAGCTTTTAAAAGTTGTGTTGAAAACGGATACGTCAAGCTATTTTGACGGAATGTAGTTATGAATATAAAAAGCTTCTCTTGCTTGGCGAGCATTATCACTCCACTTTTGTTGTAAAGGTTTTGTCACTTAGATGATTTCACATCCACATCACGGTCAGATTACTTCAAAATATTGTCAGTAGTACATGATATTTTGGACGCAATATGGACGTGAATTTTTGTGTGACTTAGTTGTATGTTTTGTTATCGCCTGTAATTTTGCCAAATCTACAACTCATCGTCTGTGAAAGAGGTAATGGCTAGCCGAAGTCATTCGTATGTTAAATTATTGTAGATTTGCTAATTTCTCTCGTATCCTTGAACCATAATTAGCGTTCTAGCATTTTTACGCAATTACGACGGCGATGAAACGTAACCCGGCTACAATTCCACGCTAGTTTTTGTAGTAATTGTATTTATTATGCAACAATACGATAATTCCTATGCGTAATTAATTTTGACCTATAGAATACGCCAGGAATAAAATTGCTCTTAACAATAACTAGAAAAAACTAAGCATGCCTCTATTGTCCTTTTCTGGCTCATAGTATACTGACGCGCAAAAGAAAGTATACATTTGGTTGCAAGAAAAATGTGTATGTACCGGTATTTGAACAAAATAATATAATCCGTGTTATCATAATTAATAAGCATGTATTTAGCGTCGCTTTTCAACAGAAGCCTCGTAACTGCAGCTTAAAACAAGCTGCAGTTACGAGGTATATGTTGAAAAGCAACAATGAACAGTAGGATAGTTTACATTTAACCGGAAAGTGACCGTAACCAGGCGTTTTCTTGATGTCTGCATAACAGAAGATGGAAAGCAAAAGTTGCAAGATATTGCCATTTTGATTGTTTGCATGGTCTGTACATGTCCCTTTTCATGTAAACTTAGTATTTGTTGTGTCTCCCACGTCTCTTAATAAATGCAAGAGGTGTAGTATAAAACGCATTAACTTTTTTCAAAATTACTCGACACGTACAAAGGGAAATAAAACGTAATCAAAATGTCACTAGTATTCAACATTTACTTTTCTCCCTTTGTTTATACACATAAAAATATCTAGTATGACCTATCCCAATTAACACACTATTTTGACTAGACTGGCTCCCGTCTGACTGATTTGGTCTTAAATAAGAGATATGTAGACATTACAATTCTTATATTTTCCACACTGCCATACTCTCTGTAAATTTGGGCCAGTCCGTGAGTTTCTAACTAGAAGGGAGATAATCTGAGCTGATGAATTAGGAATGCATGAGTTCAGTTCCTTTGGTATTCAAATACACATTCTCACGGCCTTGGAGCCTGCCTATATTTTGACATGCATGCTAGTTAAGACTTTGAAAATCAATAAGTCCAAAGAAGAATACAGGTGTACTTTTTTCAGCGGGTTATTCTTTATGGGCGCTTTTCTACAAAACACTCCTTTACATCAAAACATTCATAACTGCAACTCAAAACAAGTTGCAGTATTGTAACGAGGTTTGTGTTTAAAAGCATCGATAGAAATCACAGCGTTATCAACATCCATTTTGTCGTCTTCAGCCTGTTTCAATCACGGTCAGTTTACAAATTTGTTGTTTGAGACTGGGTTACTTTACTGTGATAACGTACGCGTATGTATATAGGAAACAATGTGCTTTTGTTAGCTCACCTGAGCACAAAGTGCTCAAGGTGAGCTATTGTGGTCGCTCACCGTCCGTCGTCCGTCCGTCTGTCCGTCCGTCCGTCCGTCCGTCCACAATTTCTTTAAACATCTTCTCCTCCAGAACCATTTGGCCAATTGTGACCAAACTTGGCAGGAATGTTCCTGAGGTGACCCTTTTCAAAACTTGTTCACAAATTTTTGATTGGTCGAAGAATGTGGGCGTGGCAGGGCGGGGCTTATAAATCGTAAGAAAATTCTTTAAAAATAACCATTGGGCCAATTTGAACCAAACTTGGCAGGAATGTTCTTTTAGTGACTCTTTTGGTAATTTGTCCACAAATTTTAAGATTTGTCAAAAAATGTGGGTGTGGCAGTGTCAGACTTTAGAAATCATAAGAAAATTCTTTAAAAAATCAAACAGGTAACATATGGTTAGTGGGAGTCAAAACCTCGTAACTACAGCTTGACAAAGCTGGAGTTATGAGGTTTTGATCCCCCACTGGGGAAATGTCTAATCCTATTAAATAAACAAAAGACCGGAATTGTTTACACAAACTCCACCAGAATGGGGAGCTGCATGTAAAAGGGGGTAAATACATTCTATTTGTTATTTAAGCTATCCTTTGTTGTTGGTACTCATTTAAATAGTTTTGATTAGATCATTCAAATGAATACCCACATCACAGGGTTTGATAAACATTGAAAGATATTTTGCAATTTAGAAATCCCTTAACCTCTCCTATTTGAATCTCTAGTCTTTGGATTTATAATCAGACTTGCTTCTATTTTGCAACTAATATATTCTCTTTAACTCTTTACCAAATCATTATAGAATAAATTATTTTGCAATGAAAAAAGGGCCCTGTGTTGTTGATTCTTGGGGTTTATATAGGGGTTAAGAGTTAGATCTATAACATTTTGATCTTTGACTTGGAAAACCTTTTCATCTCAAAACGGAATTTTTTCATAGGGCCCTATGTTGTTGATTCTTGGGGTTTATATGGGGTGAACTCTGTTGATAATTGGAACCTTCTCATTGATATCATGGGAAAAGGGGCCAGAAAGACAAAATTCTTGTTAGCATTGTACAGGCTACAATTTTGGCCCAATGTTCATAAAAATTGGTCAGAATGTTTGTGTAGTCACAGAGAATTGGAATATTGAATATTTCTTTGGATACCATGGGGAAAGGGGCCATAATAACAAAATCTGTGTTTGCACTTTAGAGGCCATACTTTTGGCCTAATCTTTGTTAAAATTGATCAGAATATTTGTCTAATCACAATGATAAAGCTTATCAACAATCTGAATGTTCCATTTTGATATCATGGGAAAAGGGGCCTTTATGACAAAATCTTGTTAACACTCTAGAAGTAACAGTTTTGGCCTAGTCTTCATGAAACTAAAAGAATGTTTGTTTTAGTCACAAGGATAAACCCTGTAAGAAATTGGAATATTCCAGTCGATATCATGGGAAAAGGGGCCTTAATGACAAAATCCTTGTTAGAGGCAAAAATTTTGGTCCAATCTTCATGAAACTTGTGTTTGTCTACTCACACCGATGAACTCTGAGGAAAATAGGAATGTTCTATGGGATAGCATGGGAAAAGGGGCCTTAATGACAAAATCCTTGTTAGCGCTATAGAGACAATAATTTTGGCTCAATATTCATGAAATTTAGTCAGATTATTTCTCTAGTCACAAGGATTAAGCCTATTGACAGTTGGAATGTTCTGTTGGATGTCATGGAAAAGAGACCTTAAAGACAAAATCCTTGTTGGTAATGTAGATGCTACAATTTTTGTCCTATCTTCATGAAACATGTTCAGAGTGTTTGTCTAGTCACAAGGATGAAGACTATTGAAAAATATAATGCTCTTTTAGATATCATGGGACAGGATGCTATCATTTCTCACCTTGTGAATCTCAGTTCAGGTGAGCGATTAAGGACCATCATGGTCCTCTTGTTTACATTGTTAAGAAGCCCATTGTCAGACTCAAAAATGTTCGACTTATCCAAACTCAAGGATGATGCAGACAACAACTAATGTGAATACAATTTTGTATTTTTGGTTCTTTCTGAATAGAGAACATTATGTCACAAGCATTTTTTTCTTCCAAACTTTCTATCTTATGATTATAATGGGGTATCAAAAAGCGTTAATGGGTGGTAATAGGAGAGTTTGCTCTCCTTATTTCACTGAACATTATTTCGTCTGATCTATTTCTAAAAGAAGTTCAAAGGTACTAACAACAATTCATTGTGGACACCATATTTTCCAACGCTAAAGATTATCTTATTGTGCGCCAAATAGTGCACATAGGTGGTAATGGGGTAGTTTGGTTTGTGTATTTCACTGAATATTATTTCTTCTATTTTTCCAGATATATACAACGAGACTACCAACAACCCATTCTCCACCATCGAAGGACCAGAAGGACCAGCCCTCCCCCATTCTCTTACCCCACCCACCTGAACACCTTAACCCTCGCCCCGACTGTAGTTTTGCTCCGGTCTCCAGATATCAATGGATAAATGGTGACCCGAAGAGTTACAATACGCCAGCTACTAGCCACCTGTTGGATTTATCAGGTGAGAACAGCTTTATTTAATTACGAAAAGTGTACAACAAGATCATTTAATGCTAACCTTATTTATGCTGCCAGCTTAAGCATATTGACACACTGGTGTACATGTAGTACAATGTGGCTTTTCTTCGAAAACATAATTACTGCAGCTTGTTTTAAGCTGGAGGTTTTAGAAGATATGCAAATGTATTCCGGGATGTTTTGGTATAAATTTTGACCGGTATGATTATTGTATGCTTACCATCTCATCTGATTTACAAGATCACTATCTAACTTAAATCTGACTATTTCCTTTTATCATTTCAATGTACGACGTCGTCGTAGTAGTGAGTCAAACTGTTATAAAATTGTATCTCATTAAAGGAAATCGTTTTGATATCTAATGTTAAAAGGTCACAAAAACAAAAGTTATCTTCTAGAACTACTTAAACAAGAGATGTTTGTAAAACATATATGCCCCCTCAAGGGCCTACATTTGATGTAGGTCAAAGTCCAAGGTCAAGTTAACAAGGTCCAAGGTCATGGTCAAATATGAAAGGTCTTGGTAGGAGGTGTCTATGTGTGAAATATCAAGGTTGTAGGTGTAAAAGGACATGCTATGATATATGCCTGGTTTAAGTGTTTTTAAAAGTAGGTCAAACTCCAAGGTCAAGGTTGCAATATTCAAGGTCATGGTCAAATGTGAAAGGTCTTGTTAGGAGATGTCTATGTGTGAAATATCAAGGCTGTAGGTGTAATAAGATATAAGATAAAGGCTAGGTTAAAGATTTCTAAAAGTATGTAAAAATCTAAGGTCAAGGTCACACAGGTGAAGGTCATGGTCAAATGTGAAATGTCTTGTTAGGAGGTGTCTATGTGTGAAATATCAAGGCTGTAGGTGTAATAAGATATAAGATAAAGGCTAGGTTAAAGATTTCTAAAAGTATGTAAAAATCAAAGGTCAAGGTCACACAGGCCAAGGGCAGAGTCAAATGTGAAAGGTCTTGGCAGAGATGTCCATGTGAATAAAATATTTAGACTGTATAGGTAAAAGGACACGAGATATAGGCCTAGTTTAAGTTTTTTAAAAGTAGGCCAAACTCCAAGGTCAAGGTCCAAGGTCATGGTCAAAAGTGAAATGTCTTGGTTGGAAGTGACCACGTGTGAAATATCAAGGCTGTATATGTAAAATGACATGAAATATAGGCCAGGTTAATGTATTGTAGAAGTAGGTCAAACACCAAGGTCAAGGTCACAAGGCCCAAGATCATGATCAAATGTGAAAGGTCTTGGTCGTAGGTATCCATGTGTCAAATATCAAGGATGTATGTGTAAAATGACATGAAATATAGGCCAGGTTAATGTATCATAGAAGTAGGTCAGAGTCCAGGGTCAAGGTCACAAGGTCCAAGGTCATGGTCAAATGTGAAATGTCTTGGTAGGATGTGTCCATGTGTGAAATATCAAGGCCTTATGTGTAATAGCACATGTGATATAGCCCCAGTTTTATTCTTTTAAAAGTAGGTCAAACTCTAAGGTCAGGGTCACAAGGTCCAAGGTCATAGTGATAGGTCTTGGTCGGTGGTTTCCATGTGTCAAATATCAAGGCTGTATGTGTAAAAGGACATGATATATCGGCCAGGTTAAAGTTTTAAAAAGTAGGTCAAACTCCAGGGTCAAGGTCAAAAGGTCCAAGGTCATGGTCAATTGTGAAAGGTCTCGGTAGGACGTGTCCATGTGTGAAATATCAAGGCTGTATCTGTAATAGGTCATGAGATATATGCCCGGTTGAATTTTTTTTAAAGAAGGTCAAACTCCAAGGTCAAGGTCACAAGGTCCAAGGTTATGTTCAATTGTGAAAGGTCTTGGTAGGAGGTGTCCATGTGTGAAATATCAAGGCTGTATGTGTAATAGGTCATGAGATATATGCCCGGTTTAATTTTTTCTAAAGTAGGTCAAACTCCAAGGTCAAGGTCACAAGGTCCAAGGTCATGGTCAAATGTGAACGATGTTGATAGGAGGTATCTATGTGTGAGATATCAAGCCTGTATGTGTAAAAAGACATGAGATAATAAATTCTATCCACCTGTAAAGTTTCATGATTCTACCTTGCATACTTTTTAAGTTGTGCTCCAGACAAGAATCAAGTTATAAAATCAACAAAGGGCAATAACTCCAAAAATATGATCGACAGAGTTACGGTTCTTGTACACTGCACCTCTCCATAATGAGATCTATCCACCTGTAAAGTTCATGATTCTACCTTACATACTTTTTGAGTTGTGCTCCGGAAAAGAATAAAATTTTAAAACCAACAAAGGACAGTAACTCCAGCAAGATGATCAGCAGAAATACGGTTCTTGTGCACTGCACCTCTCCATAATGAGATCTATCCACCTGTAAAGTTTCATGATTCTACCTTACATACTTTTTGAGTTATGCTCCGGACAAGAATCAAGTTCGAAAATCAACAAAGGGCAATAACTCCAAAAATATGATCAACAGATCTCTCCACAATGAGATCTATCCACCTGTAAAGTTTCATGATTCTACCTTACATACTTTTTGAGTTATGCTCCGGACAAGAATCAAGTTATAAAATCAACAAAGGGCAATAACTCCAAAATTTTGATCGGCAAAGTTACGGTTCTTGTGCACTGCACCTCTCCACAATGAGATATATCCACCTGTAAATATTCATGATTCTACCTTACATACATTTTGAGTCATGCTCCGGACAAGAATCAAGTTATTAAATCTACAAAGGGTAATAACTCAAAATATTTGATCGGCAGAGTTACAGTTCTTGTGCACTGCACCTCTCCATAATGAGATCTATCCACCTGCACAGTTTCATGATTGAAGGCCGGCTCTTGAAGCCGGCCTTCTTTGGAATGCTTTTTTTCGATTTAGACGTGTAGGATGTGGGAGGCTAACAATTAGAACATTTACGACATTTTGGTGCAGAACTGACTGATTTGTAAGTCAATAATTGACGTTCACCTTGCAAGTTATATTTTTTAAATATTTTCTCCTTTGTGAACAAAAATATCGCAAAATTGACCGCATGTGTATATCTTTCCAATTCCAATAACTGACCGCCCCCGATCACGTGACTATCACATTAACCACGGTCCATAGAAATACTGGAATGCACAAAAACCGAGACGTACGTAGAATGTCGATATATATCTATTAAACGTTATCGACAAGCTTTGGAAGTTATCGAAACGCGTATCAAATCCGGCATTTAACACAATCCAACGTGAACGTCTCTGTTTAAAGCATCCGATCATGAAATACTCATGCGTTTCGGTATTTCTATGGACCCGATATACTGGATTACTGCCCCTTGAAGGACCCGATAAATTAGTTTTAATGTGCATTTGATTAGACGTTCAACCAAGCGCCGTAGCTCAATCGGTAAGCCGCTCGTGCCTACAGTCATAATTGCATTCTACAGTATGGGTTCAAAACCCACTGTCGCTCGTGTCAAATTTTTCTCAAATACTTTTTTGAAAGGAACTTTTGTCGTTTGTTATAGCGGACGAGAACTGATCTGGCAGAGCAGCCAATGCTAATCGAATGGAATGCTATGCCAGGTCAATTCTCGTCCGCTATATATATTTAGTTAGGTATCCAATCTGATTTCTTTTTGTGTGCGTTTATTTTTCTAATATGTTTTTTGCATTTAAAGCGTTTAACTTTTTTGCTATCATTTTCTTTTCATTGTGATAAAACTCACACATGAAAACAGCCTGATTTGACAGAATGCCAATAGATGGCCGAGAACAACGTTCTCCAACAAAGGGAATTAAATCTGACAGCACGAGTCAACAGTGACCAGGATTAATTTTTTGGCTGCATCAATTTAAAGTTGAAGTTTACAAATTGATTAAAAAATTATAAATTAACACTTTCATCTCGCACTGAAAATGACTATTATGACTTTATTACGAAGTTGCTTTATTTTTTTTTATAAATCATAGTATCTGTAATTCTTTAGTCAGTAAAATACAAACATTGCATTGTATTAAAGCTGCAGTCCCTCGCTTGGTCAAATTGCAAAAAACGGAATGAAACGCATAATTTTTATAATGACCACCTTTGGATTAGTAACGGAAGGCGGTTCAGACAAACAATGAACCTAAAATAAGATAGTTATTGCCGAAATTAAGAGAAATCCGTGTAAAAAATGAAAAACGTTTGTCACGTTTTTCAAATCTATTTCACTGTTTACATTTTGCTCAGATGTAAACACAACATTTTTGTATAAAACACAATAAAACTCTTATAAAGTAATGACGTAGATACGGGTAAAATGTAGGTAGAGTGATTGAGCGGTATGTGTGCTGTACAGGACATCCGAGTTCTATCCTAGGTCTCGGCGATTCTTTTACTCTTTTTTTTTCTTTTCTAATTGTCCATCATTTGTATTTTTACACAAAATACAAACTGCCATCTGCCTAACAAATGAAATTTCGTAGCTAATAGCCATTGAAGACGAAGAAAAAAGTATAAAAAAAAATCTGCAGACAGCTGGATTCGAACTCGGGGCTCCATAATTGAAAACTGATCGCTCTACCTATCAACCTAAATTTTCTTAGTCATTACGCCACTAAATATAATAAATGTATTGTTTTATCCATGTGCCAAAGGATCTTGCGCGAACTATAGAAGAAATCAAAATCCAAACGACAGGAGATTTAGATCCAATCCTATCTTTATCGGGGATCAAACAGAGCGATGGAAAGGTGAAAGGATAGGCCGAATCGAAGCTGACACGAATCGAATTATGTTACCAAAACGCTGATCGATACATCAATAGTGGTCACGTGAGAAGACGCTTGGAGGGGTGTCTGAGAATGACATCATCACAGTCCTGCGAAATACCTTTTCTATAAAATTAATAGCGGTAATTTGTGGGAAAAAAATCGGTATTTCGTTCTAAAGGAGAATTTCGTTGAATTGGAGTACAATTGAGCTTGAAAGGTGTATTGTTTAAAAAATATTATTAATGACCCAGCGAATGACCACCAAATGGTTTTAAAGTTGATTTTTCGAAGAAAATTCGAGATAGAGCACCTTAAAATATTTACAAATTCTACATCAAACAATGAAACAATTGAAAAAATAGAAAAAAAACAAAAAAAAAAAAAAAAAAAAACAAAAAACAAAAAAAAAAAAAAAAAAAAACACGGACTTACAGATGAACATGTCAGTAACGTGAACAAAATATCCATTTCTTTGAAGTAAAGCAATGAACAAATATTTAGTTAGGTTCAGAACAATAGGTTTCAATTTTGTTGTTAAAGTGACATTTCACGATTATTTTTACATATTAAATTTTACTTTTATTCTATCTGAAAGAGCATCTTTTCTTACGAAAATTCTGAAAATTACAGGTCAAAATATTGAACCGTTTACGAGAAATATATATTTTTGTGCTAAAATTAAACAAATTGTTGTGGACAACAGTTCAGATTTATATAGAATTTTTCATTTCTGTCTCAACTTTAAAGGCGTATTTTTCACTTATAGATAACAACTTCAAAAAACTGATAGCATTTCTACGCATTAGAATAAACAATCTTTGCATCAAGATATACTTTTAAAAAATGAAATAAATGTGAAATCTCACTTTAAAAATTCGGTATTTTTGAGTTAGTCATGGCTATGCGAGCTGGTATTTGTTTTAAGTTAACCATGGTAATGTGAACTTGTGTAGGTGGTACAGGACCATTCGCTGAGAAATCTAAAGGCAGTATAGTCTATTATTGCACTTGAGGTCATCCAAATGAGCAAACGTGGCAATTTGCGGGACTTGCAGAATGTACACATTTTAAAAGTAGAAGTCACTTGAACTGCAAACAAACAATACGCTATCAAATAACTGCTACTGCAAGTCAACGATAATTCCGTTGGGGTCTTGATACTGTGAGTTCAACAAGAAAAGGAAAGATATAATAAACATGACATTATTGAAATATATCACTTCAGCAAAATTTTCATGGATGACTACCAAAAATTTGCCGGCCTCTTTGATGCTATGCGTCAAAAGTTTATCTTGTTCTACCTTTAATACTTTTTGAGTTATGCTCCGGACAAGGTTTGTTCTACGGACAGACCAACCGACCGACCGACCGATCGACCGACCGACCGACCTACCGACCGACCGACCGACCGACCGACCGACCGACCGACCGACCTACCGACCGACCGACCGACCGACCAACCGACCGACCGACCGACCCACCGACACTTGCAAAACAATATACCCCATTTTTAGCTCCACTGGCCGAAGGCCAGCGGGCTATTGTCATGGCGTTGTGTCCGTCGTGCGTCCGTGCGTCCGTGCGTCCGTTAACTTTTTCTTTAAACATCTTCTCCTCTTATACCAGTGGGCCAATTTGACTAAACTTGGCAGGAATGTTCCTTGGGTGACCCTTTTCAAAATTTGTTCGTGAATTTTTGATTCGTCAAAAAATGTGGGCGTGGCAGGGCGGGGCTTATCAGACTCAAAGAAATCATTTGAAAAAATTCTTTAAAAATCAACCATTGGGCCAATTTGAACCAAACCTGGCAGGAACGTGCCTTGAGTCATTCCTTTCAAAATTTGTTCACAATTTTTTACATTTGTCAAAAAATGTTGCCGTGGCAGGGAGAAAGGGGCTTATCAGACTTAAATTAATCATAAGAAAATTCTTTAAAAATCAACCATAGGGCCAATTTGAACCAAATCTGGCAGGCATGTGCCTTGAGTCATTCTTTTCAAAATTTGTTCACAAATTTTTACATTTGTCAAAAAATGTGGCCGTGGCAGGGAGAAAGGGGCTTATCAGACTTAAAGAAATCATAAGAAAATTCTTTAAAAATCAACCATAGGGCCAAATTGAACCAGACTTTGCAGGAATGTTCTTTGAGTCATTCTTTTCAAAATTTGTTCACAATTTTTTACATTTGTCAAAAAATGTGGCCTTGGCAGGGAAGAATGGGCTTATCAGACTTAAAGAAATCATATGAAAATTCTTAAAAAATCGATCATTAGCCCAATTGAACCAAACTTTGCAGGAATGTGCCTTTAGTCGTTCTTTTTAAAATTTGTTCACAATTTTTTATATTTGTCAAAAAATGTGGTCGCGGCAGGGAGAAAGGGGCTTATCAGACTTTGATAAAGGCCAATTTGAACCAGACTTTGCAAGAATGTTCTTTGAGTCTCTCTTCAAAATCTATTCACAAATATCAAGATTTGGCTGCCGCTGTGTAAGGCTTACAAGAAATCATGGGATAATTCTTCCACTTTAACCAGTGGAGCGATTCAGGCCCTCCTGGGCCTCTTGTTCTTCGAAAGGGGGCATAATAATTTGCAAGGATCAAATCATTTATCTCCCTTTTGAATGTTTGATATGTGTAGCTCACGATGTTTAGGTAGCAGACTGCAGTTTTTTTGGACCGAATCGCTGTCCAAAACACATCGATATATTTGAAACTTAAATAACCTTCTCAAACACCAACCTGAAATTAAAAATACATTTTGTTAGCAAGAATGACTAGAAAAGCTGCATACTAAGCATAGTTATTTACATGCTAACATTAAGATTATAAAAAGTTTGACAATAAAAGATATTTGACATGGCCGTGAAATCTAGTGAAAATTGGGCCGTTTTCGTACAAACGCCAAATTTCCCTGAAGCCACGCAGGAAATGATAGCCCATTCAAGACTTGCTGTCTCTAAAGCCAAGACAGTGCTAGATCTCATAATGCATTCAAAAGTATGTGGTTTCCTTCTATTTTTTCACAATTTTTCAAAGAACTCTTACCCTTTGATTACAGCCTGGAGAGCCGACAAATTTCCCAAACCCACCACTCCACTTTAACGTGTTACAGGGTTCCAGTCTAATCAAATAAAGCTAGCATAATTATGTAGTGCTAATTCTGAAATGGTCCCTAAATAGAAATTTGTAATGATTTAAGGAAGCTTTGTCTGTTCTTACCATCAACCTTCCAGTCAAAACTTACCTTTTCATAATATTTCTAAATTTGCCCCCCCCCCCCTACCACTTCGAATATTCCACTACATGTAGAAACTGTAATCTGCTACCTTAGCCGTACCGGTTGTAAACTAACATTAATATTTATGTTTACCCTTTTTAGAGGTAAATCAAGAACATTCGACAAGGAATACCATAATAAGATGTATTATAGCCTGATTCCAAAATTGTATACAATCATGTCAAACATCGGAAAACTACTTGCGTGTAGTCTGCTCTACAGACAACATTATGTTTGGTTCATATATCTAAGTAGACTCCAATTTGCACGAAACTCTTCGTGCAGAGTTTATTGCTCTAACCGATCGATTGGACCCCTTTGGTCGGGACATTATTTTGTTTGTCAAGTTTCTCATTTTTGGCGTCATTAGCTACGTCATAATCATTATCAAAGAAGCATTATTCAAAGAAAGCCCACTCCAATTGTGATCACCGACTCGGTCACTTGTACCCAAACGATGATAATCGTCCAATGAAATCGTTGCTGCTATTAGATTTTTACCCACAACATAGTATTTGGATTTGTAATAAAGAGTTTTTTAACATATTTACCCAAAAATGTATGTTTTTCTGATCCATTATTATATCGGATCATTAAGGTTATGAATTAGTTCGCTATCTTGAATGGTAACAGTTTGTGTAAATCCTTAGGGTCAGATTTATGGTTCCAGTACCTTAATATTTAATTTGTACATATGTATGAAAAGTTCGGAATTGGGTCTCACTTGTGCAATTAATCCGTTTCGTATAGAACAGAATTTACAATAGTCCATTTCCAAAGGGTTAGCCAATGACAAAGCAAAGTTATAATACAAAACAGAAATATTATATACTTTAGCATTGGGAATCAGTGTAAGTCGGAATACAAACTAAAACCACTAAGGACATTACAGAATTTGAATACTGCCATCCATTAACACTTGGCAATGTCTTAAACCTCTGTAAGGTTAATCTTTTCCAAACAAGACCAAATTGTTTTGTTGTCCCTATAAATGGCATCCCGGAAAGCATCGAGACAAAAGAATAAACTGCTGATAATATGTTTCCTTTTGTATAATCTGTATACATTTGTAATGCTAGTTATTTACTAAATTTCTATTGATGGTGCCACTTGTTTGTCGCCTGCAGATGCCTTGTATAAAGTTGTGTCATTCGGGAAAGTACTAAACTAATTTGCATTTCGTCGGTGTAAATGCAAAACCTTGTATGTCGATTCTTGCGATTTTCAAAGACAAACTTGTGTGCCCAGTTAGAGATAATTCTTGCGGGTTTTGAGATATTTTTTCTGATCAGTATTGATGACAAATCATTTGTGAACAATATGTCCAAATTTCAAGTAAAACATTTCACTTTGGAAAAAGCTATTACACTTTTTCCCTCCCCTTTGAAATTTTCCAAAAAGCAAGATACGATGTTTTGCATTTACAACAACGATTTGTCTTTAGCAAGGTATCTGAGTTCATATAAGTCCAATTTGACTTGTTTACAAATATGTAAAAGTTATTCCTTGTTCAAACAACGAAATTTTGGGGTGATCAAATTGAAAATATGTTATAGTCGACTAAAATTTGTTTGCAATATAGAACAGATAATATTGATGCAAAAGGAGAAAATGCTGAGTATGAGCATTTTCTTCTTTTGTCTCAATGTTTTCCTAAGTATTTTTTAGAAAATACACATATCAAAATCAGATCTTGTTTGGTAAGGGTTAAGTTCTTTCGGTGCATCTACGAGTAATATAAAAGGAAGATATCTAAATGATAAAATATTTTAAAAGTTTGATCACCAAGTCACCTTTGTTTATTGTTGTTGAAACATTAAAGACTATTACACGGCATGTAAGAAAGCGCGTAAGATTTAGATAATGTGTGGGTGTATACTATAATTTACTTAATTACATGTGACTAGTCACGGGAGGAGGTGCTATCTGAAAAAACAGTAAAATCACCTATATAAAACAGACTAAAACAAGCATGCACTGACCCGAAATCGTACTTGTAAACCGATCATAACGCAAGGTACATGTACTATGTAAAACAATACTCATATTCGAATGAAACGTTCTGGGTCTGAATAGCTTGAGCAGTCCACAAAGATTTGACACAAAGACTTTGATATTTAGTGTTTTTCCTACTTAAGTTTTGGCAAAAATTATTTTCTAAACACATCTATTACATGTATTCATATTTTCATTTCATGTATTAGAATTGAACAAGAGTTTCACTCTGATTTAACCCTTTCCCAAACAAGACCTGGTTTTGACGTCCCTTGTAGAAAAGGCTTGGGAAAACATTAAAACAAAAGAAGAAACTGCTGATAACCAGCAGTTTCTCCTTTTGGTTCAATATTTTCTATGTCATATTTTACACAAATCCTATCTTTAATAACATCCATTTTGTCATTTAAAGCAGTTTTTGAAGTGGATCACCCTAATTTTTGGTCGTTTGGGAAATGGTTAAACCGTAAACCGATTATATCATTGCAGAGGTACATCGACGCTGACATCCTTGCAAACTTCCCTTATGTTGCGCAATTCATTTTTTACCAAAAATAATTTCCTCTTTGTCCCTCTTTTACATGACACGCCATGCATTGAAAAAAAAAATCTTCTATCTGTGCCATTGAGTACACTTACAGTTTCCTCAACAGAAACCTTAACTAGTCTTCTTTTGAAATATCTGTGGTTTTATTTCAAAGTTTTTTAAGAAAGGCAGCCACACAGATCACAACTGTCTTGAAGATGATTATCTAAATAATACCCAACGGGTTTACTTGGTCGAATTCAGTGCACAGTACCTGGTACAAGTGTGCGAAATGGCTCACTTGTAAGCACGGTAACCTCTATAACGTATTGCAGAATATTTCTGTAGAAGAGTACTTGTTTCCTAGACTGTCAACGTAATTGCGTTTCTTTAACCCATCCCCAAACAAGAATTGGTTTTGTCGTCCCTAATAGAAAAGGCTATGGAAAACATTGAGACAAAAGAAGAAACTGCTGATAACCAGCAGTTTCTCCTTTTGCCTCAATGTTTTCTGTGCTACTGTTTGTACAAATTCAATCTTTTTCAATATACGTATATTGTGTCGTCTGTAGCAGCTTTCAAATTGGAACAATCGGAAATTTTGTCGTTTGGGAAAGAGTTAATCCAAGACTGTTTATTCTATGAATTCGGATCATTTCTGCATTTCAACATTTTGAAACAGCTGACAAATAGTACCCGTGTTCAATTAAAGAATCAAATAAGAGTGGGTAAAGTTTGCAAATAATCATTTATTGTAAATCGGACTATTTAAGAACGGTTCTCAGCGGAGACGATCCAACTAGTACCCACTAGAATGGATTTGAATAAGGTGGAAAACAGAATGCCTCTAGACCCCACTAACTGTTGCTATGATACAATTTTTATGCTCCCCGAAGGGAGAGCATATAGTCGCCGCTTTCTCTGTCCGTCCGTCCGTCCTGTCCGTCCGTCATTCCGTCCGTCCGTCCGTCCGGAGCGATTTCTCCATAACCCTTGGGCCAAATCAAATGAAACTTACCATGTGAACTCCCTATGACATAATGCCGATGTACTTTTCCCGTTTTTCTTTATTTTAGGCCTCGTCATTGGAAAAGCGGACTTAAGGTGAAATACAGTTTTTCTCTAATTTCTCCTAGTCTAATGATCAGAATTTGATGAAATTTCATGTTTGAGTAGCAAATCAGATGCCCTTGACAATAAACTGCTCTCTATGGCATACATTTATTGTGACAATGCCTTATTTGGGGAGCATTGTCCGTCTCTGGTGGCTCTTGTGTTGTATGGCCGACACTCGGTCACCTGTTACTACTAAAGGCGTTCCCTCTGATTTCAGGAGTGCGTCTCGCGACTTCTGTCACATTGCGTTGTCCAAGTGGTTACTGTAAATGTCATGGCAAATGAAAAATCTCGTACAAATTACCATTTGCTTTAAAAATTACACGACATCGTAGATGAATTTTATTGAAATACATGTAACAGCTGAGAAAATTATACCAACAAATATTTTCTCAGTAGATTATCCTTGTTTGAATACGCAACCGAGTGCCTGATCGTGACCCTTGTCGATCTTTATTGGATAATGCTGATCGGCAACAATGGCAAATTGATGACGTCAAAATCACTGTTTTCGTGTCTTAGATAGACAGTTTAAATCGGAGTTATACGACCGATAAACTTTATCCTGATATCCAACATTTTCTATTTTCAGATGAACTCTGTTATGAACAGACAGACCTCAAATGATACCGAGATTAGAATGAGAAATAACCGTGCTGGGGGCTCACACACACAGAACGACACACCGCCTTCTAGTCCCGCACAGACGGACGAACGTGCCTCCCGGGCCTGCTGCTTTTGTTGGTGCTGTTGTTGTACTTGTTCATGGTAGTTCTTCCGTAACTTGTAGTCAAAACAATTAAAGGGTCGGGTTGCATAAAACGAGTAGAAATTAAGACAGGGGTTAAATGGGTTCATACTAGATAATTCAGAAATCAGATTATTGTTTTGGACAGTCATTTGTGCAGTAATGTGATGTATCATTCTTCCTCGGACTAAAGGGAAGGAATCATAACATACTATGATGAAGCATTTCTCTTTCTTTCGGGAACCAGAAGGTCAAAAACAAACTTACTGGTATAAAAAGGGGTATGAATTTGATGCCAATTTTCAACCTTGAAGGTTGAACCACCATATGATACTTCGTATATACCCAGCAACAGATACGAGGAGACAAAAACATTCTAAATTTGTTATTTTAACCCTTTCCCAAACAGCAAAATTGTAGGGTGATCGACTTCAAACACTGCCACAAAAGACAAAATGGATGTTATTAAAGATAGGATTTGTGTAAAATATGGCACAGAAAATATTGAGACAAAAGGAGAAATTGCTGGTTATCAGCAGTTTCTTCTTTTGTTTCAATGTTTTTCCAAGCCTACGTCAAAACCAGGTCTTGTTTGGGAAAGGGTTAATCCCAGAGCCTATGTTGTGGGTACACTTTTGAATCATCTCTGTGATACAATTCCAATGAGTATCCACGATATAGGATGTGAGGACCCATTAATGAAATGTCGCTTTTTGAAATGTTATTACCCCTTATCAGAAATTCTTGACTATGATTCAAAACTCGTTTTCTGTTACCCGCCCGTTAGCAAAAAGGAATAGGCATATCGTCGGTGTAAATGCAAAACCTCTTATGTTGATTCGTGCAATTTTCAAAGTACAAACTTGTGTGCCCAGTTAAAGACGAATCTTGCATGTTTCGAGATATTTTGCTGATCAGTACTGATGACAAATTATTTGTGAACAATATATCCAAATTTCAAGTAAAACATTTTAGTTTGGGAAAAGTTATTACACTTTTTTCCCTCCTCTTTTTAAAATTTTCCAAAAACGAGATACGAGGTTTTGCATTTACAGCGACGATATGTAGAAAGGGGCCTTTTTGGTGATCGGAACTAAGGATTAAGTCTGTCCAGTGATTAAACGCAGCTCGGTTAGAGTATAATATCGCTGCTTTTCATCGAAAACCTCGTATCTGCAGCTTAAAACAAGCTGCAGATACGAAGTTTTCGATGAAAAGCTACGATATATTTGTCTCCGAAAGTTGCTGAAAGCGACGAAAAAATAAATAAATACGAGAACAATAATGATCAATGCCTATTAGACTCTACTGCCGTCCTGGATCCATTTTGGTCACAACTGCCATAAGGACTCCGCCTACAAAACATTACTAACCCTTTCCCAAACGACAAAATTTTAGGGAGATCCAATTCAAAAACTGCCAAAAATGACAAAATGGAAGTTGTAAAAGATAGAATTTGTGTAAAATATGGCATAGAAAATATTGAGACAAAAGTAGAAACTGCTGGTTTTCAGCAGTTTCTTCTTTTGTTTCAATGTTTTCCCAAACCTTTTCTATTAGGGACGTCAAACCCAGGTCTTGTTTAGGAAAGGTTTAATGCGTACACTCAAGAGCATTGGTGCTGAAAGAGTTTGTGTTTCCAAAAATGTAAATAAGAATGAACAGGTATTTAGATAAAAGGGCCGTGATAGTACATGTATTTCAGATCAACACTGATTCGGATCAGCCTGTACCTATGTGCAGCTTTATCTGAATTAATACTGCTCTATATCTCTGTTGCTTGATGGAAAATGAAGAAACTGTAAGAAATCAGGATGGACATTGCTCCGATTGCGCAAATAGGGGTATAGTTAAGACCCCAGCTCTTATATCAGCCAAGAAAAAATAGGCTGGACTTGTTTGAAAACTACTGCAAATGACAAGATCAGTTTCGATTGAGATTGTATTTGTATACAATATAGAACAGAAAATAATGAGACAAAAGAAGAAATTGTTGGTTATCCGCATTTACTTCTTTTGTCTAAATGTTTTCTCTAGTTTTTTTTCAATTAAATAGGCTACATCAAAACCCAGGGGCCCGTATTACTAACGATCGTACGTTTGATTTTTGCATAATGACTTGTAACAACAGCCCTGATTGGCCCAGTCGGATTTCTCGTGCAATCAGATGTCTTGTTACACCGTTTACACAAAAACTTGATCGTAAGATGTTTAGTAATACGGGGCCCAGGTCTTCTTCGGGAAATGGTTCAGACGATAGCATCTTCTTTCCAACGCCAATTCAAGGCAAACATATCGCCAGTGGGGAGTCAAAAGCTCGTAACTACAGTTTTGTCAAGCTGTAGTTACGAGGTTTTGACTCCCCACTGGCGATATTTTGAATGGCCTTCTAGTAACCACAACACATGAATGAAAACTTGTTGAGCTTTCAAAAAAAGACAATTCAACCCATTCTAGAGCTGCACGGAACATGACGACAAAAGGAATGATGATAACGATGGGATTTGTGTGTAAAGCAATAAAAATAATATGGAAAAAAGATGATAACCTGTTGGTCTTCAGCATTTAATCTTTTCGTCTCAATGTTTCGTAAGCGGAACATTGCTGTTTTCTAATATGCTTCCACGCTATCAGCCCCAAAAAATCATCAAAGATTTACTGCCTTTTTGTTCCGACCAAATTGCTGTGTTTCACTTTATCTCAAATATTGAACAATTTAGACATCACTTGGATGAAATATTAAAGAAAATTCAGACATGTGGAGCAATGGAGGCCCTCAATGGCCTCTAGGTTGAACGAAACAAACGTTTTTTATTCATAAATTGTAAACAGTTCCCTTATTGACTAGAGATATCGGGAGTTCGACTTATCCGTTCAGTATCGATTGAATCACAAGCTAGCCGTTTTTTGTTGCACATTAAGAACGTTAATTAATACTAGATAGCATAAATCAAAAATCGAAAAGGGAAAAGCAATTTATTTCCTTTATCTACAATTTTTCATTTGTCATTTTTATCTCAATAATTGTCGAACGTGAATATAACGTCCACAAAGACTTGATATCGTAGCTTTTCAACGAAAACCTCTTAACTGAAGCTACATGCTACAGTTACGAGGATTTCGTTGTAAAGCATCGATATACTGTATAACATTTCAGTTCAACGCCCTAGATTCAAAATACAAGAACTGTATATTTGATAGAGGCTGTATTGTAGATTCTACGCGAAATAAACATTCAAATGCGCGCAGCGCATTGAATGTTTTATCGCGTAGAATCTACTTTAAAGACTCTATCTGACTTAGTGTCGTTAGCGGTTTATTGGAAACGGGGCGAGGCTATGTATAGACGTCACATAAACTAGCCGGCAGCCCGTTTGTGCGAAATATAGTGGCGAAATTTTAAAATATACTGTAATTTCATCGGTCTAAAAAGTAGGTCAACCATTAAGCGTTGTCTCGAAATCTATGAGAATACAAAGCTACCTCGAGATATACAAAACGCAAAAAAAATAAATAAGAAAAAAATAATCATGTAAATGGAAATGATGTGTTAAAGTGCATCAAATGTTATCTTGTCTGTAACTATTTTTAATTTGCCCCAGTCTGCAATATTTATTTAATTTGCCCCAGTCTGCAATATTTAAGGCTTGAGAAGGGTTAACTGATTAGTGTGTACAATGTACGTGTGAAGAAAGGGTTTCTGATAAACATATAATTTAAGATAAAAAAAGAGATGGTAATATGATAATATTGTGTATTATCTCTCCTTCCTGATTTAAATTACTGATAAAATCTTATCAAACCCTTTTCCAAACGGTTAAAAATAATACCAGTTTTGATTTATGTCTGTCCATTTACCTGTCCGTTCACAATTTGTTGTTTAACCCTTTCCCAAACAGCAAAATTTAAGGGTGATCCACTTAAAAACTGCCACAAATGACGAATTGGAAGTTATAAAAGACACTTTTCGTGTAAAACTAAGAAAATATTGAGACAAAAGGAGAAACTGCTGGTTATCAGCAGTTTCTTCTTTTGTCTCAATGTTTTCCGAAGCCTTTTCTAGTAGGGACGTCAAAACCAGGTCTTGTTTGGGAAAGGGTTAAACTTTAGCAGCCACACTGAATCTTTGCAATTGTAAATGCCATTCGATCGTTGAAAGCTAATAGTGGAGCGGATGAAGGTCAAAATCGTGCAAATGATGATACAAGCACCAAATTTGGTGTGGTAGTAGGCCTACCTTAAAGCAATAGAAAATTTTTTAATCGATGGGCCATTGAAAAATCCAATATGGCGGCCATTTTTCAAGATGGCCGCCAAGCTGATGCTTCAAAAAGGCAGTATCAATAGATTTGGGTCTAAGGCTATGAGTTAAACTAGTTTCAAAGCACAATTTTGATGCTCTTGTATGTGTTTCGATTTGTTTTCTCCTTTAGCACTAATATAACAACATGACCGCCTATTTCAAGATGGCCGCCAAGCTGGAAAACTCTAAAATTTCAGTTGATGGTAAAAAACGATGTTTCAATTTAACATTTTACACTGTTTGTTATATTAATGCTATTTGTAGGACTATCTTGAATATGCTTCTTGTGATTGTATATTTAGATTTACATTTCGCAAAGTCTAATATGGACGATATGATGAGTGATAGTCGAATAGAGTGATCGGCAAATTTCTGTAAGGTAATGAATTTTGCAAAAACGAAAACCTGACTCTCGTTCATTATACAAACTTACTTAACCTAAAACAAACAAGCAGATGCAAAATTGCGTTAACATCTCATTAACATATTGAACTACAGAAAATCATCTTAACTCTTTCTCAAGCAACAAAAATCGGACTGCAGTGATTTGGAAGCTGCTTCAAACATCAAGATGAATATCTGTTAAGAAAGAATTTAGATAGAAAACAAAACAGAAACTATTGAGACAAAAGAAGAAAATGATGGTTATCAGCATTTTTTGCTTCAATGATTTCTTAAACTTTAAACATTAGGAACGTGAAAACCAGGGCCTCTTTGGGAAAAAGTAAGAGTTAGGCTAAGTGTCCGTGGCCAGGGCGAACCTCTGATATAGGGGAAGTCGGCTGTGGTCAGGCCCGGAGAGGGATAGGCTCCACCAGGCGTCATTGCTAAAGATTTGCTACAAAATGAACAATATCAGAACAATTTTTAAGCCAGCTCGGTCGTCGCCCGGAATATGAAGGACCGCCACAACGCTGGGCACCAGGACGGAAGTGGGAAATATACTACTGGTGCCACCAATGATAACAGTAAAGACGAAATCAGTGCCAGAAACAACAACTCAGTAATTGGTACATGGAATGTTAGGACACCAAATGCTCCTGGCAAGCTTGAGGAACTAACACATAAGTATACTATGAGCACATACAGATGAAATGTTTTGGGACTTTGCCAGATGAGATGGAAATGCATGGGAGAAACAACGACCCATGAATGTCACAAGCTCTACTTCAGTGGAAGAGACAATAGACACGAAGAAGGTGTGTGTTTCCTATGGCATTAAAACTCAGCTAGGTCATTGATGAGATGTCGACCAAATATCCAGCAGGCTCATCATCATATGCCTTAGGTCATCACCTTTTTAATTTTACAATTTAACAAGTGTATGCACCAACCATAACACACTCTGATGAAGAAATAGAAGAATTCTATGACCAAATACAACAAGCAGTTGAAGAAACATCCAAGAAAGATATTCTGGTTGTCCAAGGGGACTGGAATGCAAAGATTGGAGAAGATGCACCGCCAGACTTGAAAGGAACATGTGGACCCTATTGCAACTCGGAGACAAATGATAGAGCATTTAGACTGCTCGAGTTCGCAACACTCAACAATCTCAAAGTGACCAACACGTTCCACCCGCACAAAGCGTCAAGACGATGGACCGGGCACAAACCAATTGGGTCTGACCACCAAATAGACTACATATTGATGAAAAACGTTTCCACACATCAGTCAATATCGCCAGAACGCGTAGCTTCCCTGGTGCGGATATCAACAGTGACCATGAACTTGTCATGATGTTATTCCGCCTACATTCTAAGAAAGCAAAAGAGTTAAAGGCTCCCACCAGAAAAAGTTTGATCTGGAGAAACTGAGAGACCCAGAAGTGGCGTGTGTCTTCGCCGCCATAATTGGCGGAAAGTTTGCCCCACTCCTGCTACTTGAGGCGGACGACATAGACGCAGATACTTTCATTGACACATTCAACAACGTTGTGACGGAGACGGCCAATGAAGTTCTTGGTAAACAACGGATCATCAAGAAGTCATGGGTAACACCAGACATACTAAAGCTATGCGACCAAAGGAGAGACCTGAAGCAGTCCAAGTATGGAAGCAGTGAAGGAGCCAATAGGTACCAGCAAGCAGACAAACTGGTTAAGATGAGTATGTTAGAGGCAAATGAGGATTGGCTTGCAGCGCAATGCAGCGATATTGAATCAAGTCTCAAAGCCAACAACACCAAAAAGGTCTACAAAGTAGCAGAAGACCTCACCAGTGGAAAGAAAAATCGGCAAAGCACCATCCTAAATAAGAACGCTTTGAACATATGGACAGAATATGCCTCGGAGCTGTACTCCTACTGCACAACAGGAGATTCCAAAAGACTCAACACAGTCTTGTCATCAGATAGAGACAACTTTCCCTTCCTTCGAGCAGAAGTGGAGGAAGCAGTGAAGGCCCTTAAGAAAGGAGAGTCAGCAGGAACCGAAACATCCCGAGAAAACTAGTACAGACTTGTGGTGATGCAATGACCAATGCCCTGGGAAGATCTGTGAAACAGGAGAATGGTCTACACAATGGACCCAGTCCTTAGTGATCACACTACCAAAGAAAGGCAATTTACAACAATGCAACAATTATCGCACCATAAGCCTAATATGCCATCCCAGCAAAGTGATGCTCAAGATTTTATTGAATAGATTGACACCGCAGACAGAGAAAATCATAGCAGAAGAGCAAGCAGGATTTAGAGGACGTAGCACCACTTAGCAGATTCTCAACCTCCTATGTGAAAGATATCTACAGCATCAGAAAGAACTCTACCATGCATTCATAGATTTCAAGAAAGCCTTGGACAGAGTCTGGCATGCCACACTTTGTGCTACTATGAATCATTAAAACATCAACAGTAACCTCATCCAAGTCATACAAAATCTCTACGACAAGGCCAGTAAAGCAGTATACCTCAACGGAGAAATTGGTGAATGGTTCAGAACATCAGTTGGAATAGGACAAGGATGCCTGCTTTCGCCAACGCTTTTCGACATTTTCCTAGAAAGAATTATGACCGACGCACTTGAAAATCATGAAGGAACAGTAAGCCTTGGCGGCAAAACGCTCACAAACTTGCAGACTTTGCTGATAATATAGACGGACTGGCAGGCTCAGAACAGAAACTAGAAAACTTCGTCAACTAACACGACAAATCCTCTGCAGACTACGGTATGGAAATCAGCGTAAACAAAACCAATCTCATGACAAACAACATTCATGGAATTCAGACTGATATCATCGCAAACGGAGAAAAACTTAAAACCGTAAAGAACTTTAAATACCAAGGTGCACTAATATCAGATGAGGGATCTAAACCTGAAATATCGGCCAGAATTGCTATGACAGCTGTGACAGCTGTACCCCTATCTAAGCTTAACACCATATGGAAAGATAAACCCATCAAACTTGGCTCCAAGATTAGACTCATGTACTCCCTTGTCCACTCTGTATTCCTATATGCATGTGCAACATAGACCCTTACAGCAGAAACTGAGAAAAAGATTAAGGCCACAGAAATGAGATGCTACAGAAGACTGCTGGACATATCTTACAAAGATCACATAATCAACGAAGAAGGGGAAAAAACAACAGAATACGACAATCTATAGGTCCATACGATAATCTGCTTACTACAGTCAAAAAGCGTAAACTCAGATGGTTTGGTCACGTAACCAGAGGACAGGGAATTGTCGAGACGGTGCTCCAAGGAACAGTTAGATAAGAGAGAAAGAGAGGAAGACAGAAGAAAAGATGGGAAGATAGCAGGTGTGGATCCAGGCTTTTATCCGGGGGGGGGGGGGGAGGTCAAAGCCCAAATGATGGCTTAAAATGTGAAGTTATATAGTCAAAATTCAATTTTAGGCCAATTCAAGGGGGGGGGGGGGTCATGACCTCCTGACCCCACCCCTGGATCCGTCCTTGGATAACATCACAGAATGGACTGGACTGAAAATGAATGAGGCAGTCAAACAAGCAAAGGACAGAGATGGTTGGAGAGAACTGGTTGTTAGGTCATCCACAGCGCCCCAACGGCAACTGCCACGGGATAGGTGAAGGTGAAGAGTTAGGACAGCAGTGAGGACCAGTGCCAGTGGTCGATCCGTCAGATTGGCTGACTACTGTGTCAAAGGTACTACCTCTACTATGTACCCTACACTCCCCCAAAATACAAGTACAGAACAGTTATTCAAGATCGTCTTAAAATTGAAGAAAAAATGAAAGATAATGTGAACAATTAATTGTATAAAAGTGAAACATTATTTTTGCAATCATTTAATGAAATATGAGGACTTTCAATCGTGGCGGCCATCTTGAAATAGGCAGCCGTTTTGTTCTATTTGTACAAATGGATAAAATAAATCATTATACATGAGATTTTATCACAACTTAGCTCCATAACTGGTCTAAATCAAAACCTTGGTTCCAAATTTTATGATTTAGCCCTTTCAAAGGTTGGCGGCCATCTTGAAAAATGGCCGCCATTTTGGATTTTGCAATGGCCCATCGGGTCGAAATTTTTCACTTCCCTTCTAGTACCACCACACCAAATTTGGTGCTTGTATCACGATTTGCACGATTTTGCTAAAAAATGGCACTTATCCGCTCCACTATAACGGCATTAAAAATGGGCTTTCGTTCACGAAACTAAAACAGCATGCATTTTTCATAACTATTAAATGACTTTAAATTACTTAAACACTAGGAAATTAATTTTTCGATTAAATCAAACCGGATTCTATTTCCTTCCTCGACTTCTTGATAAAGTCGTTAGGGTGAGCCTGAACTTTAATTTAATCTAAGACTTTTGTCAAACGACCAGCTTTGTTTATTTTTTCTACTGCATAAAGATGCAAAACTTTTACCGGCACCATCATTGAATTGTGATGAAGCAGATTTACATTTCTCACAGTATGATTTACGTGTCATTGAACTTTACAAAATTGCTGATTTTAACTTCAGTTTCATTTCAACATCATCCACAATGATTGGTCGATTTGGAGAAAACTTTTATAAAAGTCTTTGTTAATAAGATCATGAAATGTCGACAAATCAAGACATATCTTGACCATAATGTTTCGTTTAATTACTTAGTAAATACACCTTTCAGCGTATTTGGAACTACACATTCAGAGTTTTGTGCCATTGAACATGACAAAATTTGCCATTCTCCTCGACTATGTTTTGACTCTTAAAGGCCGCTTTTTCTAATATTATTATACTGAGAGGCAAAAGAAAGTATACACTTTTTGTTTGTTAATATCTCTCTTAATTTCCGTCATATCGACTCAAAATTTTGTACTTTTTATTTTTACCCATAAACCATTAATACCGTGTTGATAAATTTTACCGGAAATTGCAAGACTACCCATACTTATGCTATAGGCCAATTTTGAAAACTTTGCACATGCTACTTAGTGGAACATCAAATGTTGCCGTTAAACCGTATTTGATTTCTTTATTCTTTACCGCAAGAAATCACAACGTTAATTTTTCTCTAACATTATAACCCAAATCCTGATGGCTGGTAGAAATCGACAAATTAGCCACTTTTTGCATTAAGACCCATTTTCCTATGACGCAGTATGATATGAAAGAAATTTGACACTATTTACACTTAGTCAGGTGTCTAGAAACATTCTACGCACATCTTTATCAAGATCCTTAAATAAATTTAGAAGGAGTTATTTGAGAAAGCTTGTTTCATCAAGCCCCCTTTTACCATGACGCATCGAAATAGGGAAAAACAATAACATATTACGTATGGCCTTAGGTGACTCAAAACTTTCTGTGAAAATTTTATCCAAATCCGTTCATAAATGTAGATTTTGTGTCACTGTCAATGCTTGCATTAATTAATCGATAATATCCCCCTTTTCGGTGACGCTGTATGCTATGAAAAGACCTTCGCAGCGGAAAGACGAACAGATACACAGATAGGCGGAGAAGGTTACATCAATAAACGGCCATCTTCGGTGGCGATTAAAAATGGTACAAACTATATATATCGTTTTGTCAGAAAACGTGGAATAACTAGGGTGTATACTTATTTTTGCCTCTCAGTATATTTTATGTTCCCTTGTTAACATCGAGTCATCTTGATCCAGTTGAGCGATCTAGGACCATCATGATCCTCTTGTTCTTTCTATATCTATGTTATTTCTACTACGTTTCTCTTTTCATATGACACCTAGATGATTTAGAATTTAAGCCTTATTCTTAGCGATGAGTATCCGTTTCGTGCAAATGGGGTTAAATATTTTTGAATTTTGTTATAGAAAAGCGTTTTTGTACTATTTTCTAAACAACAAATTGTGTTGAAGTCCCTTTCAGTGACAGGAAAACTTCGAATAAAAAGGACTTATTACTACACGTAGTTCTAAAACCATTTCCGTTTTCCGTTTTACGCCAGAACAGCATAATTCATTCTATCTCTTATATCAGAAAATTATCAATTCCTTCGTAACCAAAACTTATTTTGTTGTATGACATAGGGTTAAGTATACGATGTGCAAATGATGTAAAATGTTGCGAGGTAAGGATAAAAGGAAGTTTATCTCTCTCTTTTATTTGCCATCACTTTACAATTTTCCTATTGAAAACGGTTTGAGTGTGCAAAAGAATCTTATGTAGATATTTGGGGAATAATTATAGCAGTTAAGATGCTTTCATTTTTGCCATTTATTAGAAATCTGTAAGTTGTCATCTTTCTTTCATTGTGTCTTTCATCATGTCCTTCATTCTTCTTTTCTGTCTTTTTGTGTGAACAGTGTTTTCCTGTGTCAACTTAAATCACAATGGGTGGACGACTGGATGTAAATAATGTAGAGTTTTCTGAGTAAGGTTAAATGAATAATATGTATGCAAATAGGGGATAATATAGTCATGCTACCTACGTGAACCTTTGTTGTAAGGATTCATGGATAAGGGAAATGCTCAAACTTGTTCGTTATTCGATTATGAGATCAAATCCAAAACCAGAAAAAGCCATTGAACAAAAGCAAATATGTGACAGGGGTACTCTGATCTAATGAACGAATGCAGATAAACTAATTAGAGTGCGCGATCGCTGAAGGACCAATACAGACAGACTATCAATGTAAAATTGACCTTTGACCCCAAATTTAAACGAATGCATAATGTTTAGATGACATTATGTCCGATGTTGTAAAGTGTCATTTACTGTTTTTGCTGCACAAAGCATTTTCTAAAAAGCACCATGTAATGTTGATTTAATCTGGCTATTTTCAGATTAAAGATTCCCTGATACATTACTTTCTACGCCATTTTACATCGACACAAAAGACATTTTACTCAAAAGGTTACTCTTCTCAAGGTCACAACGGGGTCAAAGGTCATCACGGGGTCGAGGGTTTCAAGGGGAATGGGGGAACAGGAGGCAGTGGCCATCCTATGTTGGTAAGAAAATAGACACTTTCTATTTCTTGTCGATGATCGTACGTCTGAATGCGCATGAAAATGTTTTCTTACGACCCGTTTTAAAAAAGAAACTTGTCACGGGATACCAAAATATTATAAAAGGGGCAGGGAACACCAACTGTCACAAAGGGATGTAGTTAAAAACAGAACTGTGAGATCATTCTGTAATTTGATTGGACATCTGGACACATTTGCCTTTGATAAGAATTTGAACTCGTTAAACACGATCGATAAGCTTATAATTGAAATATTACGAATCGGTAGGTTCTCCAAGCTTAAAGAAGAATTGATAGAGAACAGAGAATTTAAAACGCGTGTCATTTAAAGTACACGAATGTATCTGCCTTTATTTCAAGTGCATACTCAGTTTATCGATTGTGTTCTATAGACAGAATATATCTAATTATATGTACTACAGTAGCCCTGTATCTTTAGGGGGAAGTGGTGAGGTCATCAAATATTTCGTTCGTCTGGATTTATATAAACACTTCCTTTTGAAAATGCTTGACTCTTATCAAAATTAGACAGATATTTATTTGATTTTAATTGGTTACAAGAAATGAATAAGACGATACTGACTCGAATTAGATTATTTTTAGAAAGGAAATAAGGGGATGCATATGTGTTAAAATATGTTGTCTTTAATTAGTATGCGTGAATGAAATCGGTGTCAATTTGCAATGGACAGAAAATACGCACAATATGTTGATGTGGCTTTTTAGCTCACCTGAGCACGAAGTGCTCAAGGTTAGGTATTGTGATCGGTCCGTGGTCCGGCGTCCGTCTGTCTGTCTGTCCGTCCGTCTGTCCGTCCGTTCACAGTTATAAAAAAAGTCTTCTGCTCCTCCTAGAGAAATTGGTATAATTGGATGAAATTCCACAGATATGTTCCTTGGGTCATCCTTTTTCAAAAAACTTCAAAGAATTGGGATCGGGGTCAGAATGGGGTCAAAAAGTAGGTCATTAGGTCAAATCTTATTTTTGCTCTAGGAGTCACAGTATTGGCTCAATTGTCGTGAAAAAAACGACCAGATTTTTTTTCTTGGTGATATCGTGGTCATTAGCTCACCTGAGCACGAAGTGCTCAAGGTGAGCTATTGTGGTCGCTTTTTGTCCGTCGTCCGTCCGTCTGTCCGTCTGTCCGTCCGTCTGTCCGTCCGTCCGTCCGTCCGTCCGTTCACAATTTCTTTAAACATCTTCTCCTCCTATATCAATGGGCCAATTTTTACCAAACTTGGCAGGAATGTTCCTTGGGTGACCCTTCTCAAAACTTGTTCGCGGATTTTTGATTCGTCAAAAAATGTGGGCGTGGCAGGGCGGGGCTTATCAGACTAAGAGAAATCATAAGAAAATTCTTTAAAAATCAACCATTGGGTCAATTTGAACCAAACTTGGCAGGAATGTGCCTTGAGTCACTCTTCTCAAAATTTATTCACAATTTTTTAGATTTGTCAAAAAATGTGGCTGTGGCAGGGAGAAAGGGGCTTATCGGCTTAGAGAAAGCATAAGAAAATTTTTTAAAAATCAACCATAGGGCCCAATTGAACCATACTTTGCAGGAATGTTCCTTGAGTCACTCTTTACAAAATTTGTTCACAAATTTTTACATTTGTCAAAAAATGTGGCTGTGGCAGGGAGAAAGGGGCTTATCGGACTTAAAGAAATCAGAAGAAAATTCTTTAAAAATCAACCATTGGGCCCAATTGAAGCAGACATGGTAGGAATGTGGCTTGAGTCACTCTTTACAAAATTTGTTTACAAATTTTTACATTTGTCAAAAAACGTGGCCGTGGCAGGAAGAAAGGGGCTTATCAGACTTAGAGAAATCAGAAGAAAATTCTTTAAAAATCAACCATTGGGCCCAATTGAAGCAGACATGGTAGGAATGTGGCTTGAGTCACTGTTTTCGAATTTATTCACAATTTTTTACATTTGTCAAAAAATATGGCCGTGGCAGGGAGAAAGGGGCTTATCAGACTAAGAGAAATCATAAGAAAATTCTTTAAAAATCAACCATAGGGCCCAATTGAACTAGACTTTGCAGGAATTTCCTTGAGTCACTCTTTACAAAAATTGTTCACAAATTTTTACATTTGTCAAAAAATGTGGCCGTGGCAGGGAGAAAGGGGCTTATCGGACTTAAAGAAATCAGAAGAAAATTCTTTAAAAATCAACCATTGGGCCCAATTGAAGCAGACTTGGTAGGAATGTGCCTTGAGTCACTGTTTTCGAATTTATTCACAATCTTTTACATCTGTCAAAAAATATGGCCGTGGCAGGGAGAAAGGGGCTTATCAAACTTAGAGAAATCATAAGAAAATTCTTTAAAAATCAACCATAGGGCCCAATTGAACCAGACTTTTCAGGAACTTTCCTTAAGTCACTCTTTTCAAAATTTGTTCACAAATTTTTACATTTGTCAAAAAATGTGGAAGTGGCAGGGAGAAAGGGGCTTATCGGACTTAGATAAATCAGAAGAAAATTCTTTACTTTTGATGAAGTTGATTTTCAGTCTGATCTGACCAGAAAGATGAGAGTTATGTGCCCTTGAATTTGATAAATTTCATTGTCCGGTCTTATCAGATTCGCCATTTTGTATGTAACACTTCCGTCAGGTGGAAAACATAGACATATGAAAGGGAATAATTGAATTTTCATTCAAAAAGAAGGAATAACTTCTGCATTCGGAATTTTCTTTCCAGATTTTGGGAAAAAATTACCCTATTTGGCATTGGGAACGGGTCCTTTTTACGGACCCGTCCGAAGAAGGAGAAAAAACCCTGGAATGACATGACCTGGTTCAAATAGATGTGCATACTTGATTGATACCGATCTGTAAGCTAGGATGCTAAATAAATTCTACATAGGGTTTGGATATGAATAATAAAAAAAGGAAAGGCTTTCCTATTTCTCTTATCTATTTCTCTTATCTGTTGCTCTGGCCCCATGTTTATCTTATGTAAACAGATAAGAAGGGATTAACCTAGCTTATCAGATGGAGATATTTCTTCACAACAAACTTTACAGGATCGATTGGAACAAAATTATTACTTAATTGTTTCCTAACAGAAAGACCTTAGAAGTTTCATGTCTTTGAATATGACAAAATTGCCATTATCACTCTTGTCATATTGATTCAGGTGAGCGATTTAGGACCATCATGGTCCTCTTGTTATAAAAATAGGTCACTAGGTCAAATGATTAAAAATCTTTGTTTTTGCTCCAATTGTGCCAATTGTTGCCCAAATCTTGTGAAAATTGCTCAGAATCTTGTTCTTGGGGATACATAGTCCGCTTAAAAATTCAAGTCATAACCTAGGTCACTAGGTCAAATGTTATGAAATCATTGTTTTTGCTCTGGATGTGCCCATTTTGGCTAAATTTCGTGAAAATTGCTCAGAATGTTTTATTTTACTTGTGTCAAATGTCAAAAATCTCACTTTTTAGTTAAGAAATACCAATTTGGGCCCAAATATTATTAAAATGGCTCAGAATGTTTTTCTTGTGTATATCGAGGTCCAGTAAAACAGTTGGTCATGTGAGATCAAAAGCTAGGTCACTGGGTTAAATGTTATAAAATCATTCTTTTTGCTCTAGAAGTGCCCATTTTGGCTAGATTGTTGAGAGAATTGCTCGAAAGGTATTTAGCTCACCTGAGCACGAAGTCCTCAAGGTGAGCTATTGTGGTCACTTTTTGTCCGTCGTCCGTCCGTCCGTCCGTCCGTCTGTCCTTCCGTCCATCTACAATTTCTTTAAACATCTTCTCCTCATATACAATTGGGCCAATATTTACCAAACTTGGCAGGAATGTTCCTTGGGTGATCGTTCTTAAAACTTGTTCGCGGATTTATGATTCGTCAAAAAATGTGGGCGTGGCAGGGCGGGGCTTATCAGACTTAGAGAAATCATAAGAAAATTCTTTAAAAATCAGCCATTGGGCAAATTTGACCCAAGCTTGGCAGGAATGTTCCTTGAGTCACTCTTCTCAAAATATATTCACAAAGTTTTACATTTGTCAAAAGGTGTGGCCGCGGAAGGGAGGAAGGGGCTTATCGGACTTAGAGAAATCATAAGAAAATTCTTTAAAAATCAACCATAGGGCCCAAATGAACCAGACTTTGCATGAATGTCCTTGAGTCACTCTTTTCAAAATTTGTTCACAATTATTCACATTTGTCGAAAAATGTGACCGTGGCAGGGAGGAAGGGGCTTATCGGACTTAGAGAAATTAGAAGAAAATTCTTTAAAAATCAACCATTTGGCCCAATTGAACCAGACTTGGTAAGAATGTTCCTTGACTCACTCTTTTCAAAATTTGTTCACAATTTTTTACATTTGTCAAAAAATTGTGGCCGTAGCAGGGAGAAAGGGACTTATGGAGTTGGAGAAATCGTAAGAAAAATCTTTAAAAATCAACCATTTGGCCAATTTTGATCAAACTTGGCAGGAATGTTCCTTGAGTCCCTCTTCTAAAAATTTGTTCACAAATGTTTACATTTGTCAAAAATTGTGGGCGTGTCAGGGAGGAAGAGGCTTATCAGAATAGATAAATCATTAGAAAATTCTTTAAAACTCAACCATTGGGCCAATTTGAACGAAACCTGGCTGGGAAGTTCCTTGAGAGACTCGTTTCAAAATTGTATCTTGATTTTTTTATTTCATTAAAAAGTATTTTGGTGTGGCAGGGTTAGGGTAATTTCGTGCATTGAAATTTATACTGTACTGTGGTACTTAGTTTTCTTCTAAACTGTTTGGCCTGGAACCTTGAAATTTTGTGTAAGACCTAATTTCATGAATGGCTTCCAGAATACAAGAAATCAATACTATATATGGAAACTAAGCCCCATATTGTGGGTTCTACAGTTTACAAGGCAATTTTGATGCATTTACTTTGCGAATCATACAAGCTGAAGATAAGAGGAGATAATTGCTTTTCAAAAAGCAACATTTTGTTTCAATATTCATCAAACTCTTTGTGGTTGGTGATCATTTCAATCATCTGCTTGAAAAGATTAATACATTCTACATAGGGTTTTGATATAAGTAATAAAGGAAAGCTTTTCCTATTTCTCTTATCTATTTCTGTTATCTGTTGCTCTGGCTGGCCCAATGTTTATCTTATGTAAACAAATAAGAAGGGATTAGCCTAGCTTATCAGATGGTTTGTCCTCATTTACTATATTATTTCAAATCGCATACCAAATCTTGCTTATAATGTCATAAATGATCAATTTTCAACAGATCAGTAATGCTTTGAAAATTAGCCCTATGTTGTATATTGCGAAATCATGAAATAGTTGATGAAAGAAACTCAACCATTATGCTAATTCATACACAACTTTACAGGATCAATTGGAACAAAATTATTACTTAATTGTTTCCAAACAGAAAGTCCTTATAAGTTTCATGCCTTTGAATTTGACAAAATTGCCATTATCACTCTTGTCATCTTGATTCAGGTGAGCGATTTAGGACCATCATGGTCCTCTTGTTTGATGATAAATTGGTAATGAAAAAACTAGGTTATGCAAGGTCAAAAACTAGGTCACAAGGTATTGAGACAAAAGAGGAAACTGCTGATAATCAGCAGTTTCTCCTATTGTGTCAATATGTTCTTAGCTTTATCATTCATAAATCTCATCTCTTTCAACATTCCTTTTCTTGTCTGCAGCAGCTTTCAAATTAGAATATAATCCGATTTGTCGAACTTCCTGATATCTCGATATATTTTTATGTTCCTTGTGACTTCGAGATAAAGAGTGTTAATGTATACCCAGCGAAAGAATAATTGCACGTAGCCTTCGACGTCACGTTTTGGTGGTCGAAAAATGTTAACTTAATGAACTGTCTTCGTCTTTTTTTTGTAGAAGTAGGAACAACCCACGCGCTTTTATAAATGAAATTAAAATCTCGTTTAAAATATGAGAAGTCGTTCAGAAAGGTACACGTTTTATTTTCAAAGTCGTGGGCGCACGAGCACTGACGTCATAACTGGCTGGTATTGGAGATTGATTTTCCGGCAGAAGTTGTAATGCCGTTTTTGATTGACATTATTGTCGCTTTTCAACAAAAAACCCGTAACTGCAGCTTGTTTTAAGCTGCAGTTACGAGATTTTCGATGAAAAGCAGGGATATTTTATTTTTAGCTGGCTGTCATCGTATATAAACTCTCACGACGGCCGCCGCGAGATTTCGCGAGAACACCGGGAGAAAATCGATTTTCCTTTATTTGGTCTTTTTTTCTCTCATTTTGCGGCAGTGATATTGGAGATAACGGTGTGAAAGGATGTTTATTTTGAGCTATGTTTTCTTTCATTTCCAGTTTAACGGTTAGAAATGGCGGCGGTAAGCCGGACAGACCGGGGACCAAAATATCCGAACCTGTGAACGAAGAACCGTAAGTTGAATTTTATTTCATGTTAGCCTGTCCCAAACAAGGACTGTAACAGTTTTTGAAGGCGTAATTAGATACAGTTTGTGAAAACATTGATAGACAAGGGAGAAATTGCTTTACTCAGCGATTTCCACTTTTTGTCTTAATATTTCCTGTGCTATATCGAACAAAAATATCACCTTTATTAGCATATATTTTGTCATGTGCTGTACATTTCACTTACATTACTTATTAGACCAGTCTAAATCTTCGTAGGTGAAAATTTCCCAAGTGACATTTCAGTCTGGTAAGAATTCAAGGTAGTTGGATAGAATAAACTTTCCTGGAAATAGAAAAAAAATACAATTTATACCATAAAAATTCTTAAACGAAAATGAGAATTTGTTATTTATCGACTTTTCTTCCTTTTTCCGGGATTTTTGATATAACGCATTGTATGGTTGTCCAAACAGTTCGTGATTTTAAGAGTCCATATGGCTTAACATATTGTACGTCATGTTCAAAACCTTTCCAGTCATTAAAATTGTGTACGATGAAGTTAAAGTAAATTCATATGTATAGGGCCTAACAAGTGCTCCCTAGTTTTACGATTAAGGTAGCCCAACCTAATAAGATTCACGCGACGTCAGAATTAATAATGCGACGTCGTAAACATTCAGCGGCGGAACGTTCCACCGACGAATGTTTACGACGTGGCCCGAATAGGTTCACATACTTAACGAATGTTAACAGCTTCTCATGATAAATTCCGACGTCGCGCGAATCTCATAAGAATCGACTCCCCTAAAGAAGAAATGTAATGCACAAAAACAAATCTATATGACACGTAGATAATCGAAATAATAGCAATGAATTTTGGGCTAATAAAATATTTAAATCACCGTTATATTTTGATAAACCAAATACCAAATATGTATTTTGGTATTTTGATAAACCGTCGGTGTTGTTATAAAATCTCGTACCTACCGCTTGATTCAAGCTGTTATTACGAGATTTTATAACAACACCTACGAAATACTAGTGTTTGTCCGAAATAAATGTCACAGTTTACTTGTTATTGTCTAAATCAATTCCCAGACAACAATAATTGTGCTAGTCAAAATCTAAATAAAATTTGCAGACGACAAAATTAATGCTAACTTATGTAGAAAATTTTGAAGTTCAGGCTAAGACAATCTTGAAAGAAATGCGGAAATACTTGTTTTCATCTTACTAGGTTTACAAACCTTTAACCAGCATTTCCTTATCCGAAGAATCCTTTTTTTGGAAAGGCTGAGACTTTTTTTGCTTGCTACAAACCGATCAGATTGAACCTTAAATGACACTATGTTTACGCATTTAACTTTTACGCATTTAGCACATTTCGAGTATGAAAATTAGCTGTTTATCTACGCACATGAACACCATTTTCGCACAGGTCTGCAAACTGTTGGTGTCAATTCAGGTCAGTAGTTGCCAAGCGCGAATAAGTCAGTTCATAACTTTGGAGTCTATCTATTCGGGGTCATGATCGTGGATCAAGGAGTCATAAGTTCGAACCTTGGCTGGGCAATATTCCTTCTAACGTTGACAAAACAAAAAGTCTGTACTAATGGCTAGCCACAGTGCATGGGCTTTTTAGGTCACCTGACCGAAGGTCATGGTGACCTATTGCGACCGTGTTTCGTCCGTCGTCGTGCGTCGTGCGTCGTCCGTCGTCCGTCGTCCGTTAACTTTTAACATTTTCGACTTCTTCTTGAGAACCATTGGACGGATTACAACCAAACTTGGCAGGAAGCATCCCCATGGGAAGCCGCTTCAGATTTGTACGAATCATGGAGTTATCTCCCTTTGGGGCCCCATAAGGGGCCAAAAAGGGGTTAAATAGGGTACATCTTAAAAAATCTTCTTCTCATGAACCGGCTGTTGGATTTGATTTACATTTGGTATTTAGAGTCTTTAGGGCAAGGACAACAAAGTTTGTACAAGAGAAAAAAATCCGCCCAGAAATGGCCGTGCTGGGGATGGGGGATGGGAGGGGGGGTCGCGTTATTAGTTAACTTAACATTTTCGACTTCTTCTTGAGAACCATTGGACGGATTACAACCAAACTTGGCAGGGAGCATCCCCATGGGAAGCCGCTTCAGATTTGTATGAATCATGGAGTTATTTCCCTTTGGGGCCCCATAAGGGGCCAAAAAGGGGTTAAATAGGGTACATCTTAAAAAATCTTCTTCTCATGAACCGGCTGTTGGATTTGATTCACATTTGGTATTTAGAGTCTTTAGGGCAAGGACAACAAAGTTTGTACAAGAGAAAAAAATCCGCCCAGAAATGGCCGTGCTGGGGATGGGGGATGGGAGTGGGGTTGCGGTATTAGTTAACTTAACATTTTCAACTTCTTATTAAGAACCATTGGTTGGATTTGTAACCATGCAACCAAAATGAAAATTTTGTGTTGCACCTTTTGTCGCAATATTTTATAAAATTGTAAAAATTGTAATTGTATTGACATTGTATGTATCATGATGAATGTAAAAGTGTATGATTCAAACCCAGCTGGTCGTGTGAAAGTAATGTATGAATGTATTTCTGTCAATTGTTGAACATTGATATCATGTATTGTTATTTGTATTTTCTTTTATTAATAATGAAGATTGAGGACAATCTTTTTCCAAGAAGGTGGAAAGTGTAACCATGCAACCAAAATGAAAATTTTGTGTTGCACCTTTTGTCGCAATATTTTATAAAATTGTAAAAATTGAAATTGTTTATTTAATTAGTTTGGAAAAGGAAATAGCTTAAATTGGGTCTTAACTTAAAATCCATTGTATAATCAAAGTTATGTATACATTGTAAATCTCATGTCTGGAAGCAAATGGCTTCAAGCTTAAAATTTATCACAATATGATTGCTTCCTGTGATAATAAAGAATATTTGATTGATGGTGAGAAAGTGCCAAGCCTTTCACACATACCATTGTGATTATAATCCTATATTGTTGATACTGATCTAGATTGATTATCATGTTATTATGTTCTCAATTAGATTTCCAATATTTAAATGTTAATTTTCATTGGCTACAAAATATTATCTTTGTAATCTTAAATTCTATTGGCTAATTATGATTGTTAAATGCTAGGTATAAAAGATATGAACATTTTAGGTTTTTATCAGAAGAACCCATTAGAAGTCAGTAGTTGAAATTTAGTTTGAAATTAAGTCAGTGAATTTAGAAATTGAACTTTAGAATATAAAATGTCAGTGCTTGTCTTACTGTAAAAATATTGCAAGTATAATAATAATATTGTGTAACAAAATATAGTGTCCACCAGAAATAAAAGAAATATGAAATTGAACATGGAACTTGTGTCTAATTATTAATGCGAACTCCACTGCCAAGCGAGATAAACTGAACAGTACCACTGTGGCAAATTGGTCCATCCCCAACCAATAGCTGCTGTTGGCAATGTGAAGCGGATCGAGGAAACGACCCTCGGTCACAAATCTCTACCAAACTTGGCAGAAAGCATCCTAATAGGAAGCTGCTTCAGACTTTGTACAAATCATGGAGTTATCTCCCTTTGGGGTCCCATAAACGGCCAAAAAGGGGGTAAATTGGGTACATCTTAAAATATCTTCTACTCATGAACCGGCTGTTGCATTGGATACACATTTGGAAGTTAAAGTCTTTAGGGCAAGGACTACAAAATTTGTACAAGAGAAAAAAACTCGTCAATAAATGGCCGTGCTGTGGATGGGGGATGGGAGGGCTTCGCGTTATTACTTAACTTTGAACATTTTCTTCTTCTTTTTGAGAACCATTGGACAGATTTCTACCAGACTTGGCAGGAAGCATTCCAATGGGAAGTCGCTTCAGATTTTTACAAATCATGGAGTTATCTTCCTTTGGGGCCCCAAAAGGTGCCAAAAGGGGGTAAATAGGGTACATATTAAGAAATGTTCTACTGTTGGATTGAATTCACATTTTGGTATTTGAGTCTTTGAATAAGTTTGTACAAGAGAAAAAAAGACTGTCAAGAAATGGTGGTGCTGGGGGGTTGCGCTTTTTGTTAACTTAACATTTTCCTTAAATGTTTCTGCTCATTTGATTCAGGTGACCGATAAGGCCCAGAGGGGCCTCTTGTTACTCTGAAGTTTACATTAAAAAAATATTCGGAGCAAATCAGAAATTGCTGGTAGTCTGCATGTACCGCGTTTCTCTCAATATTTTCTATGTTTTGTATTGTCGCTTTTCAACAAAATGCTCGTAACTGCAGCTTAAAACAAGCTGCAGTTGCGAGGTTTTTGAAGAAAAACAACAGTATATCATGTACACCTTTTCATCTTTTAAATTGACTCCAAACAACTTTCAAAATAGAACAGGCATAATACTCGATGTTTGGGAAAGGAGTAACACCTTATAGTCAGTGTTTTTGCAAAACCTCGTAACTCCAGCTTCAATGAAGCTGGAGTTGCGAGATTTTGCATTAACACTGACGTTATAGAAGTATGAAAATGGAGAAAATGTAACCACTACAAACCATATATATCTAACAATATGAAGATTCCATTATAGAAAATCGATAAAAAGCTTAGGAAAACCAGATATTTTTTTCTACTCCAACAAGCCTGTTACGTATGCAATCTCGTAGAGTAATTTGTTATTTTCCCTTTTGATTCCGTATAGATATACGAAAACACCATTTGCGCAGACTTCTGTTCATGCTCGATATTTTTGCGTTGTAACATTTCCTTAGACAATACTTGAGGCCTGTATTTTTAATAAACGATAGTTGATGTTATGGAACCCTGGTTTTCAATTTGGTTCCCCAGTAGTAATAGTCTAGAAATGCATTGGGCGAAAATAATGAATTTGCTGCTGATCATCTTTTTTTAGTTTGCCCAATTAAATGTAGATATGCAAGTACTTGTACATGTACTTTCGACGTCGATCGTTTTAACCCATTAACAAACGATAAAATTTTAGAGCAGTCCAAATTGAAATATCCTGCAGACGACAATTTCAAGTGTATGGAAATTTTAGTTTCCAGGTCATTTTGGCTTGAAAACATTGTGGGAAATGAAGAAATTGCTTGTCACAAGCAATTTCTTCATTTTCCACGATGCTTTTCATTGCCATTATTTTGTGAGGAGTCAAAAAGAGTCATTGTGTGGTAATGGGTTAAGCTATGTGATTTCACACATTCATCCTTTCATTTGTCGCAGAGCATTTCCCTAATGATAATAATCTATGCTAGCTGCAACTGAAAGGCGTTTTAGGCGACAAACGTGTTGCTTATTTGTGTAAAAGACTGTTATAAGGCAGTCATATTCTAAGGAGTATGGGAAAATCCTGGTTATCTGCATTTCCCTTTTTACCACAAGCTTTTCTTTCGACTTGTATCCAGCGGGGATGGGGAACAAAATTCAAACTCTTTAATTTCAAATAAAAATCCTATGCTGCGGACACTCACTTGAATCGTCTCGATGACTGCCCTAAACGAAGCGTTTGATGAACAATAAACATAATACTGCATTTTGAAAAGCCTTTACCCACCCTCTTATTTATCACGGTGTATAATCACGTGACTCAGAATTTCCAATAATCTTCAATCTCTTTTTTAATACTTGACCAATTTGAATTCGGTTTGAAGCAGAGCTGGTGGGAAAATGTCAGGAATAAGCTGGACGTGTTGGTTTTTTGAAAAATCAACTGATAAAAAAGTTATTGAAGATAAACCAACATTTTGGTTTATCTTCAATAACATTTTTATCAATTGATTTGTCAAAAAACAACCACGTCCATCTAATACGTGACGCCTGTTCACATTCTCTGCTTCAAACCGAATTCAAATTGGTCAAGTATTAAAAAAGATATTGAAGATTATCGGAAATTCTGGGTCACGTGATTATACACCATGTTTATGGCTCTGGTAAAGTTTTTCTTGTCCTAGCGTACAGGATCGTATAGGCTAACGATTGCAATAACATGACTGATCCCGTCATTGGATTTCATTATATGTTCATGCGCCTTGGACGTGATTCCAGGATTTTTTTCCAATTCTGGCGTTTTTCGGGGATAGTTTGTCGTATTTTCCCAATATAACGATGCTTTTCAACAGAACCCTCGTAGCTGCAATTTGTTTAAGCTCCAATAAAGATGAAAAAAAGATAAAGAAGAAAAAAAACCACACACGATAAGTTGCTTTATTGTTAGAATGGTCAAGCTACATTTAATTAACCAATCCTAAACGACATAAAGTCACACCGTACCATTTTTAAAGCTGCTGCAGATGAAAGAATGAATGTAGACAAATAAATAATCTTTTGCACCTTGCACATGTACAAGTAGCACAGTAAAAAATAGGCAATCACGCGATAAGGCGCCTATGTTTTCCCATGCTTAGTTACTGTTCGGAGTGCGTAAAATTCAACACTTCTTGTAGAAAAAAGTTACTTCTTTCTTAAATAACATCCGATTTCGACGTCCGATATTGTGATACACAGTCTTTTCTGAAATTTTCTCATTTTTTTTGATGACCAGAGCATCCATTTTTTCCTTTTTTTGATAACTCAAACATTCGTCTCGAATACGTTTGAAATTGGACAAGTTTAAGCACTTTTGTGGGTAATCCGAGTTTTCTCTGAAGAAATTCTCTCTTTGATAGAAATTCGCTCTATGATATGTTGAAGCCGCACGTTTAATGAGCGACTTCAACACACCAAAGAACGAATTTCGTCAGAGAAAACTCGGATTATTTTGTGGGTAAGGATCAAAATGACAGTCCATTATTTGTTTATCCGAGATACGCTATCGATTTCATGAACAAATATAGTTATGTTAGTCGCGTATTGATTGGACATTTACAGATGAAACAGGGCCTTTTGTCTGAAAATATCACATGAGTATTTGTAAACAGTTGTAAACATTTGCTTTATTCATTGAAATATTATATCCATGTTCTTTGTACTTTGATACTTACACGGAAAACATATTAAAGGTATCTTAGCAAGTCGGAATAAATTGGGTCCCGAATTCGATGCTCGTCCGGGATTATTCGTTATTTATGTTTGGAACATGGCATTCGTCTGAAAACATCACAAGATTCTTTGTACAGTCGACACTCGTTATGTCGACATCGGATAAGTCGAAATTCTGCTTAAGTCGAAGTGAAAGTCATGTCCCATCCTCAACATATGGATATTAATTAAAATTAATTCCGAAACAAATACAACCATTGAAATTTAGTAGGAAAAGGATAGAAATTGCTCGTTTCGAGCAATTTCTTTCCTTTTTCTACTATATTTCAACTATGGGCACATATGATGCCCATCAAAATTGGTTAAATATCGTTTTCATCGAAAATAATCGAAATCGGATTAGTCGAACTCCGGATATGTCGAGTTATTTTTATGGCCCCTCTGACTTCGACACAACGAGTTTCGACAGTCGAAACTCGTTGTGTCCAAGTCAGAGGTTCCATAAAAATAACTCGACATATCCGGAGTTCGACTAATCCGATTTTGATTATTTTCGATGAAAACGATATTTAACCAACTTTGATGGGCATCATATGTGCCCATAGTTGAAATATAGTAGAAAAAGGAAAGAAATTGCTCGAAACGAGCAATTTCTATCCTTTTCCTACTAAATTTCAATGGCTGTATTTGTTTCGGAATTAATCTTAATATCCATATGTTGAGGATCGGACATGACTTTCACTTCGACTTAAGCAGAATTTCGACTTATCCGATGTCGACATAACGAGTGTCAACTGTACCTCATAACTGCATGGTACCTCAAATATTGACCGTTGGCGACCGAAACCGCGTACTCCAGCTTTTTCAAACGGTAATTAGGGGGGTTGATCCCAATGTATTAGATGCTTTAAAAATTAAATCAATCAATTATTCCTCAGTGACGAAAAATGCCAGTTAACGATCTAGGTACGTAATTTTCTTTTAAAACAAAAGGCAATTAAAAGTTGAAGGCCCAGTTTAAAGCAACAAACTATAAATTATTATGTTATTATGTAAAGTATAGTAGCAAGGATCCAACATTTGACGATTCTTTTAAACCTTCGGAGAATACCAGTTACTAATCTTGTATAGAAAGACACATATATGTGGCAAATTTCTCTGCTCGTTGACATATACTGATTCTGTATTTTCTACGAAAGATCGATTTTCTCTGCAGAACGAAACGGTCAGAAAATCTTATTAACGGCAGAGATTTCTCTCCGCAATTCACCGTCAATTTCAGTTAGGTCACGTAACATGATTTTGTTATAGACAAATCTTGCCATTGGCACAATAATATGAGCCAGGATCTGGAAAAACGTCCTTTATGGCATTTGAGAACAACCAGGATCCAGACCAGCCCGTGCATACGCACAGTCTGGTCAGGAACCATGTTGTTCTCTAATAGCTTTTTTATGACCTATAGCAATCATAAAAGAGTTTTCTACCAGTCTGCATTTAGGCACTGACTGGTCTTGAAGTATGGCTGTCTCAAATGCTATAAGGGACGTTTTTCCGGATCCCGGCTCTATATATATTGTAAGTTTACAGACAATTATTTTCATAATGTGCCAAAAACAGCAACGTTATAGTGTATAAATACTATATAATTATTTGCCTGATCCTGATTACGAATATCATAAATGATTATGATCTGTGTCGAGTTAATCCATATTATAGAGGGAGAATGATATATATCCGCACGGTAGTTTGTCTTTTTCTGCCAAAGGTACAATAAGACATCTCTGATGAATTGAAATAAATTTAAAACTGAAATTATAACATTTCAACCAAGGAATATATCCTTTGGAGATCTGGGATTGTATACACCAACCTGTAAAGTTCCAAGTTTACCGTAAGAATTGAAAATACAATCCATCCGATTTGACAAAACACAGGCCTACGTCTCGTCCAATGCGATGGCTTGTTATTTAATTTGGATTAAGACAATCAACTTAAATACGTTGGTTAATACGGCCTCAAGGGTGGATCCAGGATTTTTTTCCAGGGGGGGGGGGGTCCAAGCCCAAGATTTTTTCCAGGGGGGGGGGGGGGGGGTTCCAAACCCAAATTATGGCTTAAAATGCAATAAATATGTAACGTTACACTAAATTCATACAGTCAAAATTTAATTTTCGGTCAATGCAAGGGGGGTCCGGACCCCCCGACCCCCTCTAGATCCGCACATGCGGCTCTTATCTTCAATATCGAAATGGTTGACAGTCATGTAAGAGTTTCTATATGCAATTTTCACCGTACGTCTATGTTGTAACAGCAATACTCCAATATTAGACAGTTTCATAATTCTCTAGAAAAAATCATATCGAGTGTAGAGAGACAAATATACGCGATAAATTTCTCTGCTCGTTGACACATACTGATTCTATATTTTCTACGATCGATCGTTTGTCTCTGCAGGATCGAGTGGTCAGGAAATCTTATTAACGACGGAGATTTTCTCTCCGTCATTCACTGTCGATTTCAGCTAGGTCACGTAACATAATTTTGTTATATATCTATTTTGCCAAGGGCGCAATAATACATCTCTGGAAAATGTTAAGACAATTATTTTCGTAACGTACCAAAATATAATATACAATTTATTTGTGTGCCTAATGCCGACTAAGAACATTATAAATTAGTATATAACCTGTGTTGAGTTTTCTATATTCAAGGCGTAAAATGAAAGAAAACAGAAGAAAGATCGTCTTATTCTAGGAAGCAAAAACTGTGGTCGAGTGTAGATGGACAAATATGTATTGGTATCTTTCTATGTTCGTTGATACATATTAATTCTATATTTTCTACGATCAACCGATTTTCTCTGGACCAATCAGAAAATCTTATTAACGACATAGATTTACTCTCCGCATTCACTCGATTTCAGCTAGGTCACATAACCAAATTTTGTTACATATGTATCTTGCCAATAGCGCAGTTATACAACTCTTGTAAATACAGACAATTATTTTTGTAATGTACCCAAAGCAGCAACGTCACTGTGTACATATATTATATACAATGTAATTGTGTGTCTGATGCTACCTTACAAAGACCATTCAAAATAAGCGTTTAACCCGCTATATTGAGTTTTTCCATAATATAGAGTGGAAATAAAAAAAAAAAGTTTGGTAGTTTGTCCAATTCTGCCAAAGGCATATTATATATCTTGAAAATTGAAATAAATGAAAAACTTAAAGGAAAGTAATTTTCTTTCAAAGAGGACGTGTTTTGGAGATGTGACTTCATTATAGAAATCGTCGGTGTAATTGCACAACTACGTAACTACAGCTTTTGTGAAACTGTAGTTACAAGGTTTAGAAATAACACCGACGAAATGGTTGACATTGATTTAGGAGTTTCTATAGGCTAAATTGTCGCAGTACATCTATATTGTAACAGTAATACTCAAATATCAGAGGTTTCCCTAATTCTCCACAGAATTTCTTATCGTGTGTAGAGAGACAAATATATAAGCGGAATTAATTTTTTCTCTGTTTGTTGACACATACTGACGCTATATGCTTTCTCCATCCATCGATATCTCATGACAAGGACGCAACAATTGACAAAACGCCAAACGATAGATCACTCCGCATAACGTAGAATCTAAGACAAACAATGGGGGTGATCGTTAATTGGCATGTCCATTATTTTGATTGTCGGTCGATAGATCGATACATTATCTCGCAACGAAGAATTTAAGACAAACAATGGGGTGTGACATTTTCTGATCGTCCATTGGCTAATCGATGTCTTTGATTGACAGTCGGCATTTAGTCAATTGTCATAGTAATCGTTGGTGTTAATGCAGATCCTCGTGACTACAGCTTTAATCAAGCTGTAGTTACAGCTTTAATCAAGCTGTAGTTACTAAGTTTTTCAATAACACCGATTGAATGGTTGACAGTCACGTAAGAGTTTCTCTATGCAATTTTTACAGTATATCTATGTTGTAACAGCAATACTCCAATATGAGACGTTTCCGCAATTCTCTAGAGAAATTCTTATCGAGTGTAGAGCTACAAATATACGCGTTATATCTCTCTGCTCGTTGACACATACTGATTCTTTATTTTCTACGATCGATCGTTTGTCTCTGTAGGACAAAGCGGTCAGGAAATCTTATTAACATCGGATTTTTTTTCTCAGCCATTAACTTTCGATGTCAGCCAAGTCACGTAACATAATTTTGGTAAAAGTCTATTTTGCCAATGGTGCAATAACACATTGTATGTGTGTGTCTTATGTTGACTAAGAGTGTATAGTCTGTTACGAATTCTTCCCTATTAAAGAGGGGAAATGATAAACCGTGCGGTAGTTTATTCCATTCTGTAAAATGCATAATAAGACATATCTGGTAAATTGAAATAATTTCTAATCTGAAAGAATAGTCCCTTTGCACCGAGGAAGTGTTTTTGATATCAGGGATGGCATTTATCAACCAGTTTAGTTCCAAGTTTACCTTTGGAATTACACAACAAACCACAGATTGGCCGGGACACACGTCGCGTTGAATCAGATGGCTTATATCGAGTTTTACTTGAGACCATCGATTTAGAAATGTTCGAGACTAGGGCCATTGACTTCAATATCGAAATATTTGACAGTCATGTAGGAGTTTCTATGAGCTCTTTTCACAGTAGATCTATGATCTATGTGTTGTAACAGTAATACTAAAATATCAGACGTTTCTCTAGTTCTCTAGAGAAATTCTTATCGGGTGTAGAGACAAATATACGCATTATATTTCTCGACTCGTTGACACATACTGATTCTATATGCTCTTTACGATCGATCGATATCTCTTGACAAAGACAAAACAAAAATTATGCCCCCGAATTATTCACCGTATTTGACTTATATTGTATGTAACTTTATTAAAAGATCAAGACCAGATATGATTTTTAACAATATTGAACATTTTCCAGTATGTTGTAACAGCAATACTCCAATATCAGACGTTTGTCTAATCCTCTAGAGAAATTTATATCGAGTGTAGAGATACAAATATAAGCGATATTAATTTGCTTTCTGCTCGTTGACACATACTAACTCTATATTTTCTACGATCGATCGTTTTTCTCTGCTGGACCAAGCGGTCAGGAATCTTATTAACCTCGGAGATTTGCTCTCCGCTATTCACTGTTGATGTCAGCCAGGTCACGTAATATAATTTTGGTAAATAACTATGTATTTTGCCAAGGGCACAATGAAACATTTCTTGTAAACTTACTGACTGTTCGTGCAAAATAACGCAATGTGATTTGTACTTGATTCTGGCTTAGAAATAAGGATATAACTTGAGTCGACTTCTTCCATATACATACGTAAGACGGTAGTCCGTTTAAAACCCAAATCAGTTCAATATCTTGTATATCCACTAGCTGCACGAATGACAGCACGACATCTGCGGTTTATTGATCGGAGACATCGATGAATGATGTTCATGTGGATGATCCTCCACTTTTGAACCAATACGTTGCCAAGTTGAATCAAAGTCTGTGGCTGGATCGGACGTCGACGAACACATATATCGAGCTCGTCTCAGACGGACGTGCTCGATCAGGGATGAATCGGTGATTTAGCAGGCCAGAGGTTCATAACATTAATGTGATTGGCTCGAGCTGCTGTGTAAGACATGCCTTGGGCGGCTGAGCATTGTTGTACTGAAGAACCACGTTACCGTTTTGGCCATTCATGCATAACCGGGCAATAGTGCAAACAGTGCGAGAGGGACAAGCTTTTCGACGGATAAATATACCCTAACTTTCAAAATTAAAGAATTAATTTATGCAAAAAAATAAATCAAAATTTCTGGTTTCGTTAGCTTTTTGGGTCAGTGTATAAACGGTAGATTTCTCTACTCGTATAGACATTCTAACTTCATTATTTCTACGATCTATCGTTTTACTCTGCAGGACAAAGCGGCTGAGGAAAATTATTAACGACTTTATAATTCTTCTGTAGATTTTCTATTTGCTTTTCCCTTTTGATTTAAGCCAGGCGACGTTATTCTTTCTCGTTTTATTATGACACAGATACAATAATATATGTATGTAGTATTTAAATACATTAACGACATTTGACTGCCACACCAGTTCTTACACTGGCTGAACTTACACAGAACTAGATTCTGACAGATGTGTTCGGAATGTTCCATACTTCATACAAATTGAATGACGTCATGATGACGTCAATTATATGAAGTAGGGATCATTGGCATGGTACCATGAATCAGTCGGAACAACTCGGTCAATTCTCCCTAACATTGTTTCTACACTGTTTATCGAGGGGTTCCGCACGAAGTTTATGGTAATGGCGCCTCCCATCGAACATCTTAAAAATGTTGCTCCAAAGAACATTTTTTTCATAAAACATTTTAAGAAAGCTCAAGATATCTCAAGAAATCTCGCTCTAAAGAACGCACATCAGATCTTCATCCTCTAGATCCTCTAGAGAAATGCCGATAGTTTGTATAGGCCTACTTGTATAGAGCGACAAATATACGTGACAAATTTCTCTGCTGACACATTCTAACTTCATTATTTCGTCGATTAATCGATTTACTCAGCAGGACCAAGCGGTTAGGAACACTTATAAACGGTTTAAGTTTTTTCTGTGGCTTTATTCTTTGCAATTATCGTTCGATTATCGTTCGATTACATCTAGGCGACGTCATCTTATTTTGTACTATTCTGACACATACACAATGATATTTACATGTATGCACTATTAAAAGACATAATTTACAGTATTCGGTTGTCACTTCTTGAGCAACATCCTAGCTTTGATCGCCCCAGTGTCGACTTTTAATATGCATTGGTATGTGGATATGATTTTAACTTTATTTTATTTATTGGCGAAATTCGGCAAAGTGAATTACCTTTGGCCATAACAAATAAATAAATATGGCAAAACATATACTGTGGTACAATACAATACATTCAATGTTTATAAAAAAAAAATCCTACGTGGATATCGAGTTGACAGAAAATTCAAAATACTATAAGCTTAATAAGTAGTTCTATTTAGTAGAGGAATATCTTAATTTTGTGTTATGTCGTAATAACTGTCCTGTTTTTCATCGCGCTGTGTATATAAATAAAAATTAATAAATAAATAAGAATTTCTGCTCGAGTGTATAGTTATACACATAAAGAGAGACAAATAAAAGTGGCAATTTTCTTTGCTCGTTGACACATTCTAACTTCATTATTTTTTCAATAGCAATACATTTTGTGCTAAAAATAGACTTGGTTTTACTGTTAGGTATTGGTAAACCGTCAGTGTTGATATAAAATCTCGTTACTACGGCTTGATTCAATAACAACACATACGGAAATACTATTGTTTGTCCGAAATTACGTCACAGTTGACTGGATAAAATACTTCCCTATTCATCGATTTTCTCTGCACGACCAAGCGGCTTAGGAAAACTTATTAACGGCGCAAGAATTCTTCTGTATATTTCCTCATAATCTTTTCTTGTAATTTCTTTGCCATTGGCGCAATAACATATTTCTGGGACATTTAGAGGTATCATTTACTAGTCTGTTTCTAAGAGACAAGAACATCATTCATGTAGCAACACTCCATCCCTTGACGAAGGTATAACTTTAAAGTCACCAATATATTTCTTTAAAAAAGGTCCTAGAACTTTCTTGTGTAGGGGAAACATCCATAGTCACTCATTACGTAAAACAGTAATGCATCTACTTGTATCGTGATATTAATATTTTCCTTCCCAAACGACAGAATTGAAGGGCAGTCTACTTCAAACACTTCTGCAGCCAAAAATGGATGTAGACAGAGAGATTAAATTTGTGGGAAAATATAGAATAGAAACTATTGTAATTATAATACTCCTATATCAGACATATCCTTGATTCTCTTGATGAAATACGATCTAGTAGGCCTATAGATAGACACATGATTAATTCACTGGCGTAGCTAGCCGAAAATAAAGTGTACGCAAAACGCATGCTTAATATATCAAGGGGCGTGATGGCGGGCTCCATATTGCTGGGGTTGGTCTTGCGGGCATCTCCTAGAAAATTTGGAAAATTTAATGTCGATACTAATGAAATACATACCAAAAGCCCACCTATAGCCACGAATGACCATGGTCATTCGTGGCTCTTGGTGTGTATTTAGTATGTATTTCAATAGCGACTCGTGTGTTTCTTTCAATGGAAACAAAAGGAATAATCAGGGGTTCTTTTAATGGTTAGGGGAAGGGGCCCGGGCCCTTAATTTGGGGAAAATGCGTCAAATGAGCTGTAATAGGGGAAAATGTTAAAGCACGTTTTTTTTGCTTGGATGCTGAAAATATTTCAAAATATTTTTAGAAAACTCAGGGAAAATATATTTTGAAAGCAATTTATAAGCTGATAAACTGAAGATCTTTGATTGTTAACATGACTAATCCCATGGGAGAACATTGTAAAGGTTGAAACATTGATTTATGAGGGGAAATTACAATTTAGGGGAAAAATTCCCAGAGGGTAAGGGGCCTGTATTCGGCCCCAATTTCTTAGTTAAAAAACTGATAATGTGTACGCAATTGCGTTTTTCCGTACGGGCTGCAATGCCTTACATTCGGTAAACTTTTCGACCTGTTGACAAATTCTGACTCCATTATCATTTCGATCAATCGATTTTCTCTGCAGGACCAAACGGATTAGGAAAACTTATAACGGCGTAAGAATATTTCTGTTGATTTCTTCTTTTCTTTTAGCAAGGCATAGTAACCTTTTTTCCTTTTTCCGAAACAGATGCAATAATAGATAATAATACATTTATTCTATATTACAATTTAATTACGGTTTGTGGCTGTCAGTTTTTATGCTACTAATAGTTTTTAATGGGTGACCACAACATCCGTCTTCCTTTTAACGACGAAGAATATTGTGTGATTGTCTGATACAAAATAAATCGCTGAGGAATATGCGTTTAGAGAGATTACTTTCTAACAATTCCGTGTAGTCTAGATGTAACCGGGTCATTTGTTATGGGATTTGGGTTGAATGGTCATTTTTACATGCCGCTTCACTTTTGGCGCGAAGTCGTCACGGTTCGTGGTTTTGATCAAACCGCCTATGATTTTCAAACAGTCTAGTTGTAATTTAAATTTGGGAAATTGGAAATTGGACATTATGGTTAGTAATTGTTGAATTGATTGATTTCTTCTTTTGTCGATATGTTTTATCGTTGTCTTTGTGGTCGGTTTGCCTCAAAGGATTTGATCGCGATTTTGTTCGGTGGTATTTGATAATTGTATTCGGTTTCCGCGTTTTCCCTTTATCCCTTATCCCGGTCACTCATTGCACACAATTAATAGTAACTTGTTCTTTTACAGCTAACCTGCACGTGATATGAGATCGTGAGAGAATACCTGTTTTGAATGGAGCATTCAGTCACACTGATTTGGTAAGTTTATAATCATTTAAGATAATTAGCTATTTCTGTAAACATTGTGAGAAAAGGAGTAAAGGTTATATTTGGTCTATTCGTAATTTTCAAGTCATACAGTTTGTGTATATTTCATCATTGCAGGTTAAGCGTTGTTTTATTGAATAGTTTTACATTGTATTGTATTTGTATTATTTCAGGATGTTGATGTTGTTGGTACGTTGATTGGAAAGAAGTAAATGAATTGAAAATATGGAAACGGTGTTGATACTTTTTGTCCAATATCACATATAAGGAATGATCCGAACCCCGCACCCAACCAATCTGGTTACAAATGGCGCCCACCGATCGTGATTTGGACTATATGGAATACGTGCACATGGATTCTGGACTTTGGATCTAATTTCGCGACTACGGATACCCTGGAACTTTAGTACTAGTGACATTTTGGATTTACGTCGACGGACAACGTTGGATTATCGTGTTTGGAACATTGGAACACTATGGAACTCTTTGGAACACTATTTTATATATAGGATTTTATTTTCTTTGTAAATTTTGTGTAAAGTATTTTGTTTAGTGTGATATATATACAGGATTTAGGATAAAATATGTAAGTACCCCTTTTTCTCACTATTTTTGTGCAATATAAAGGTGTGTCTGTTATTTTTGGTATGAGTGATTTTTGGTGAGAATGTGTTTCACAGGGAAGGATTAACATAAGTTTTAGTCACTACAGTTGATCACATTTACCCCGTCCCTTTTCACGTGCATCACTTACTAATCATGTGACCGTTAGACTTAGTTCACTATTTCACCCTTGACCGCCCCGTGCGCGTTCACGCTTGAGTAGTTTCTTGCTATTTAGAATGGTTCCCCATGGTATTGGTTCCCCTAACTGGTTCCCTGTAGTGTTGGTTCCCTCTACTGGTTCCCTGTAGTCTTGGTTCCCTCTGCTGGTTCCCTGTAGTCTTGGTTCCCCTTACTGGTTCCTTCTACTGGTTCCCTGTAGCTCTGGTTCCTTCTTCTGGTACCCTGTAGTTCTGGTTCCCTTCACTGGTTTCCTGCAATATTAGTTCCCATTATGAGCTTCCGGTAGCATTGGTCCCCATTGAGACTGGTTCCGTGATCTAGTTTGAATTTATTTTGGTTCCCGTTTTGTCTGGTACTCTGTTTACATTAAACTAACCGCTGGTTTCCGTCTTTTAATCAGTCATTGCTGGTTCCCGTTTGTTTATTTTTCTCGCTGGTTCCCGGCTTCGTTAGTTTAGTTTTTTTCCACATTATTTCTTTCAATTGATAAAGCCTACGTTTTTGTGATATTCTGTTTTCAGAAAGTGATTATAAAATGTTCGTTTCCATTTAGAAATAAGTAAAATATGTTTAAAAATTGTTGTTTCCAAAATTTCAGACTTAGTCATTTCCGGTGAAGAATGCATCGACCTCCAAACCAATTCATTGGCTGAAATTTTTCCCGCAATATGACGTCACACAGGAAGTGATTTATTATTGGACCATACATCGAGCGGCAATTAACCTGATTGGCTTACGGCTGTAGTAACCTGTCATAGTAAACATTGCTTGTCATTCATAAAATGTAACCTTTAACCTTTGAATATTTATTTTGCTTTTCAGACGAAAGTTATTTATAGATATAGACTTAGAATTTTTATTAACGAAATTTTGTCTTGTCTTCCAGCTTTCAGCTATTTATAGATAAGATTTGGATTTAAACCTTTTTGATATTGCAGCAGACGCCTATTTTCAGATATTGACTTTGTGTTTATGCAGTATAACCTATTAGTTTAAAATGCTTTATCTACAGACATACAGTGCAGCTTTAGGTGTATATTTTTCTGCATTTGTGTAGCGGTCAACAGGTGCCTAGCAGACGACATTATTTATGCAGACAATCATCGGGTTGAAATAACTTGTTGTGTATTGCATATGTATAGTTAGCCCTTACCCCAATTACGTCCTTTTGATATATACATATACGATAGAAATAATTTCAATACTTTGGTAATATTGTCGTTATTTAAAAAAAAATCTTTTTGAATAACGAATATTAATATTGTGTATATATATTGTGTACACATTATAATTTAGTAATAGTCATGGCTATCACTTCATTATAAAATAAAACATACAAATTTACATTGGTATATTAAATACATTGACTACCCCCCCCCCCTTTTCAGAGTTTATATATTCCTATGTTGTTGGAAGTTACGCACACGTGATTTAAATCAATAAGTGGGTAATAAGTGACATGCTGTGATAGCTATATAATCTAATACAATAGTGTTATTAGAACCCCTGTGATAAAGTGTGAAAAGGAGAGAGCTTTTGTACAGATTGATGCAAAAGTGATGTGATTATTTTGGTACAGTGTATTGCCAAAATTATTGACAGTGATATCCTGTGTATATTGAATTACACTTTACATTATGTAGTGTGCTGTTAAAAGAGCGTTTGATACATTGACATTATACTAGTACACAGTGTTTTGTGCACTTATATATAAGACAATTTTATGATATAAAATCATGGCAGAAGGAGGAAAGGAGATAAAGCTAGAAGGTAGTGCCATGACAGAGGCAGATGAGAAATTGATAAAGGCACTCCACCTTTTAGGAATTGAGCCTAAGCTTGGCACAGATGACATAACAAAGCTGTTGTATGTCTTTGGTGGAGCGAAGGGTGGTGCAGCAGAACCTTCGCATGTAGATCCACCAGCCCATGGAAATTTTCAATTTCCTAAACTTCCAATTTTCTATGGAGAGGAGGGCAAAGGAGAAGTAAACTGGGATGCGTTCAAGTATGAGATTAGCACATTAGCGTCTGGTGGCTACTATAAAGATGAGCAGATTCTGCTGGGTATAAGGAGAAGCTGTAAGGGAAAGGCAGGTGACAGCATAAGAAGACTTGGCTCAGGAGCTACAATTAAAGATATCATTGACAAGTTCGAAAGTGACTACGGCTCAGTAGAATCAAGGGAGAGCATAATGAAGAAGTTTTATGGCTGCCACCAGCAACATGATGAAAGTGTTGCCTCTTTTGCCACAAGGCTAGAGGATATATATGACCAAGCTGTGACAATGAAGGCTTTGAAGAAGTCGGACTACATACTACTGAAAGAAGTACTGCATGCTGGTCTAAATAAGGAACTGAAACATTTATCTATGTATCATTGTGACAAGATAGTGAAATATGATGATTTTAAGAAAGAATTGAGGAGATTAGAGGCCAGTTTGAATGAGAGTTCAGAAAGGAGTAAGGATGTAAGAGCTTGTAAAGCAGCAACTCACGCAGATAGCCAGTCCAGTAAAAATATGAATGAATTAAAGGACCTGATAAGACAGCTTAACGAAAGGATTGATAGATTAGAGAATGGAAAGGAGGAGCAACAGACACCACAAAGTTTTAGAGGCTACGGCCGGGGCAGAGGGTATAGAGGAAGAGGCGCGAGAGGTAGAGGAGATAGGGGCCGTGGAAGTTACCAGCAGCAGAGACCGTTGGCGAATCAGACCTTTACACCAACATGTTTCCAGTGTTTGGAGAAAGGACATAAACAGTGGGAATGCCCTACACTGAATAACTTGGTAAAGAAGGATATAACGTGCTTCAAGTGTAGGCAGTTGGGACATAAAGCAGCGCAGTGCCCAAACTAAGAAATGCTTATGTTGCGGGATCGAACATAAGCACCAACAAACAAGATCCCAAATTAGTTGGTGAACCAAATGAGTCAGCTGTTATTGTAAATGGGCATGTGACAAAAGCACTGTTAGACACCGGAAGTTGTGTCAGTGTTATATCGGAAACATTTGCTAAAGGTTTGAAAGGCATTGAGATCAAAGAAATAGACAAGCTTCTACAGATAGAATGTGCAGATGGAAGCCAATTACCCTACTTGGGATACATAGAAGCTGACATCGAAATACCAAATGGCCTACCAAATTCAGAGAGAAAACTTTGCTTGTTTTTGGTGATCCCTGATACACCTTACTCAATGAGAACGCCAGTCATTCTTGGGACAAACATTCTGAATGAGTTTCTATTTGACTGCAAAGGTTCTTTTGGAGACCAATTTCTACAGACAGCCAAGTTGCATACGCCATGGTATCTTTGCTTCAGAGCAATATCTGTTAGAGAGAAAGAGTTGAAGAAGGCAAAGAATAGGATAGCCATTATTAGAAATGCGGAAAGAGATAAGGTTACCATAAGGCCAAATGAGACAATAGAAATAAGAGGTTACACTGATAAAGAAATAAATCACCCATGTACTTTGGCTATAACACAGGAGACGGCAGATAGTGGGCTACCTCCCGAAATAGATGTGACGCCAAGCCTTGTCCAATTTGACAATAAGAAGAAGAAAGAAGTCCGCATCAGTTTATCAAATGTGACAACCAAAACAGTCACTATATCACCAAAGACATTTATATGCGAACTCCAACCTGTTACAATAGCAGAAGAAACCTATCAGAAAGAAGAGCATATAGAGGAAAACACAAAACCTGATATTATTGAAACCTTAACCATGGACAAAGATAATCTGTTATCCAAAGAAGAGAAGACTTGTTTATTGGACTTATTAAAACAACACGAGGAAATCTTCTCCAAAGGCGAAGAAGATATAGGACATTGCGACACAATTAGACACAGAATAGACCTCCTGGCAGATAAACAGGCACCATTTAAGGAGAGACACAGGCGCATACCCCCTCAAATGATTGAGGAAGTCAGAAATCATATAGATCAGTTGCTGTCGGCCAGTATCATCAGAAAGTCTAAGTCCCCCTGGGCTAGCAACGTCGTTCTAGTCAGAAAGAAGAATGGTACGCTTCGCATGTGTGTCGATTACAGAAATTTGAATAATCGCACAGTTAAAGACGCCTATGCCTTACCCAGAATTGAAGAAATTTTTGATGTCTTGAAAGGTTCGAAATTCTTCAGTACAATAGACATGAAGTCCGGTTACCACCAAGTGGAGATCGAAGAAGATCATAAAGAGAGAACAGCTTTTACAGTTGGACCCTTGGGCTTCTACGAATACAATCGTATGCCGTTTGGGCTTTCAAATTCGCCAGCAACATATCAGAGACTAATGGAGGAATGTTTGGGCGACTATAACATGACTATATGTGTGATCTACCTTGACGATCTTATAGTATTTTCCGAAACTTATGAACAACACTTACAAAGACTGGATTTGGTTTTGACGAGACTTCAATTATGCAACATCAAATTATCACCCAAAAAGTGCACGTTTATTCAGCAGAAAGTAGTATTTTTGGGACACATTGTTAGTGCTGAAGGAATAGAAACCGATCCTGACAAAATTGAAAAGGTGAAGAATTGGCCAACACCAAAAGGTCCAGATGAACTTAGATCGTTCCTTGCTTTTGCTGGATATTACAGAAGATTTATTCAGGGATTCAGCAAAATTACAAGTCCGTTGGCTGAGCTTTTACCACCAACCATGAGGAGGAAGAATAAGAAGCAGAAAAGCCAGGTTAAGCAAAAAGAGTGGAAGTGGACAGATACAGAGGATAAAATTTTTGAAGACCTAAAAGTGATCTTATCATCACCACCGATTTTGGCGTATCCTGATTTCACCCTTCCCTTTGAATTACACACTGACGCTTCAGCAAAAGGATTAGGTGCAGTATTATACCAAACTCAAGACAACAAGAAGAGAGTGATAGCTTATGCAAGCAGATCGTTGAGTAAATCGGAGAAGAATTATAGTGCTTTTAAGCTCGAATTCCTCGCTCTGAAATGGGCCGTAACTGAGAAATTCACAGACTACTTAACCCTGAATCATTTTACGGTGTTAACAGACAACAATCCTTTAACACACGTTTTGACGTCAGCAAAGTTGGACGCAACAGGTCACAGATGGGCTTCTGCGCTAGGAGAATACAATTTTGATATCTTTTACCGACCTGGAGTCAAGAATATAGACGCTGACACTATGAGCAGATATCCGTTTGAAAAGGTTAAGTCAGAAGAGGAGGGAGAGCTTGTAAGGATAGACGACAAGACGGTGAAAGCAATCTGCTCAGTAATAGTCCCCACAGCATTTGTAGATACGCTACCGTGTTATAACATCAACATTGTTGATGCGACAGAGATACCGGGTCAGACACTGGCAGTAAAAGAGCTGCGTGAAGTAAGGAAGGCACAAAGACAAGACCCGTTGATCGAAAGATGGCGGATAGCAGTCATAGATAATTGTATACCGAGAGATACTTACACTAGAGAAGACCTCGGAATGAAGAAACAATTTAAACAATTGTACATGAAGAGAGGCATTTTATACAGAAAGGTGAAAGATGAGGATAGAGAGATAGAGCAATTGGTGTTACAAGAACAGTTTAGAAGAGAAGTTTTAAAGGGTCTACACGACGAGGTTGGGCATCCAGGCAAGGAAAGGACACTGAAGTTGTTAAGAGAGAGGTTCTTTTGGCCTGGGATGTCAGCTGATGTGGATAAGTGGGTGAGCCGGTGTGATAGATGTCTCCGTAGAAAATCACCAAGGAATGAAAGAGCTCCTTTAGTCAACATTAATACCACATATCCCCTTGAACTAGTCTGTTTTGACTACCTCACGTTAGAGCCATCAAAAGGAGGGATTACAAATATCTTGGTAATAACAGACCATTTTACCAAATATGCGTTGGCAATTCCGACGAAGAACCAAACAGCCAAGACTACTGCAGAAGCGTTCTATAATAACTTCATGGTGAACTACGGAATTCCAACGAGGCTACACTCAGATCAAGGAGCCAATTTTGAAAGCGATATAATAAAGGAATTGTGTAGGCTTACAAACATGAAGAAATCACACACCACACCGTATCACCCACAGGGAAATGCAGGTCCAGAAAGGTTCAACAGAACGCTACTAGATATGCTAGGTACTTTGGAGAACGACCAAAAGGCCGATTGGAAGAAGTACATAAGCTCATTGGTGTTCTATTACAATAGCACACCACACGAAACAACGAGGATTTCACCTTTTGAGCTTATGTACGGTCGAAAACCAAAGTTACCGATAGATGTTCTATTTGAACAGGTTACAGAAGAGCAAGTTAGTAAGACTACAAAGGATTATGCGCTGGACCTACAAGACAGAATGACTAAGACGAGAGAGTTGGTAGAGAAGTATTCTGATAAAGCAAAGAAGAAGCATAAGAAATACTATGACAGAAAGGCAAAGCCGGTACGAATAGCTCGTGGAGACAAAGTTTTAGTTAAGAAAGTGGCTTTTGATGGGAAACATAAGATTTCGGACCGATTTGAAGAGGAAATGTATACTGTCATTGACCAGCCCAGACCAGATATTCCAGTGTTTAAAGTAAGATCTGAAGAGAGCGGAACACTGAAAACCCTGCATAGAAACCTTCTATTTAGAATAGTTGGAAATGTTGAGAAAGCAGATGATGAAGAAGTTAAAGAGGATAGAGAAGAGATACGCGATGCATCGCAAGAGAATGTAGGAGATGAGGTGCTAAACGACAGTGTAGGTGCGAGTACTGTTAAGGGAACAGATCGAGACAGGGACGCCTGTCTTCCTACCACTGTCGAGCAGGATCAGAACAACAGAAAGAGAGAAGTATCAGATGATACCATTGACGATGATGATTCAGATGATGGCTGGGTCAAGGTTGACAATGATTATGGTATTGTAGGTGCAGTACCGGATGATGATGATAATGGAGAGGCTAATGCAGAGGAGAAAACGGTTGAAGAAGAGGACACAGGAGAAATTGAGGATGGTTTGAGCTCCGAGGGGTCAAACAAAGAGAACGAAGGTGGTGAAGAGACCGATATGGCTGAAGATGACGGAAATATGGTAGTGGAAGAGTCGGAGGAAGAAAAGAATCAGACTGAGGTCAGAAACGATGAAGATACAGTAGAAGAAGAAAATGATGAAGATGAAAATATAGCTGAGGTAGATGCGTTGGAGCCAGCACATGCACATGTGGTAGAAACAGTGGAACAAACTCCAAAACCAGCTCCAAGACGATCTACAAGAGAAAAGAAGCCTCCAGATAGATATGGAGATTTTGTCATGCATAAAATGACACAACCAGTGGATACACGTGCCGAAACAATGGACATGTTGGTAAAGTCAGGAGTGTTGCGTAAGATGAGTCATGAAACTTTGCATGAACTTTTACATACAGTTGTAAATTGAGTTTTATCAGATTTTATAATTTTAACATTTTTCGATTTTCTTTCAGAAGCTGTTCCTGTAGTTATGATGTTTGACAGTCTCGTGATTTTCGAGAATTTATTCACTTTTTTTTTTTGTTTTCTTTATAGGGAGGAGACGTTGCAGATGAGAACTAATTAATGCATGGTAGCATTTTTTTCTTTGTAGGAGGGGAGGAGAAAGTGAAAATGGAATCACGAGATAATGCATTTTTTATTTCTTTCGTAGGTTTAGATTTGGAGAAAGTTCTGTTTTTTTCGTGTGTCAGTTTTGTTGTCTGGTGGATGTTGCTTTTCATATTTCTTTGTAATGACGAGACGTCATTTTTGGTAGCGCGGGAGTATGTAACCGGGTCATTTGTTATGGGATTTGGGTTGAATGGTCATTTTTACATGCCGCTTCACTTTTGGCGCGAAGTCGTCACGGTTCGTGGTTTTGATCAAACCGCCTATGATTTTCAAACAGTCTAGTTGTAATTTAAATTTGGGAAATTGGAAATTGGACATTATGGTTAGTAATTGTTGAATTGATTGATTTCTTCTTTTGTCGATATGTTTTATCGTTGTCTTTGTGGTCGGTTTGCCTCAAAGGATTTGATCGCGATTTTGTTCGGTGGTATTTGATAATTGTATTCGGTTTCCGCGTTTTCCCTTTATCCCTTATCCCGGTCACTCATTGCACACAATTAATAGTAACTTGTTCTTTTACAGCTAACCTGCACGTGATATGAGATCGTGAGAGAATACCTGTTTTGAATGGAGCATTCAGTCACACTGATTTGGTAAGTTTATAATCATTTAAGATAATTAGCTATTTCTGTAAACATTGTGAGAAAAGGAGTAAAGGTTATATTTGGTCTATTCGTAATTTTCAAGTCATACAGTTTGTGTATATTTCATCATTGCAGGTTAAGCGTTGTTTTATTGAATAGTTTTACATTGTATTGTATTTGTATTATTTCAGGATGTTGATGTTGTTGGTACGTTGATTGGAAAGAAGTAAATGAATTGAAAATATGGAAACGGTGTTGATACTTTTTGTCCAATATCACATATAAGGAATGATCCGAACCCCGCACCCAACCAATCTGGTTACATAGATATATCCTAATAGTAATACTCCTATATCAACACGTTTCTATGGTTCTCTAGAGCATTTCTAGTCGAGTGTAGAGAGACAAATATTCGCGATAAATTTCTCTGCTCGTTGACACATTCTTAATCTATATTTTCTACGATCGATCGATTTTCTTTGAGATCAAACGGCTTACCCCATTACCATTCAACACAATTTTAGACTGGTCCAAATTAAATGATATAGCAGACGACAGTTTTAAGCTAATAAAATTAAGGAAATTGGGTCTTTTGGGGTAGAAACTATTGTGGAAAATGAAGAAAGCTTGTCACAAGCAATTTCTTCATTTTCCACAATGTTTTTCAAATCCTTTTTATACGCCACCGGAGGCGGACGTATATTGGCGTCATCTTCTCCGTCTGTCCGTCCGTCCATCCGTCCGTCCGTCCGTCCATCCGTCCGTCCGTCCATCCGTCCATCCGTCCGTACGTCCGTCCACTTTTCTTGTCAACGCAACTCCTCCTAAGTTTATGGCTGGATCTTCTTGAAACTTGGTCAATGTTATCACCTCAATTGGTAGATATGCATGAAGGAAGGATTTTATGGTTCATCGATTTTTGCCTGAGTTATGCCCCTTAAAAACGTAGTCTCTGGGGCTTATTGAAATTGCAGCCTTGTCAACGCAACTCCTCCTAAGTTTCTGGCTGGATCTTAATGAAACTTGGTCAATGTTATCACCTCAATTGGTAGATGTGCATGAAGGAAGGATTTTATGGTTCGTCGAATTTTGCCAGAGTTATGCCCCTTAAAAACTTAGTCTCTGGGGCTTATTGAAATTGCAGGCTTGTCAACACAACTCCTCCTAAGTTTCTGGCTGGATCTAAATGAAACTTAGTCAATGTTATAACCTTAATTGGTAGATGTGCATGAAGGAAGGATTTTATGGTAAATTGACTTTTGCCGGAGTTATGCCCCCTTCAATCTTAGTCTCTGGGGCTTATAGAAATTGCAGCCTTGTCAACGCAACTCCTCCTAAGTTTCTGGCTGGATCTTAATGTCACTTGTTCAATGTTATCACCTCAATAAGTAGATGTGCATGTAATAAGGATTTTATGGTTCATTGATTTTTTCCAGAGTTATGCCCCCTTAAAACTTAGTCTTTGGGGCTGAAACTTGGTGGATGTTATTACCTCAATTGGTAGATGTGCATGAAGTAAGGATTTTATGGTTCATTGATTTTTGCCTGAATTATGCGCCCTTCAATCGTAGTCTCTGGGGCTTAATGATATTTTAGCCTCGTGAACGCAATTCCTTCCAGGTTTTTCACTGGATATTTATAAAAACCTTTTTGTGAACACAATTTTTACAGGTTTTTCAGTGAATATTTATAAATCCTTGTCAATGTCATTTTTTTGTCTCAAGTTTTATAAGTGGCGGCGTATATTGTGACGATGGCACTCTTGTTCTGTATATGAGTCAAAAGGAGTTGATGTGTCGGAATGGGTTAGCAAAACTTATGAACGACATAAGAATATTTCTGTTGGATTCCTCTTTGATATTCTCTGTCGATATCTTACTCTTGCTTATTTTGACACAGGCGCAATTTTGTATTTATGCAATATTTAAAGACATTTACGATATTTGAATATCAGTGTTTGTACTACTTCATAGTTTTGATCGACCAAGTGCCGACCTTTGATATGCAGTATTATGTGGATTGGTATATGGATATCATAGTCGTTTTATTCCAAATTTAGACATTTCATTGGTTCCCTAGAGAAATTCTGATCATGTATATATAGAGAAACAAATATATATGTACGTGGTAAATTTCGCGACTCGTTGACACATTTTTACTTCATTATTTCTCCAATCGATCGATTTTCTCTGCAGGGCCAAACGGTTAGGAAAACTTATTAACGACATAGAATTTTTTTCTGTAGCTTTCCTCTCCGCCATTCCTAGTCGATTTCAGCTAGGCGAAGTCATCTTGACCTATTCTACCACAGGCGTAATGATATATTCATGGAAAATAAAGAGACACTTCAATGACGTATTTTGTGATACCCCATTTGACCGATTGAAATGGAAACATAATAGTCGGCTTACATGGTTTGTTTAACCCGCAAGCTACCAGTAAATTTTACATACACAAACTACCAGGTGGGGTCATTTTTACCCAGACACTTTTTAAGAAAAAAGTCTCTTTTTTCAGGAAATGACTTTTTTCAACATTGTAATTTATGAAAATTTACTAGAAAAAAGAAAACAACTGTTCTCGTCTGTTCGGCAATATATTTCTGATCAAAATTTTAAAAACACGCATGTAATGGCGTCTCGCACAATAAAATCCCAATTTCCTTTATACTCTAAAAGAGTTTATAGTTGGGGCATGTCTGACCCCAGCATAAGAATAGATGATAAAACCTACAAAGGTCGTTCAATGTTCAAAGAAAAGTTGGCATATTATCGTCCAATGGTAGATTGACAAAGTCAAAAAGTAAACGTGTATCAGAGAATGTCAAACAAATATATATGTCTGGGGTCAAAAATGACCCCACCTGGTAGCTTGAGGGTTAAATATGCCAATAAAGATCGCACGTTTGACATTGCAAAAAACAAAGATGTAATAAATGTAAGTATTATACGACAAAAGAAAATGCTGATGATAAGCGTTTCCTCAATTTTCGCTGGATTCCTTCTATTGTATAATATTCGCATTCTCAAGTCCATTACCATTATTACCAGGAACTTCCTTGACCTTTTGTGAAATATAAAGTAGCCTACTATCGTGTGATAAATATTAAATGATAGAGGTTTCTTTTTCAAGATGAATTTATTTTAAACATATTGCGGTTCATGTCTTAGCGTATTACAAAACGACAGATCCTGGCAAATAGTTAATGAGAATGTACAGTAATTTACATTTTCAGCGAAATGCGCAAAAGGAAAAAGGAGAAAATGCTGATGATCCTCATATTTTCCTCTAGGTTATATTTTTCTATCCTTTTCAGCGAACTGGAATTTTATGTACGGGGAGGTAATGTCGCATTCATAGTGTCGGTGTTAGCGTCGACGTATTAGATAGAGGCTGTATAGTAGATTCTACGCGATATAAACGTTCAAAAGGCAACTTTAATCTGAGCTGTATATAATTCCCTACTACAGATGCAGCCTTGCTCATTAATACATATATACCACTTGTCAACAGCTTTATTTTAAAATCAAGAACTAAGACCCGGTATCATTTACCTTGCAATTTATTTTTTCATAGCAAACCAGTAAACTGGCCTATATTTTGTGCCGTATTAGTGAAACAACCCTTGTATTTCACAGATGGATACGTGTTTCAAAGACCTTGTGATTGTGATGCCTTTGACAGTGCGGCATTGACCTAGCTTGGAGTTTTTTTGTTTTTTTTTGTGATTATTTCCCATATAGGCGAGATACGTTGTCCACGGACAACTCTTTTTTAAGTCAAACAATGTCTAATTTGGTAAAGCGTCAATCTGTGAATTTTTCACCGACTTTACATTCTTTGAACTCTTTGGACTTGTGCGGCATGGCGAAATAGAAAGAGTGGTGATTTGGAAACGGGGTCTTTATGGTTTTCAGAAAAAAATATTAATTTAGTGTTCGTCCTAGTTTTTGGACCAATGATATTGCAGTATATTTGAAAATTTCGCCGCAATATTTCACATAAACGCACTGTCGGTCAGTTTATGTCACGGATATACATAGCCACGCCCCCATTTCCTGTGCAGTTATGAAAAATGATGTGATTTTGGGGAAACTGATGAATAAGTAAGATCCGCTTGATAGTAGCTCCGGTCGGAGGCGTGGTTTGAAGAATGACAGTAGAAGCGTATGTTTTCATTGGTTGACGAACACTAAGTCAGATAGAGTCTGTATAGTAGATTCTACGCGACATAAACGTTCAAAGGCTGCGCCTTTTGAACGATTATATCGCGTAGAATCTACTATACAGCCTTTATCTAATTCTTAGATTGGTTTGTGTCTTAGGAACCACACGTCCGTCTGACTATATATATATTCCATCACTTTATGTAGAAGAGAAAAGCATGGACATTTATCCAAATTAGATCCTCGTTTCTACAGTTTTGATCAAGCTGCAGATACGAGGTTTTGCAATAATACGGGCGAAATGCTATCAGTATAAGGATACTTTTCACCAGATTCAAGAACATAGTCATGGTATGTTTGACCGGTCAAAGACTAAAAATACCATTTTTGTATTAAAATAGCATGACAAACAATCTCACTTCATGTAATTAATTCAATACTTCGTGTTGCTGTGAAAAGAAACTAAACGTTGGCGTGGTAATTAGTCTATTGCCCTTTCCCAAACAGCAAAGAAATGGACTTTTAGGCTTTAAAAGTTTCTACTTACGAAAAAAATTATCTTATATATACTAAGCACAAAAATATAAGGATATCGGAATTTGTCTAATATTTTACCACGAAGTTTCCAAAATTCACTCAAATTTCTTCAATAAACTTGTTCATTAACATCTTAAAGAACAAACATTCAAAAGGTTTTTGGTTGCAAAATTATAGACGAGTTAATCCTCGGGCGTATGTAGCAGTACCATCTGTTTCGAAAATCGCATAATAGTGTCAATACTGTGTATACGATTTGTAGGGTCCAAATCTGTGTTTCTTGAGATTATCCCTGTATTTGGATGCCTACATGTTTAAAGTGGTCCTGAAAGATCTCGATATTTTGATGCCGGTTAGTTTCAATAGGTGAACTTAAAACCTTTAAGATCGCAAAAGAACAGATAGAATAACGCGCCGATCGGTTGCTTGGTCAATGCAACCCTACAATTATACGCTTTGTGACTCAGCAATCTTCAGTACAACATTAGTTTGGATAACTGCAAGCTCGAGCTTTCCTACATCTGCCAGTGTTGGCGGTCGGTTAGACGACAACGTTGAACCACCTTTTAACAGCTAAGGACTTGTTTGCGAATATGAACTGTTTAGTTTTCGTCCGAAAATGCGGAAATCGCATGTGAATGCACAAATTTGGCCCATTTGTGATTTTTCAATGCTGACCCCTCTTTAGTGTATATGCCTATTTTATGAAACCAAGAACCCGTGATTGCACAATATGTTCACACAAAGTAAAAGTAATAATAGTTTTATCAAGAAAAGTCTAACAGCTTCCCAGAAACCTAAAATTTTAATTTTATTCATCATTAAGTTTCATTATCCCTATATTGTTGTGCTTAGTATATTATATGATTTTTGCACAGTATAGCAGAGAAAATGAAAAAATACGAAACAACAGAAGGGTATGCTAGAAAAATACCGTAGCTCATATAATATGAAGGAAACGGAAAATATATATTATTGTGTGATTTTGAATTCTCTATTAATATTACTTTTAAAAGTAAAAAGTAACCAAAAAAGTAACTTTTCTCAAATTAAATCTATCCTTGCTTAGTGTTAAACTTGTGTACATGCATAATGTCTAAATATGTTTACAACTTCTGATTTTGACAAATATTGACAATTTCGTTCTTAATGTTAAAAACAAGTTTGGTTGCTTGAGTTGAAAACTTACAGGTGTGAGACACCTGCAACATTCGAACCATCAAATAGTTTTGCATCAATGCGATCGATATTCAAATATTAAAAGCTTTCAAATGAATTACAATAATTACAAACAATAAACGACTTACGTATGATACTATGTTTTGATATGTAATATGTTGGACAATTATTTGAATAAGATAAAAAAAAAGTAGAAAAAAAAGAAAAACTTTTTGCATAGAAGCATTAGATACATGTAAGATAGATCCGCTATTTGAAGACTACCTTTTCTCTGAAAAATTTTGAATCATGCTTCCTATGTGAATTAAAACTTGGGGAATCATTTTTCATTCGCGTTGATTCAATTAAACCTGTCTCAATCGAATAGTAGAATAACATGGGGAGACAGGCTTCACTTACAATTACGGAAAATATCCAAGGCATATTTGTCAAACAACAAAAAACTAGGTTTGTTCAAATTCAAAGCTAGGGCCTACTACAGACCCAATTTCCTACACAGTTATCTCCTGTACTACAGGATAAGATCGGCACCTTTTTAGCTCACCTGAGCACAAAGTGCTCAAGGTGAGGTATTGTGATCGGTCGTTGTCCGTCGTCCGTCCGTCCGTCCGTCTGTCCGTCCGGCCGGCCGTCCGTCCGTCCACAATTTCTTTAAAGATCTTCTTCTCCCAAACTAGTAGACCAATTTTCTTGAAACTTGGCAGGAATGATCCTTGGGTGAAGGGCTTTCAAAGTTGTTAAAAGAATTTGATTCCATCAAAGACTCTGGCTGCCGCGGCATGAGAAAAGGGGAAAATAGCCAATTCTTTTAAAAATCTTCTTCTGCCTAACCAGTGGGCCAATATTCTTGAAACTTCATATGAATGATCCTTGAGTGAAGGGCTTTCAAAGTTGTTAAAAGAATTTGATTCCATCAAAGACTTTGGCTGCCGCGGCATGAGAAAAGCGGAAAATAGCCAAATCTTTTAAAAATCTTCTTCTGCCTAACCAGTCAGCCAATATTCTTGAAATTTCACATGAATGATCCTTGAGTGTAGGGCTTTCAAAGTTGTTAAAAGAATTTCATTCCATCAAAGACTCTGGCTGCCGCGGCATGAGAAAAGGGGAAAATAGCCAAATATTTTAAAAATCTTCTTCTGCCTAATTAGCAAGCCAATATTCTGGAAACTTCACATGAATGATCCTTGGGTGAAGGGCTTTCAAAGTTGTTAAAAGAATTTGATTCCATCAATGACTCTGGCTGCCGCGGCATGAGAAAAGGGGAAAATAGCCAAATCTTGTAAAAATCTTCTGCCTTCAACTAGTTGGCCAATATTCTTGAAACTTCCCATGAATGATCCTTTGGTGAAGGGCTTTCAAAGTTTTTGAGAGACTTTGATTCCATCAAAGCCTTTGACTTCCGCGGCATGAGAAAAAGGGAAAATAGCCAAATCTTTTAAAAATCTTCTGGCTTACTACATGTAGTGGGCCAATATTCACATGAATGATCTTTGGGTGAAGGGCTTTCAAATTTGTTATAAGAATTTGATTAATATCAAAGCTCTTAGTGCAGTGGCATCAAAAAAAGGGTAAAAGACCAAACACTTTTGGAAAGGCTGAAATTTGTTTCATTCTTTTGAAAAACTAAGGAAAAAAGGGGGGGGGGGCTTTATTGCAAAATTCTTAATTTGCTGCTATACAGGTCAAAATGTTTATTTCAACAAGGCAAGATATTTCAGGTGAGCGATCTAGGGCCATCATGGCCCTCTTGTTTATTACAATATTCTCTCAAACCTTTCCTTCAAAAACATCATTTGTTAGGAAAGGGCAAGTGGATTATTACCTTTGATAATATAGGGAGGAGAGAATGGTAATTGTTTGGATTGACTGAATTTTAAACATGAAACGACTGATTCCGTTTGGAAAAGTGTCAATTACTGTTTTAATGAAAAAAATGTTTTCTTGGATTGATTAACTTTTATCTTAGGAATTTCGTTTGGCGTTCACGTTCCTGCATGGCTTTCCTTGAACCTTACAAAAAAGACAGTTATACAAACAGAAATACCATGGCAACAGTTAATTAGATAGAAAATTGAAGTAGACTTAATGCTGTCAAAGATGGATTGCTACATATTCACGCAAGGATTTCTACATGTCAGATTTGTACATGCTAAACAGAGAACGGTACCGCCCAGTCAAAGCAATTTTAAAAACCCTTCACAAAACGGCAAACGTGCTTCAGTCAGCTAAATTTATGCTATAAAACGAACATTTATTGGACAGAGAGAGCATCCAGTAAATTAATCCGAGTTTGCTCTGATGAAATTCGCTCATTGATATGTTGATGTCGCTCATTTCATTCTAAATGAGCGACATCAACATATCAAAGGGCGTATTTCATCAGAGAACACTCTGATTACCAGTAAAAGGAAGAACACTCTGGTTTATCAACATTATACATAATATATATTATTGTGTAGATCTTTGTTTCTGAAATGCACAAAATTTGCCTGACAGAACTGTAATTATTTCGGCAAAGTTCATTTGTTTACCAACTTAAGAATACCTTGCCGAAGTTAGGTCATTGTACTGAATATGTAGATGTCCCTGGTTAGTTATGCTCTACTATAACAACTAACAATGCTTATCACAAAAGCGCATCGTCATTGGGAGGTCATAACTTCGTAACTCCAGCTAGAGAAAGGTTTTGGTCATCCATTGTGTTGATGTTGTGTTGATGTGTTGATGTGTAATATTGTGCAGCAAGATTAACCCGGGACATCTGCATATGTAATGACCCTATTTCGGCAATGTTTTGTTAAAAGGCTAAACTAACGGACTTAGCGCACGAAAATTAAGTGTCCCTGGTTAATTTGGGTGGACAATACAAAATCAACATAATATGTTAATGTGTTTTTGTTTTTATATACTTTCAGATTAACATTAGAAGAAATACGAAGTTGGGCTGAATCATTCGATAAACTTATGAAAAGTGAGTAATTTACAAATGCTTGACAATTCGGGTCCGTTGTTTAGCGAACATTTACAAACCAATGATAAGCAATATAATTTATTAGCTCACCTGAGCACGAAGTGCTCAATGTGTCCCATTATAATCACTCATCGTCCGTCTGTCCGTCTTTCCGTCCGTCCGTTCAAAATTTATTTCAACATTATCACCTCCCAAACCATCTGGTCTATTTTGACCAAACTTAGCAGGAATATTTCTTGGGCCTTGACCATTGGGCCAATTTAAATCAAACTTGGCAGGGTCGACTTGAATGAAAATGTGACCAAAATGTGTTTGCCATTAAGGTCTTAGACATATTAGTATTTGGTTTTAAGCCTGATTGGAACAGAACGTCCTCAATTATATTCCTTAGACCAAGTTTTCCTTTCTGCTGGTTCATGTGAGCGATTTACGACCATCATGGTCCTCTTGCTTCTAATATCATAATTTGTTTTAGATGTTCGTTATACAGTTAGCCAACCATTTATCTATAAATCACACACTAAAATATCGTTAAAGAACCACTATGATACGTATATATGTGGTAATGTTTAGCTCCACTGGCCGAAGGCCAGCGAGCTTTTGTCATGGCGTTATTTCCGTCGTGCGTCCGTGCGTGCGTCCGTCCATGCGTTAACTTTTTCTTTGCAAATCTTCTCCTCTCAAATCGATGGACCAATTTTGACCAAACTTTGCAGGAACGTTCCTTTGGTAACCTTTTACTTAAATTGTTCAAAGAATTTTGATTGGTCTATAAATTTTGGCGTGGCAGGGCGGGGCTTATCAGACTTAGAGAAATAACAAAAGAATTCTTTAGAAATCAACCATGTGGCCAATTTAACCAAACTTGGCAGTAATGTTCCTTGGGTGGCCCTTTACTTAAGTTATTTGTGAAATTTTGATTGGTGTATAAATGTGGGCATGGCATGGCGGGGCTTATCAGAATCGGAGAAATCACGAAATTATTCTTTAAAAACAATTATTTGGTCAATTTAGTACAAACTTAGCAGAAATCTTCCTTGGGTTGTTCTATTCTTACATAGTTAGTTTAATTTTAATTCGTCTATGATTGTGGGTGTGGCAGGGCAGGGCTTATCAGAATTGGACAAACCATGAAACCATTCTATGAAAATAAAGCAATGTGCCAATTTAGATTTTGTAGTGCGAGGCTTAAAAGAACTCTTTAGCCAGTGGAGCGATTCAGGCCCTCTTGGGCTTCTTGTTTATACTTAAGTCATTGCTCCTTGCACCTAATATAATAAATTATGCAAGGAACACATAGTTCAGTTAAATATAGAAGCGAAGTGGTAAACATTCGAGGATAGGAATTTGTTATTCAAAGACGTGAAGAAAAATGTTGCCTTGGACACAAAATGAATGTACAAAACTGCTGGAATATGACGAAAAGAGGTGCACTGTTACAACGCGTTTTGTAATAAACCTGCAAAATGTAATAAGTATTACAAAACGCGTTGCGATGACGTGAAATGTAATAAAATTATGTACAACGCGTTATGTAATAAAGTCGCAATATGTTATAACCTTTTTCATCGACCCATAATTTCGTTCAAAACTTAATGCATTTATTAAGTGGGAATATTGTAAGCACGATGAGGGCGATTTCGACATCATTTTCTAGGCAAATATTCTAAGATCATTGTGCGTAAATGAAATTTTGATACCGGCGAATGCTTTCTTTTTGTCAAATTTCTAACTGTAAATTGATTCAAATAAGTTACTTTTTATCATTATGACGCAAGAAATAGATTATGGAAAAGTTGAAAAAAGGCTTATTACAAAACGCGTTCCGATGACATAAAATGTAATAAAATTATATACAACGCGTTATGTAATAAAGTCGCAATATGTAATAACTATTTTTCACCGACCCAAATTTCGTTCATAACTGATATCAAAACTCCATATTCTCGCAATTAGCTTACAATATTTGCCTAAAACGATATCGAAATTGCATTTTCTTGCTTTAAAAAATCACCCTTGATCAACGGCATCAAATTTTGAACGAAATTACGGGTCGGTGAAAAAAGTTATTACATATTGCGACTTTATTACATAACGCGTTGTACATAATTTTATTACATTTCATGTCGTAGCAACGCGTTTTGTAATACTTATTACATTTTGCAGCTTTATTACAAAACGCGTTGTAACAGTGCACATGTGAGACAAATTAGGTCTGTACTTGCCAAATTCCACAAAATGGTGCTTTTTGACGCCACACAAGATAAAATAACAATTTCAAATGAATTAAATTTTACATTTTTGGTCATTTTGGTAGAATGAGTTGTGGGAAATGAAGGGATTGTAAACAAATCTTCATTTTCCACAATGTTTTCCAAAGCAGTTGTCTTGTAGGGAGTCAAAGGGGGTCATTGTATGGTAATAGGTTAACAAATTAGAAGAGAGCTGCAGCCTGCAGACAACATGCAATTAATAATATAGTAGGATACATGTCTATTACAAAATAGAATATCGTCGATGTTAGTGAAAAAAACTCGTAACTCCAGCTTTAATCCAGCTTGAGTTACGAGGTTTTCAGTAACACCGACGATATACATGCATTACACGAAATACAAGAAGTCCGCGTACTTTGCCTCAATACTCGCATGTTCGATGCATTGTTATACTAAAATCCTAGTTTTATCCGCCTTTTCATCCGCTTCAGCATCTAAACTAAGGCAGTGTAAAAAAATCCGTTTTGGAAAAGATAAAACAGATCCCATTTTATTTGTTATTGGCTGTATTATATATGCACATATTTAATAATTTTCTGTTAATTTCTATTTCAGAAACTAGTAAGTACCTTTTATCATTTTCTCATCAGACTTTCTTTTTGTGTATCTAGATTGTAAGCCTATTGTCGTATATACTAGAGAATAGAAAATATCATCGCTTTTCCACGAAAAGCTTGTAACTGCAGCTTGTTTTAAGCTGCAGTTACGAGATTTTAGTTGCAAAAAGCGATGTTTCGAAAAGACGACAGCATGTTATATGTACATGTATGTACCCGTATTTTATTTTTTATCTGTCGCGCTAAAATGGACCTGGGAAGTTTATGAACCAATATATGAGAAGCTTGGAAATTTCGACTTGGAAGACGCCATTTAGATACGGTATATTGAAAAAGAACATATGGCAAGAAAGGTTAATCTAAGATTATCTAAACCCAGAAAAGGACCTTAGCGTGGAAAAGCTCGATTACAATCAGTCTGCATAGTCTGACTAAGGTCGATACTTTATGGCGTTGGCTAGAAGGTCCCTTTTAGCGGTACGGGTCACATATGCATGCTTATTGTTTACCTATTTTACTTATTCCATTCTATCATTTGCTAGCGAGTGATACCGAAATTTATGTTTATAATATTATTCGAATTTACGTTAAAGAGGATCCGAGTTCGATACCCGGTATCGGATGCTTCTCATTGGCCCACACATTTGGTACAAGTACTTGTTTATTTTCAGGAAATTAGAATCCCGAGGAACGAATAAGCGTTTAGCTTTCATCCAGATTTAGAAGAAATGAGTTTAAACTAACAAATTCCGTTATGCGGTTGCTTCTGTTTTTTTAGCTCACCTGAGCACGAAGTGCTCGAGGTGAGCTATTGTGATCGCTTTTTGTCCGTCGTCCGTCCGTCTGTCCGTCTGTCCGTCTGTCCGTCTGTCCGTCTGTCCGTCTGTCCGTCTGTCCGTCTGTCCACAATTTGGTGTTTACACTCTAGCATCCACAAATATTAGTCAATCTTGACCAAACTTTGTCAAAACAAGTATGGTCATAAGTTCTCGGATGAGTTCGATTATGGGCCAGATCGGACCAGAAAGTGTGGAGTTATCTGCCCCTGAATGACGAAAAATGCTGTTTTTAACTTTGTTTACACTCTAGCATCTACAATTATTGCCCAATCAATACAAAACTTGGATATAATATTGGAGACTATAGGATCTTGGATGAGTTCGATTTTCAATCAGATCAGGCGAAAAAGTCAAAAGTTATGTGCCCTTGAATTTGTCAAAATTGCCGTTTTCGACCGTTTTCGACCTTGTTTACACTCTAGAATCTACAATTATTGACCAATCAAGACAAAACTTGGACACAATGTTGGAGATCATAAGATCTCGGATGAGTTGAATTTTCAATCTGATAAGACAAGAAAGTCGAGACTTATGTGCCCTTGAATTTGACAAAATTGTCGTTTTTGACTGTTTTCGACCTTGTTTACACTCTAGAATTTTCAATTATTGACCAATCAAGACAAATCTTGGACAAAATCTTTGAGACCATAAGATCTTGGATGAGTTTGATTTTCAGTGTGATCTGACCAGAAAGAAGAGAGTTACATGCCCTTGAATTTGACAAAATTGTCGTTTTTGACTGTTTTCGACCTTTTTTACACTCTAGAATCTACATTTATTAATCAATCAAGACAAAACTTGGACACAATGTTTGAGACCATAAGATTTCGGATGAGTTCGATTTTCAGTGTGATCTGACAATAAAGACAAGAGTTATGTGCCCTTGAATTTGATAAAATTGTCATTTTCGGCTGTTTTCGACATTGTTTACACTCTAGAATCTACATTAAATTTATCAATCAATCAAGACAAAACTTGGACACAATGTTAGAGATCATAAGATCTCAGATGACTAGAATTTTCAATCTGATAAGACAAGAAAGTCGAGACTTATGTGCCCTTGAATTTAACAAAATTGTCGTTTTTGACTGTTTTCGACCTTGTTTACACTCTAGAATTTTCAATTATTGTCCAATCAAGACAAATCTTAGACACAATGTTTGAGAGGATAAGATTTCGGATGAGTTTGATTTTTAGTGTGATCTGACCAGAAAGACGAGAGTTATGTGCCCTTGAATTTGATAAAATTATCATTTCCGGCTGTTTTCGACCTTGTTTACACTCTAGAATCTACAATTATCAATTAATCAAGACAAAACCTGGACACAATGTTTTTGACTATAATATGTCGGATGAGTTTGATTTTCAGTCTGATCCGATCAGAAAGTTGAGAGTTATGTGCCCTTGAATTTAACAAAATAGCCGTTTCTGGCTGTTTTTCGATCTTGAATCTTCAATTATTGACCAATCAAGACAAATCTTGACACTATGTTGGAGACCATAATATCTTGGATGAGGTAGATTTTCAGTCTGATGTGATCAGAAAGTCGAGAATTGTGTGTTGAGAGTTGAGAGTTATGTGCCCTTGAATTTAACAAAATAGCCGTTTCTGGCTGTTTTTCGATCTTGAATCTTCAATTATTGACCAATCAAGACAAATCTTGACACTATGTTGGAGACCATAATATCTTGGATGAGGTAGATTTTCAGTCTGATGTGATCAGAAAGTCGAGAATTGTGTGCCCTTGAATTTGAAAAAAAATACCGTCTTTGGCTGTTTTCGAACTTGTTTATACTCTAGAATCTGTGATTATTCATCAATCAAGAAAAACCTGGACACAATGTTTGGCACCATAAGATATCAGATGAGTTTTATTTTCACAAAGTTATTGACTATAAGTTAGTTTTCAGTCTTATAGTCATAAATGTTTATTGAATTGAACAAAAGTGTTGCTCATATCATTTTGGTTCAGGTGAGCGATATAGGACCATCATGGTCCTCTTGTTGTAGTTTTATCTTCTTTTAGATCTTTTCAGTTTTATTTTAAATGTAGTCTACCCCTAATGAGATTCGCGCGACGTCGGAATTATTCGGGCGATGTCGAAAACATTCGGCGGTGGAACTTTCCACCGCCGAATGTTTACGACCGCGCCCGAATAAGTTCGGATACGTAACGACGATACTCGAAAATAATCGGATGCTTTGTGAATCTCAAAATGGCTACATTACGGGTATTCTACCTTAATTGAATTTGTTTCAAAGATTAATAATTTGTTTTATAAAAAAAAATTGACGTGAGTCAACAAATTCTTCAACAATTTTAAAAACAAAAGATGGAGATCCGGTTGCCAGTAAAATTTAAGATATTTTGATCAATGTGCTCAAACTAAATCCACTGTCTTCCAATGCATGGAACTACGAAAGGGTTAACTATCAAATAGACATTGCTGAATAAATGTGCCCCTAAGATCACGGTGGAGAATCGCTTGACACAACAACAACAGCAATAACAATTACAGAATATCTTCAATAATTCTACTTACATGGAGCCGATTTGAATTCGGCTTGAAGCAGAGAATGTGTAAAATTGACAGGGATTTGTTTGATTTTGTGGATCGTTTAAATACCACTTTAAAAAAAGATATTGACGACCAAACACATTTTAGTTTTGTCGTAAATAACGCTTTCTAACATGTGCTGTTTTAAAAGATCTACGACATTCTATCAAACGAATCGCCGGTGTTTTCCGCGTTATCTGATTCCAATTCTTTTTTTTTTTTTCAAATCAGCCACGTATTCAATGAATATAATTATTGAAGCTTATTGAAATGCTGTGCCACATAATTCCCCGCGATACAATACTGTGGCTTTTTTCACATTTCGCCGGTGTTATCGCAAAACCTTGTATCTACAGCTTTAATCAAGCTGTAGATACGAGGTTTTGCAATAACACTGACGATTTGCTTCATTTTTTAGGTGGTCGAAAAGTATTCCGAGAGTTTTTACGGTCAGAGTACAGCGAAGAAAACATGTTGTTTTGGTTAGCATGTGAAGAGTTAAAACAGGAACAAAGTTCAGAAATGGTAGAAGAAAAGGCCAGATTAATATACGAAGATTATATATCCATATTATCGCCTAAAGAGGTCTGTATACTTTCTTTTGTTTTCCATATTTTTGTTTTGTTCGAAGCCACGAATTTTTACGTTTTTTCTTAAATGCAGAATGGACCGTCTAAAATACATTTAGTTCTCTCTTTATTAAGGTGCGTAAAATGGTACCATCCCTTACGTCATTTACCAGTCTCTTTTTTAACAAAAATACACACAAATAACTGACTTTGAAACAATCAATCACTTTTTCGTTAAAATTTCTTAACAGCAATGACATCCTCACGAAGGAATTGATAAGTTTTCTTCTTAAACCGATGGCTTAGTGCAGCAGTTCAGTTTGTCCACAAAGCAATATGTTCCTGATCTATTCTGCTCTCTGGTAGTTGCTATGTACAAATTACGAAGAAGGTTTCGAGAATAGCACAGATATTCATCGTACTATGCGTTTGTACTACAGAGTGTCCCAAAAAAACCGGAACCCATTTATGAAAGTACATTTCTCATGTATCAGGCAATATTTCTCCACCAAATTTACATATGCAATAGCAACGACAGTTTTCTATAAGCAGTTAAAATTTGGTCGAAAAATAATGATTAGTTTTGAAAATATTGACATTAAAATGAATATACCCGGAAAATCATTTTAACACGATATCGATCTTTTCGTTTTGCAGCGTGCGTCTACACTCATTGAATAAATTTACGCTATACAATTGGTTAACATATTCAATACAATACAAAAATGATTTTGAAATATTGTATTCACAATAGTGCATTTTCATTTCATCTTTTTTGCTAATAAATAAACTGTTAATGCTGAGAGCTGCGATGTAATTAAACTGAGTACAAACTGAATATCCAAGTGCATCACATACTCATGAATAATAATCATAGGCACTTATTTCATTTCTGACCAACATGCCGGTCACCGCTCAATATAAAGAATTATATGGGTTTCATTTAACCTGACACTGACCTTTATGCAAAACACAAATGACACAAAATTCACCATAAAGAATTAAATCATAGTCCACAGAAATGTATACTATGCAAGAAAATTAAGGCTGGACTAATTTTAGGAAGCATACCAAGTTTGTAATTTATGAAAATAAAAGTTAAAACTGCGCCATGTGAAATTAATCACATAATAATTTGAAATTAATTCAAACAACCACCCTATGGACTCAATTTGAACGTACAGAACGTGCACATATTGAATTTTGAGAAAATCAGTACATACATGTGCAACGGTACAGAATTCATTAGCTGACCGTTAGTGCGCTTTCACGAACAAACAAGACGCAAAAATCAATATCATGTCAGATCGTTTTTTTAGTGTCATTATTAATTTGCTTATAACTTTTGAACCGATGCATATTTTTAAGTGAAATTTTGAACACAAATACAAAAATAATGTATCTTCAGTACTGCAAATTCAAAAATTAGATTTTTTGTTTACGCTTTGTAATATTTGACTTTGAATTAGGGTTCCGTTTTTTTTGGACACTCTGTAGATGCTTATGACCATTGTTGGCCACAAGAATAGCTCAAGATAAATGACCTGCCAGAGCATCTCTAGCAATAAGCTAGAGATGCTCTGCCAGGTCATTTATCGTGAGCTATACATTGTTCCATGTTTACATGTTCGTGCTGTATGTTTATGTAGCCTTGTGTATATTGGAGCCTGTTCTGAACACATGTTTGTCTAAATGTCATTAGGGCCCTTGTCTAGATTATTGCTCATATTATACGAAATACAGTCTACATGTCATGTTGTCTACTCTTGACATCGATTATTTTGTCGTCTTCAACTTCTTTCATATCAGACTAGTCTTGAATGGTGCAGTTTGGGAAATGGTTAAATGTCGTTGCTTTTCGTCGAAAACCTCGCAAATTACTGTCGAGGTTTTCTAAGAATGGCGACGTCATGATTTATTTTGAATTTCAGGTTAGTTTAGATTCACGGGTTAGAGAAGTAATAAATCGAAATATGGTGGACCCCACGCCCCACACCTTCGACGAGGCACAGCTACAAATCTACACTCTGATGCACCGAGACTCCTACCCGCGCTTTTTGAACTCTCAAATATACAAAAAACTTATACAACAATATACATGAATAGGATTTATTTATCTAGGAATCAATTGACATGTTGTTTTTCAAATTGTGTTTTATATTTTTTGCTCCTTCGTTAAAGGAGGCGTGCTTGTTTCCAAAAAATATGTGGGTCGGAGAGACGAGAGTGACTCGGTAAATATCGGCAAAACTGTCGGAATCGATCGGTCGTTTCCGGTCAATTAGGAACGCCGATAATGGAGTTCGGGCTGGGGTATTCAGTTGTGTTGATTGGACGTGTTTTTCCCGAGAATTAATCGATATTCAACGAGTTATTTAGGTCAAGCACAGTGGTACATTCGCCTAATCAACTACAGTGACAATAATACGTGAACGCTATATCCCGTCGCTTGTCAACAAAAACATCGTATCTACAGCTTTAAACAAGCTGTAGATACGAGGGTTTTGTTGAAAAGCAGCGATTCCATTATTCCGTGAAGTATTTATCCTTTACCATTATACAAAAGGTTTGGATTTTGACAAATTGAGTGCCGTCATAGAGGACGAATTATACAACACAGATGTATTCCATTATTTCTTAGTAGATGTAGATTTCCAGTATTTAAGAATCAAAGCCGTTACAGAAGACAATTTTAGTTACATAGCATATATATTTGTAATTTGCCAAACAAAGTGTTTCCAGAAATAACATAATAAGATTCCCCCAAATTCGAAACACATGCAGACGACAAAAAGTGTTTTCTTTGTGAAATTTTCACGGAAAAATTTGACAGACCTAAGGTATGAAAATCCTATTCTGCAAACAGCGTCCTCTTTGTTAAGCTGAACCAGCTTACAGACTGAAATACGTAATTTAGAGGTACATTTATTGCAGTGACAAAATTGATAATTATAAAACAGAAAATGTTATTTGAAAACAGAGACCATGCAGAACACGAGTCTTTCATCATTTTCTTCTGTAGGCCTATTTATTCTTGAATTCCTAACAGGACAGAACATCAACAACGACACATTTTCTTGTTAGGGTCGGCAAAATCATGTATCAACTCTTTCTTAACCCTCTCCCAAACAAGACCTGGTTTTGACGTCCCTATTAGAAAAGCTTGGGAAAACATTGAAACAAAAGAAGAAACTGCTGATAACCAGCAGTTTCTCCTTTTGTCTCAATATTTTCTTTGTCATATTTTGCACAATTCTATCTCTAGTAACTTCTATTGTGTCATTTGTGGCAGTTTTTGAAGTTTTTGAACATCCTGAATTTTTGCCATTTGGGAAAGGGTTAAACACGCATTTAAAACTTTGAAGGACATCTTCACTGAAGATAAAATTCCAACTGATGTATCAAATTATTTAACAGCTTAGAAATTGCTGAGGAAAATGGATCTCAAAATGGAATTAAGCACATTTCGTTTGTAGCAAGTCAAAACCTCGTACTTACAGACTAAAAAATTAGAGTTACATTTTCAATGAAAACCTCGTAACTACAACTTGTTTTAAGCTGCAGTTCCGAGGTTTCGTTGAAAAGGAGCGATATTTTCCTTTGGCTATCTGATTGTCCAAAAGTTATATTCCTGTACTCGGACCTTTAAGAAGAAGGGTTGTTAATTTGATAAACAGATTTAGCCGTTTATCAAGATGTAATGCCCATGGTTGTATTATTACATCGTCGGTTTTCTGCGAAAACCTCGTATCTGCAGCTTGTTTTAAGCTGCAGATACGAGGTTTTTGCAGAAAAGCAGCGACATGTAATTTATTACTTACAGGACCTAACCCTTTCCAAAACGACAAAATCTTAGACTGCTCTAATTCGAATTGCGTTGAGAAGGTATTTATAACAGATAATCAATTTTTATATCAAGTCCAGTATAGCATATATGTAAAATTGAGTGAAAATGGAAAAATGCTGATTACAGCATTTCGGTGTTTTCAAGCAAAAACTTCGCGTTATCAGCTTGTTTTATGCTCCAGTTGCGAGGTTTGTGTTGAAAAAAAAAACGACGATTTTTTTCTTTTCTCTTATTTGTTAGACTATTTCTCTTAAGGCAATCAAATGCATGTATTATTTGTGAAAGGGTCAATCGGAGAAAAGAATTAAGAACCGATCTGTCCAAGATCTTACAAAGACGTAATTTCCCTGGCTGTAATATCACATGTAATCAATTACGGACGGACGTAATTGACAACAAAGACATGTTATTGGATTACGCCGTAAGAGACCGGCTTGTGGAAATCGAAGACCAGGGGTCGTATTCTCCATCATTTCTTAATTAATTGTCTAAAGGAAAATTACGTTACAAGCCATCTGATTGGACGAGACGTGTGTCTCGGCCAATCGGAAGGCTTGTATTGTAATTGTAAAGGTGTACTGGGAATAAGACTTATTGGTGAATATCCCTAATGGAAAATTACATTACATGCCATCCGATTGGACAAGACGTGCGTCTCAGCCAATCGGATTGCCTGTTGTGTAATTGTAAAGGTGCACTGGGATTAAGACATGTTGGTGAATACCACTCCGGCTTATGGTAATCGAAGATTTGTTCAGTTTCGTTTAGATTTCTGTAATCACAAGAAACTCTTGAACAAGCACAAAAATGGAAAAGCTGTTTATTTCTTCAAACTATCGGTCATTTTGGCAGGTAGCGAAGAACAAGATCAGTCTGCTTATACACGGTGGATAATCACGTGATACAATATTTTCAGAAAATCTTCAATAATTTTGTTAATATGCGACCGATTTGAATTCGGTTTGAAGCAGAGAATGTGAACAGACGTAACGCATCAGATGGACGTGTTTGATTTTTGGAATATCAGTTGATAAAAAAGTTATTGAAGATAAACCAAAATTGTGGTTTATCTTCAATAACTTTTTTATCAGTTGATTTTTCAAAAATCCAACACGTCCAGCTAATTCCTGCCATTTTCCTACCTTCACTGTTTCAAACCGAATTCAAATTGGTCAAGTATTAAAAAAGATATTGAAGATTATCTGAAATTCTGAGTCACGTGATTATACACCGTGTTATACTTGCACTCAAATATTTCTTTATGTTACATCCGCATGGTAAGAGTTAAGATTGAAATACATACATGTATAATTCGTATAACTGCTTTAATATTTTGCATACAGAAAGGATTCAAATGCTTTCAAGTAATGAATTTATTGTAAACAACGAATCCTTGAGTATAATCGCATCTTTATACCTTTTTTCAATTTTTTTCTGGATTTGACTTTGATATCAAGGTAATCGTTTGAAAGCATTTGGAGAAAAGAAGAAAACGACGGTGGTAAAACCATTTTCTTCCTTTTATCAAAATGTTTTTCATGTTACAATGTAAGAACGACGAGGAAGCAGAAACATTAACTTTGACATTTTCATCAGTTTTCACTTCTGGATGCTCTAGAATTATGTCGATTTGGAAAAGGTTCTTTAACCCTTACCCAAACAAGACCTGGTTTTGTCGTCCTTGATAGAAAAGCATTGGGAAAACATTGAAACAAAAGAAGAAACTGCTGATAACCAGCAGTTTCTCCTTTTGTCTCAATATTTTCTATGCCATACTGCATTTTACACAAATTCTATCTTTAATAACTTCCATTTTGTCATTTTAGCAGTTTTTTAATTGGATCACCCTAAAATTTTGTCGTTTGGGATGGGGTTAAGGATGTTTAATAAAAAAGCTAGATGGTGTCGCACCAATCTCTTCATGATATTAATCTCATGGTATCACACCGTTATGTATCTGAAGAATCTGGTCTATCATCAAGGATTTAGTTGTACATATGACATCCCTATTGAGCTACTTGTACAGCAAACAGGGTCCAAACATGTAAATAAACTTGTTCTAGTTTGTTTTTGTCTTGACAAACCATTGATATCAGAGCTACAACTAAGAGAGGGTACTGGCTTTTCAAACTGTAATATTTCTCTAAATGTCCGTCAAGCCCTATAATGTGGGTGCTCATTAGAATTTTCTCATCGAGACTTTTTAAATGAGTACCCACAATATCGAGTTTGGATTTTTCAACAACAGATATAGAACGTATAATGTACCCCCTCTTGTCTCTAGTTCTGATTTATAACTTGTGTGGAAAGAAAAGTAACTCTAATAAAATGGTTAGTAAACCGTTCGCATCGAGTAGGCTCCCTTGATTGAAATCGGAATATCGTCGCTTTCTATCGAAAACCTCGTATCTGGAGATTAGAACAAGCTATAGATACGAGGTTTTTAGTTGAAGAGCAGCGATATGACCAATGCGATGAATGACGTCTTGTATATCGTCGCTTTTCGATGAAAACCTTGTAACTGTAGCTTGGCTTCAGCTGCAGTTACGTGGTTTTTGTTTAAAAGCATCGATATGCTGTATAGATCCTTTCCCAAATAAGCTAATTTCGCAAAGTCCATTGTCAAAAACCATCTAAAACATTTAGAGAAAGGAAGAAATGCTGATTGTCAGATTTTACACATTTCTCCAAATGCTATCAATACTGAAATATCTAATACACACTTCAGTTCTTACCGACACGCGGATAGTGTATCCTCCTACTTAATGTCTATAGTTTTATTGTTTTGGAAAGGTTTTATACATACGACGTAGCGTCCATTATTGCAAGTCATCAAATACAGCTGCGGAATTACAAAATCCATTCAAGTTTACGTTTGACACGTAAAACATGGTAGGAAAATACAACTATTATTTCCGTAATCTTGTCATTTCGGTCTTATCAATGGGTGACTTTTCAAACGACAAAGTAATAACCATGTGTATTAAGACGGAAATGTAAATCGGTTTAAAAATCTAGGCCCGGTAGCTTAAGATTAAGTTAAAGAAAACGTTAGAGTTAAGCGATGCCCAGACAGAAAACAATTTTATTTTTTTAGCTCCACTGGCCGAAGGCCAGCGAGCTATTGTCATGGCGTTGTGTCCGTCGTGCGTCCGTGCGTCCGTCCGTCCGTCCGTCCGTTAACTTTTTCTTTAAACATCTTCTCCTCTTATACCAGTGGGCCAATTTTGACCAAACTTGGCAGGAATGTTCCTTGTGTGACCCTTTTCAAAACTTGTTCGCGAATTTTTGATTCGTCAAAAAATGTAGGCGTGGCAGGGCGGGGCTTATCAGACTTGGAGAAATCATAAGAAAATTCTTTAAAAATCAACCATTGGGCCAATTTTAACCAAACCTGGCAGGAATGTGCCTTGAGTCATTCTGTTAAAAATTTGTTCACAAATTTTTACATTTGTCAAAAAAAGGGGCTGTGGCATGGAGAAAGGGGCTTATCAGACTTTAAGAAATCATAAGAAAATTCTTTAAAAATCAACCATTGGACCAATTTTAACCAAACCTGGCAGGAATGTGCCTTGAGTCAATCTGTTCAAAATTTGTTCACAAATTTTTACATTTGTCAAAAAACGTGGCCGTGGCATGGAGAAAGGGGCTTATCAGACTTAGAGAAATCATAAGAAAATTCTTTAAAAATCAACCATTGTGCCAATTTTGAACCAAACCTGTCAGGAATGTGCCTTGAGTCATTCTTTTCAAAATTTGTTCACAAATTTTTACTCTTGTCAAAAAATATTGCTGTGGCAGGGAGAAAGGGGCTTATCAGACTTAAAGAAATCATAAGAAAATTCTTTAAAAATCAACCATATGGTCAATTTGAACCAGGCTTTGCAGGAATGTTCTTTGAGTCATTCTTTTCAAAATTTATTCACAAATTTTATATTTGTCAAAAAAAGTGGGCGTGGCAGGGAGGAAGGGGTTATCGGACTTAAAGAAATCATAAGAAAATTCTTTAAAAATCAACCTGTGTGCCCAATTGAACCAAACTTTGCAGGAATGTGCCTTGAGTCATTCTTTTTAAAATTTGTTCACAATTTTTTCCATTGGTCAAAAAATGTGGTCCTGGCAGGGAGAAAGGGGCTTATCAGACTTAGAGAAATCATAAGAAAATTCTTTAAAAAATCAACCATTAGGCCAATTTGAACCAGACTTTGCAAGAATGTTCTTTGAGTCTCTCTTTAAAATTCATTCACAAAAATTCAAGATTTGGCTGTGTAAGGCTTACAAGAAATCTTTGGATAATTCTTCCACTTTAGCCAGTGGAGCAATTCAGGCCCTCTTGGGCCTCTTGTTTTTTTATTCGACAAAAAAATTCATATCAAAATTAGAAAATATGTATGTTTTAGCCTAGAAAATACTGTTTATCAGCATTCTCTTGTTTGTCTCAATGTTTTCCCAAAGCTTCTACTCTATCAGGGACATCAAACCCCGTTCTTGCGGAGAAAAGATAAAGCAATAAACTTATCATTGTTTAACCACAGATTTTACTTTAAACTAGATTTATTCAACCGACATTTACGCTTCAATGCACATGGTCTATCTACCGTCGCTTTTCAACACAAAAAACATCGTAACTGCAGCTTATTCTAAGCTGCAGTTACGAGGTTTTTGTAGAAAAGCAGCGATACTGTATTTAGGCTTTCGTTGACTTGTTGGTGATGTTCAACTATTTCTTGGAGAAATTTTCCAAGAACGTTTAAAAATGTACCACTTATATTTAAACTGTAACTATATTATTTTTATTTTTATATGTTATACAGTTGCTATATTTAAATGCCATGTTTCACTGTTTCACTGTAATTTTATCATTCATGTGCACTTTGTTAATGTCTTTTTTCTGTATTTAGCATAACTGTTGGATACATGTAATGATAGAAATGTGTGTCTTAAGGTAGTCAACCCTTAATGAGATTCGAGCGATGTCGGAATCTTTCGTGTGACGTCGTAAACATATTCGCTAAAATGGTTTTAACACGTCGCCCGAACAGTTCCTTGGTTGCATGAATCTCATTGGGAGACTACCTTAAATGTTCTTTGATTGAATTCTGTTACAAGCATGTGTATGCGCACTCTGATAACGGGTCCAAAATCACGATGGTTAATCACGTGACTAAGAATTTCCGAAAATCGTCAATAGTTTTGTCAATACTTGACCAATTTGAATTCGGTTTGAAGCAGAGAATGGTGACAGACGTCACGCACTAGATAGACGTGGTTGATTTTTTTAAAAAAAAATCAACTGATAAAAAAGTTATTGAAGATAAACCAAAATTTTGGTTAATCTTCAATTACTTTTTAATCAGTTGATTTTACAAAAATCCAACACGTCCAGCTTATTCCTGGCATTTTTCCACCTTCTCTGCTTCAAACCGAATTCAAATTGGTCAAATACTAAAAAAGATATTGAAGATGATCGGAAATTCTGAGTCACGTAATTATACACCGTGGAAATGTCCACCGTTTTCAGAGAACATCTTTTCACCACGACGGGAATCACGAGACACAACAACTTCAGAAAAATTGTCAATAATTATGTTAACCCTTTCCCAAACAGCAAAAATTTATGGTGATCCACTTCAAAAACTGTCACAAATGACAAAATAGAAGTTATTAAAGATAGAATTTGTGTACAATATGGCATTGAAAATATTGAGACAAAAGGAGAAACTGCTGGTTATCAGCAGTTTCTTCTTTTGTTTCAATGTTTTCCAAAGTATTTTTTATTAGGGACGTCAAAACCAGGTCTTGTTTGATAAAGGGTTAATGCATGGCTAATTTGGATTCGGTCTGAAGCAGAGAATGCATAAATGCGACAGGGATTCGCTAGATGTAGTTAATCATTTATAAGTCAGCTGATAAAAAAGTTAATGAACGATCAAGTAAAAGTTTTCCTTGACGGTAAATAACTTTTTCATAAGCTGATTTTAAAAGGTCTGCATAATCCAACAAATCTATGGTGTATTTATGTCTGGTGATATTTTGCAATTGTTGTGTCACGTGATTCCCTACCGTGTTCGAAAGTGATTCAGAAATATTCCATGTCTTTTGTTAGTACTCTAGAACTACAACTTAAGTTGTCCTTGCAAAAAAATATTATTCCTCTTTGAAAGCTTCTAGAGACAATGCAATAGTTGTTTAGAAAATAGCACAGAAAATATTGAGGCAAAGTGAGAATATGTTAATCATCAGCATTTCCTTTTCTTGTCTCCATGTTTTCTTAGTCATATTCTAAGGCAAGTAATCCCCCTTTGAATAAGGGCTTAATCTTAAGCTTCAATTTCTTTACATAAAGTGTCAAAGGAAGACATTGTTTTGATGGCTACGTCGTTTGATTTTAGCCCTTTTTAGCCTCTCGAAAACAACAAAGATTATACTGTGCAAATTTGAAAGTTGTTGCAGACGACAAAGTTTATAATAATGAATGAAATATGAGAGGATAATATTGCTCGGAAAAAATGAAGGTAAAGAGAAAATGCATAATTTCAGCATTCTCTTCTTTCGCATTCATTTTTTCCAAACATTTCTTAGAACGAGCGCCAAAACTATGTCTTGTTTACAAGAGTTATAATAAACAGATGACACGTATGTGTTCTGTATATAAATGTAAAAATGCTTTCATTAATTCAGTTCCGAGCGAACTTTTGAATCGTTTTAGTACTTGTTTTTTCTTTCAAATTTTAATTTATTTGTTATATTAGTTTACTGTATTTAATGTGCAATAATAGAGTTTTTGTTAGCAAAGTTAAAAGAAGCCGATTTCGAACATTTTTACATGTCATATGCATAAACCCTTTCCCAAACAAGACCTGGTTTTGACGTCGCCAATTGAAACGGCTTGGGAAACCAGCAGATTCTCCTTTTGTCTCAATATTTTCTGTGGTATTTTGTACACAAATCCTTCCTTTCAAACAGCAATCCTGTTATCAAGAGCAGATTTCGAAAAAGACCATCCTAAAATTTTGTCGTTTGGGAAAGGGTTAAAGACCTGTTTTCCAGATTCACTCCCATTTGTTTTCTATCGTCGTTTTTCAACACAAACCTCGTAACTGCAGCTCAAATGAGCTGCAGTTACGAGTTTTTGTTGAAAAGTAGCGATATTCAGAGGGACCATTATTTTTACGACTTCTTTCTTTCATTAAAATTAATTCTAAATAAAAATATACAAGTACCGGTATAAGTTCAAATATAGAAGAAACGAAATCGTTCATTTTCTATGTTTGTGTCATTCTTTGCTATCAAACTCCTAGGTTCTAATGCCCACACTCAGAAATATTGCTAGAAATATTTGGCGGGTTTTACCCCTTTTCCCTCAATGTTTCAATAATATAATTCTGTATTGTACCGTACAAGCAAATCGGTACAAATTGTTTAGGACATCTTGAAACATGACAGGGAAATGAAGAAATCATAAATTACCTTAATGTTTTTGTATACTTTATTCATTTTCCATTTTCATACTGACAAAAGCTTTAAATAAACTTGGCTTACAATGAACGAAAATATGAAATGATTTCAAATGTATCTGAACACCGGCTACAATAAATTAACAATTTAATCATTTACAAGCTTCACACAGTTGAAAATAAATTGAGAATGAGATATTGACAATACCTTTTCCCCTTTGTTCTCAATGTTCTCAATGAGTCATATGTCCTTATATTTTAGTCTATTTGTGAATGATGTTTGTATATCAACTTTTTTGTTTTATACCTACCATGTTCAATGAGTAAATGCTTGTTAATTTTGTAAAAAAAAATATGTCAGGAGATGCAAGTGTTATGAAAATTTTAGAATGTGAGGGACTTTGTTTTATTACAGACACGAAGCACAATTTCGCTAGTTACATTCAAAAATAACGTAACTGTATCATAGAAAATCTGAAGTTAAGGCGTTTTTGAACGTTCTCGACGAAATGCTTTGAAAAGGATATCGAAATTCAGCTAAACAATTTATGAAAAAAACCTAGTTTTGAACACTCTAACAGATATGTCGTTTGAAAACATAGAGGAATAAAGGAAAAAATGAAAATTTTAGTTTCATATTATGTGCCACACTATACACACATTTGAATGGCATCCATTACATTAATTCTTTATCTGTAGTGCTACGCAAACGAGAAAATGGCAGAATGAAAAATGGCTATCGATATCATATACGAGTATAATAAAACCATATTTATTGATGCGTAAATATACTGCAGTAGGCCCATAAATATGCATGATCGTACATTTACGCTTCAGTAAACTCGGCTTATCTATACGGACTAGTTTGATGTTGCAGAAAGCAAAAGCTTATTGATCACAAACGAAAGATTACATAATTGGATAGAGAGTGTTAAAGGGCGACGGTAACAGATGGTCTAATTGCAAAAAATGATTTTTTTGAAAAAATATGCAAAACTTTTGTGTTGACCACCTCGGGATGGTTAATAATATGCGATTCAGACAGAGAATGAGCCGAAATTACAAGACAGATAGCTGAATTTAGGGAGAATCCAAGCCTAAATTCAACCCCATCACTGATGGGGTTAGAATTATTTTCAAATTGTTGCGCATGCGCATACAGCGCGGACCATGATTCAAACGAGATTCATACTTAAATTTCAATATGACGTCATCATGTATGTTGTGACGTCATTTAAGAAAGTCGCATGTCCTACTGTTTTGACCTACTTTCGACATCGCTTCATGAATTTGGTATCAAATTGCGAAAAAATGAGTCGTTGCTTCAATAGTTTCTCGTAATCATTTAATCAGGTCATATAAAGCTTAAAAAGTGTACATTTCGTTTGTATTTGACAATTTTTGGGTCCAAATCTGGGAAATAGTAGCTTTAAGATCCATAGCATTGTTACAACCCGTTTTGAAATAAAAACCCGTTTTGAAATAAATTATTTCAAAACGGGTTTTTATTTCAAAACGGGTTGTAATATAGCATTCCATAAAAAACTTTGTTGAAATATCATAGTGGATCATATTTTGATTCAACAAATAAGCACAGAACTCTTCAACAAAAGAAAGGAACAATACATGCACATCAAGTCGACAAACTGTATTAAATATTTTAAACTTTGTGTCCGTTCATGAGAATATATAGGTACAAGTTGGCAAGAAGTCATTTTTATGGGAAATCCGTGAGGCTCGTTGTCTGCAAAACGTTCCGGGCTTTCCAAACAAAAGAGTCAATTATTAAAAGTCACTTTGGACCAACATGTACCTTTTCCTTGGACAGGATCAATTATAACTTATCGTAAAATATTAACCAATCATGATCAGGGAGAATACGAAACTCATTGTTAAGAGGCACACGTGAACTATTTCAATAATACTTGTTATACAGATTTTCGAAGTGAATTTATTCGTACAATAAATTTTATATTGTAAATGTTAACACCGTTGGCATTGTTAAATTGACATTTGGTAAATGTTTTCAACATAAGCATACAATGACAAATTATCAAAAATTTTAAAACAACCAATACGATCGTCCGAGACGATTGTCTCGTGCGATCGGATTGGTCGTTTTAAAATACCGTATTTGAAACAAATTTCTAATGCTAGTTGAACACGTACGAAAGTTATGATGAAAATATTGTGTGAATGGAATACATGTTTAATGTTTTAAATTCACAGCTCCAGTTCATTCCTTTTTACTTGATTATTTTATTCGTCTGTTTGTGAATACATGAAAACGACTGTAACGTGATAAATACTCTGTTCGTTGTCCCTCGATGATTAGAAATTAAATCGTTTTAAAATTGATTGTAGTTTGTGGTTGTTTTCATTTTGTTTTTCTTTCTTATTATAATTTACAAGCATTTTTGAGTTGTATACAAACGGGTGTTTATAAGTATAAATGCCCGTTTGCATACAACTCGAAAATGATTTTTGATGAATTATTTCACCCCTATACATTGTAGCATTGAAGACCTGTCGCAAGCAGATAAGAATCAAGGACAATGCTGATATCTTAATCTACCCTTTCCCGAAACAAGACCTAGTTTTGACGCCCCTTATAGCAAATATTTAGGCCAAAGCAGACCATGCTGATTATCCGAATTTTCCCTCCTTTTGATCCATCATTTTTTATATAGAATGTACACAAATCAAATCTTCATCATTATCCCATTTGTCGTCCGCAGCAGCTATAGAAGTGGGCTTCTGTAGGGTTTTTCTGATTATCAGCATTTCCTTTTTTCCTCAATGTTTCCCAGACTTTTGAAGGGACGCGAATACCATTGCTGACTTCGATTGGGATTATAGCTAAAACCATTGGGAACAACCATCATCGTGAGCCAGCGCTTTTCTACCTATTAAATGCACTCCTGTTCTTGTGTCAGCCAATCAAAATCTTTGTTTACCCCGACACTGATTGGTCCGCTGTTTATCCGAGGGGTTCCAAATGGCTTAATGACTTGGATGGCCTGACCACGCTTTTTCCAGTGGTCAGACCATCGATGCGGAAATGGCGGCAAATAGCTCTCACTTTTGGTTTTCGATTGGAGCGATAGCTACAATAGCTCCATTTGGAACAACCTTATTCAGAATTGTCAGCTGTGTTCCAAATGCAAAGCTAAAGCTAAAGTCGCAATCGAAGTCGACAAAGGTCTTGTTTGGGAAAGAATAAAGGTTTACATTATATTTCTATTGAGTTAAGCAATGTGCACAACACAAATCAATCATAAATCACGGTACATGTACATAAGACAAAATAAATATTTTGGCATTTTACAGATTTTGACAGATGGCGAATATAGTGAGAATAGAAGTATTTTGACCATCCAGGAGATCTTTAAAGCATAACGTCGCTTTGCAACGAAAACCTCGTATCTGCAGCTTGTTTAAAGCTGCAGATACGAGATTTTTGTTGAAAAGCAGCCACACACTGCAGGGAATCACGTGACACAACAATATCAACATTTTTCAATAATCATTCAAATATGCGGCCGATTTGAAAAAAGAATTGAAGCAGAGAAAGACGAAGCAGAAGAATTCACTGATTGCGAATGATTCTGTAAAAAAATCAGACGAAAATAGTGATTGATAACAAAACATAGGCTAATTTTGGTTGGTCGTTGATACTAGTAACTTTATTACCAGCTATTTTGTAAAAGGATGGGTTGCAAAAAGGGCTCAAAATCGCTCAATGAATAGATTTTCTTTAAATTCTGTGAATTGATAGGGTTACAAAATATCTTTAAAGTGACATTTCAGAATTTTTTGTCATAAATTTTACTTTTATTTTTATCTGAAAGAATATATTTCAAGCCAAAATATTGCGCCGTTTACGAGAAATTTATATTTTTGTGTTAAAATTGAACAAATTGTTGTGGACAACAGTTCGGATTTATATGCAATTTATCGATTATGCCTCAACTTTAAATGCGTGTTTCTCGCTTATTGGCAACAACTTCAAAAAACTAATAGTATTTATACTCATTAGAATAACCAATCTTGGCATCAATACAAACTTTAAAAAATTGAAATTGGAATGAAATGTCCCTTTAATTTATATGTGTAAATAATCTGATGATGGCTTAATTTTGGAGATAATTGCTAACAAAGTGGTTGGGTAAATTGACACGAGAAGCATTTTTTTTCATTGAAGTTAAATAACTTTTTTGTATAGATCAGATCGAATCGAAATGTTGCATGTACTTTCAATGTACTAAGGACGGGGAATTTTGGAATCATTAATCATATATATCAGTTTGTTGATTTTCTGGATTTGTTCTTCTGTCAATCTCAGATTTCGCTTTTTTATGTTTTAACTCTACGAAACTATCTCTACAACCTTTATTTTTGTATGAACTGACATGATTTTTTGTGAACATGATTCTATAATTACGAAGTAACTAAATATGTGTAAACTTTGGGCCAATTCCATTACAAAGAACCAAAGTTATTTGACCTTGACCATCAAGGATTATTCTAAAAATTAAATTTTAAGATTTTGTGCTAAATTTATTCATGAAAATTGGTATATGAAGTTACAAAATATCATGTCAGTTCATACAAAAATAAAGATTGTAGAGATAGTTTCGTAAAGTTAGAACATAAAAAAAGCAAAATCTGAGATTGACAGAAGGACGAATACAGAAAATCAACAAACTCATATATATGATAGATGATTTCAAACATCTCCTGTCCTTAGTACATTGAAAGTACATGCAAACTTCCAATTCGATCTAATAAAGTAAAAAATTGCTTCTCATGTCAATTTACCCCACCCACTTTGTCAGCCATTATCTCCAAAAATAAGCCCTCATCAGAATTTTTACACAAACAATTTAACGATAACCAAATCAAAACACAGACTTTAAAGAAAATCTGTTCTTTGAACCCTTGTTGCAACCCATCCTTTCTATCACATTCATATATTGCCTCGCATTTTTCACCCTCTCTGCTTCAAATAGAAAATTCAAATGTTTAAGTATCGACTGAATTACTGAAAATGATCAGAAATTGGTTTGTCATGTGGTTCCTAACTGTAATATACCCGGTGCGTGAAAAACAGATCGGACTTAAAAAAATATGAGCCGGGATCTGGAAAAACGTCCCTTAAAGCATTTTCAAAATATGAGTTTGAAGATCAGCCTGTTGTCAAATGCAGTCCAATATGCATCCATGCTGCTCTCGTTTAGTTTCTACAGGCCCTGAAGAACCTATTGGAGAACAACATGGATCCTGATCAGACTGTGCGTATGCACAGGCTGATCTGGATCTATATTGGGCTCAAAAGCCTTAAGGGACGTTTTTCCAGATCCTGGCTCAATTATGATAATCTCTAAGTACTGCGGGTTCAATGGCATTTTGTTTTTGTTAAAACTAGACTGGGTTTACCTTTATGTATTGACAACTCGTCGGTGTTGTTATAAAACCAAAAAGTGGTTGCGAGATTTTATAACAACGCCTACGAAATGATATAATTGTTTGTCCGAAACTACGTCACGGTTAACTGGATAAAATAGTTTAAAACTTGAATCCAGAATAGTTTCACACATGCTGATCTAAATCCATGAATGCCTCTCATACCATTCATACCACATAATAAATTTATCCCTTTTTCATAGCCATGATGATTCATGTTTTCGAACTAGATTAAAGTCAAAAGCCGACGAAACCGGTACAATTTATTATGTTGTTGAATGGACGTGCAGACCGCTCGAGTTATATTAATTAGATCCAGAATGGTATCGCACATACTGATCTAGATCTATGTGGTGTTACATGTCAAAAAGTTCCCTTTTTATCATAGATGGTCATGTATGTTCCTAGACCAGGGTTGATTCCAACGGCGACGCAAATGGCGACGACACTGACCTCATTGTTGATATTGGCCAGAGCAACACAAAAGAGGCGGTAAATGCATTCTAACTGTTTAATGCAAACCCAAACCCTATGTTGTATGTACTCATTTGAATTGTCTCGGTGAGACAATTCTAATGAGTACCCACAACATAGGATTTGATGAATAATAAACGATATATTGCACTTTTTAAAGCGAATACTAGTACCATCTCTTAATTGAATCCCTGTACACATTACTGCGTGGTTTAAATAGGCTGTGGGTACTTCATGAGTTAGACCCAGAGTGATTTCTCAGAAGAGTTAGTCGAACGTTGTTGGTTCTTGAAATGAAACTGAAATACACAAAGACAATGTTAATTGCTTTAGTCGTTTATGTTGGCTTCATATATAAATTTTAAAGTTGAGACGGAGAAGACAAATTTTATTTAGACTTATCCCATTGGTAGACTGGGTTTCAGTCTGATCATTTTTACCTCTTTGCTTTCTTTGGTCTAGATGTCAATATCAACACGATCAAAAAACGGGTGCTGTTTCATATGGCCATAATTTAACATCGCTTTATTTCGGGTTAGCATGATGATCGTATAAAACTTTTACTGCTAGTGTTAAAAATACATCTAAATCTATCTATACTCCGTAAATATTGACCTGAACCTGTTGAATATGTAATGAGTAAATGTGAAGCGAAATAACCACTCTCCGACGTATATTGACACAAGGAGCACGTGCAGAATACAAAGTCCCAATTCTTATGGAAACTATCGACTCTGCTCGACAGTGAGGAGTGCTGGCTAGTATTGATTATTCCGTGTCACAATTACTCATTACATATTCGTCGGGTTCAGGTCAATATTTACAGACTATACTTCACAAATAATTATCATATCTTTGCTCTCAAAACAAACGGACTTTGCTCTTTATCTTTGTAGTGAAATCTCCTCACTTGAGGCTGCCATGACCAGTATGTGCTTGACCCAATAATGCAGTGTTATGGGCAGGTAAACCAGACTAACTGGACACAGGCTAGTAGACTGGTTACTGCCCCCGAAACATAATGCGACAAACAAATGAATACGCCTAGGCACCAGTGGAATTGCAGTTTACCACACTTAATTTAATTAACCCTTTCCCAAACAAGACATGGTTTTGACGTCCCTAAGAGAAAAGGCTTGGGAAAACATTGAGACAAAAGAAGAAACTGCTGATAACCAGCAGTTTCTCCTTTTGTCTCAATATTTTCTATGCCATATTTACACAAATTCTATCTTTAATAGCTTCCATTTTGTCATTTTTTGCAGTTTTTGAAGTGGATCATCCTAAAATTTTGCCGTTTGGGAAAGGGTTAAGGGAAAGATATTCTTCCTAGACGTCGCAATACTTAGACTTGAAAAATTCAGAATTTTCATAAGAAAATAATTATGTCCTTTCAGATAAAAATAAAAGCAAAATTTATGATGCCTCTTTAAAACTATGTGTAATCTTAAAGTAAGTGAATTTAAAAAACAAAATCGTGACAGTTACCTGTGTGTTGATCTACTGTCACCTGCAAAGAGAGAAAGACAACCACATTAACCAATTACCAGGCGGCAAACATTTTGTAAGGTCGAAATTCAAAGGCGTTGCAGACGACAATTTCGAATGAATGAAATATAACATTTATTGGCCATTATAGGTAGAAAATATTGCAAGAAATAAAGAAATTGCTTGCCAAAAGTGATTTCTTTATTTTCCTTTACCCTTTCCCAAACGGCAAAATTTTAGAGTGACCCACTTCAAAAACAGCCACAAATGACAAAATTGAAGTTATTAAAGATAGGATTTGTGTAAAATATGACATAGAAAACATTGAGACAAAAGGAGAAACTGCTGTGAAACAGTTTTGTCTCAATGTTTTCCCAAGCCTTTTCTTTTAGGGACGTCAAAACCAGGTCTTGTTTGGGAAAGGGTTAATCTTTTTCGAAACATTTATTTTGTAAAGACGTCAAAAGGCGTCTTTACATATGCATGAGCCAATATACTCAGCCTAAATTCAATCGCACCTTTACACTTTTTGTCAAAATGTCATTGATATGAACAATCTGAATTAGTTAAACTTACATAATACAGTCGACACTCGTTGTCTCGAAGTCGGAGGGGCCGTCAAAATACCTCGATATATCCGGAGTTCGACTCATCCGAATTTGTTCGGCTCCGAGATATTTGATATGTGACCGTATTTTGAAACTTATCAAGTACGAATATCATTGAAATATAGTAGGAAAAGGAAAGAAATTGCTCGTGTCGAGCAATTTCTATCATTTTCCTACTATATTTCAATGGCTATATTCAGTTCGAAATTATTTTGTTTTGAAACAATTATGTCAATAGATGAGGACAGGACCAGATTTGAACTTCGACTTAAGCGGAAATTCGACTTATCCGATGTCGACATAACGAGTGTCGACTGTAATTAGAAAGGTTTCCAAAGCAGAAGTTGCATTTGAAATCGAGGATTCTTTTTTTTGAGATCAGCATGGCCAGGAATAAGATCACGCTAAAAGATTGGTAACTGTGGCAGAGCAACTGATAAGAGGGAGTGTTTGTTCGTTGAAGTCCAAACCCTATGGTATGGGTACGGATTTCAAGTGTCTCGGTGAGATGATTCCAATGAGTACCCACACTATTGAATGAGCTATTGCATTTTAAAAAGCAATCACCCCTCTCCAGCTGTCCTAAACGATTGGAACTTGTCGTTTTCATGTGATGATACGCGATTGAGAATCAAAGATTAATCTTTTCCCGAAGAAGACCTGGTTTTGACCTCCCGGAACAAAAATGAAAACTTTACACTGCAAGATTTCTTATTTCTGGAAAAGTATCGAATTTAAAGCCTGAAATATACATGTATTTTGACGCTATTTCCATTGCATTCAGCAATCGTTTTGTCGAAATTTCATTGCCTCGTCTCCTTAAATGTCAGAGTTAGGGCCCTTAATGCGTTTAGAGCTAATTTCATCTAATGCCACATATGCGCATGTGCAGTAAACGATTCATTATTTTTTCTGAATTGTTCATATCCGGGTTGCAAAAAACACAATGAATCTCTCCCATCACTTGTAGCAAGCAAGCTCTAAAATAAAGGCCTAATCTGTCAATTTTGTGAATTACCTCCCTTTGACATAAACAAATAGGGAATTTAAAAGGTTTCATATTCAAAAAATTATCACGGTTTTCGATTGTTTTCATCAAAAACATCATGCAAGCCTTACAGTGGATTTTTGAACCCCTTTTTCGACGAGGATTGTTCCCAGATGTCCATGCAATTGCGATTTCAATTCCCTATGGAGATTGCGTAGTAAAGTTTTCAAACTTTGCAACATAATGAAAATTCTGCTTTTCAAACGTCAATTTTTAAAAACTCAAACAATGTTATGCAAACTTCTTTTTCGGACAGGTAAGTGGTCAGACTACCATTCCATGCAGTCTGGCATGGTTTGCATTGTTCTACTCGGATTTCTGAGGGTTTAAATTATATAGAATTTCCGTCCAAATTGCTCACCTGAAAAACGGACCCCTGCCACACTTAAAGGGTCCGTTTTTTATCCCAGTAATTAAGATCAACAAAACGTTTAGTATTTGGCACTACAAAGTCAATGAACGATGCGACGCATATTCATTTGATTTCTTTACTTGTTGTATTTAGAAGAAATATGACAAGCAATGTAGGTGTAAAGTTTTCATATTTTCTCAAAATACAATAGGCTTTGAAAAACAATGAGAAAAAGAGGAAACTGCTGATAATCAAATCCTATGTTTATAATTATATATTTTGACGTCTGAAGCGACTTTTAAATTGGGATAGTCCGAATTTTCGACGTTTTGCAAAGGATTAACTTTTCAAGACAGACATATTTACCCGTGTCGCGTTGCAATGCAGCAAAAAAGACTGACCTAAATTGATAAAATTGCTTACGATATGTATTGTTAAGGCGACAGAAGTACTTATCATAAGTACTGAAATTCGTAGTTTTCTTTCATTCCATTTTGGAGACGTCAAAACGAAGAAGCTCGCAGAAAAGAGTTAACATGAGTAGCAAATGACCAATTCATCTACATTTTCATGTACAAGCATAATGTTACACATGTAAAATATTTGAATTGCATTTTACCGATCATTTATGAAACGTTGAGAAAAGAAGCATTCTTTTACCAAGAACGATATACATGCCAGCGATATACATGAACGTACACAGATATTATCTTTATTTGTTATAAATACATGTACAAAAAATGACCGAAAAAAAGACACATGCATAAGTCAAGATGCCTATCAAATCTAATGCAAAACACATAACAAATGTACTAAAAATCGGCTACAAAGTGTATCTGCTTTTTGTTAATAACACCAGCATACACAATATACGAGAGGCAAAAGAAAGTATACACACTGTTTGTCAATTTCTCTCTTAATTTCCATATTTTTGACTCAAATTTTTTAACTAATTGTTTCTACACATAAACCAGTAATTCAGTGTTGGTAAGGGTCACATGAAATTGCAAGGAAATGCACTAGATTGTTACTTTTTTGCATCAATGCCCATTTTTCTATGACACAGCATAATATAGGCCTAAAAGAAACGTGACAATATTCGCTAAGTCAGCATGGTGGATAACTTTTGGGAAGCGTTCACAACGGAAAATCTTCTGCTTCAGGTATGATTTGTACAATTTCTCAGATTATACTCTACGGATTTGACAAGATGAAGTGCACCATGTGCGCCTTTGAAAGGGATATTCCTGAAGTCATTCTGCACTGAATCTCATGTTTTTTTTTTTCAACTATTTAAGCGAAAGCATGTTGAAGAAATCATGGAATTGTAGTGTTTTTTTAAATCCAAATCCGTTTATAAATGTAGGGGTTGTGTTAACGTGAAGATTTAAATCCCCCGTTTTTGATGAAGCAGTATGATATGAAAAATCCTACGTAGCGGACGGGAGATCAGAAAGAATGATAGGCGGAGAAGGTTACATAAAATGATCACCTTTGGTGCCGTTTAAAAATCGTATATAATCTACTAATCATTTTCTCAGAAAACGTGGAAAACAAGGGTGTATACTTATCATTGTATCTCAGCATTTATCTTACCTACTATGTGAATGGTGCACAAAAGGATCGAAAGCTGGTATACAGATGTACCGACAACATGTCGAAAATATACATTTGAGCCAGGATCTGGAAAAACGTCCCTTAAGGCTTTTGAGCCCAACATAGATCCAGATCAGCCTGTGCATACGCACAGTCTGATCAGGATCCATGTTGTTCTCTAATAGCTTCTTTGTGACCTGTAGTAACTTAAAGAGAGCAGCATGGATGCATGTTGGACTGCATTTGACAACAGGCTGATCTTGAAAACTCAATTTTGAGAAATGCTTAAAGGGACGTTTTTCCAGATCCCGGCTCATTTTTTTTAATTACCATAGAAACAGGTACGTGTAATTCTTACACAGTGTACCGATAAAAATGAAGTACCTACAATGTATCGATTAGCCATTTTGTAATTTATCAGTACTTTTTAAATAAATTATTTCTTATTCTTAACTTTACCAGTAAATCTTTTTTTCATTTGTGACCGTTTGTCTCGCGAAACAACAGACGGCAATATTTTTCGTAACTTGTTAAGAAATTACAGGTGCGATTTTGTTACTTTCTTCTTTATCTGCAATATGCAATATTGATTTTGAACCCTTTTTTGTGCACCATATATCGACCCCTTGACACAAGGTACATTCGCTATCATGAAGATCGCGCGCCTATTAAGTTTAATTTGAAACACATATGAAAAACATTTATATTTCTTAAAGACGGGTCTCTTAAATGCTGTTCTTCAGCTTCTCGAAAATCACTTTATCACCTCACAAAAGAAGTATAAAAGAATTTGTCTCAATTCTTAGACTAAAAACGCAAATACAAACAGCCGTAAACGACAATTAGTTAGTTCTGTACCCAAGTGATATTTATCAAAAACGACCAAATGAATGTAAGCTTGTTAATGGTAACCAAAGATTAACATCACTTCACAATATCTATACCTAGATCTTGCGTGTCTTAGACCTAAATACACTCCAATCGCTGAAACGAACAATTAAAAAAATGTAACATTGTTCTACAATTGCAAAACATTCTACCAAAAAATGCAAACATAATATTATATAGATATAGATAGTAAAACAAACAAATAAACTGAACATTTTTTTGGTGACAAAAGATAACACTCTATGAATATGTTTTACTGGTTTTGAAGTTCATCAAAATGCTTCTTCTTTGTATTCCGAATGCGAAAAAGAAAATGTGAACATGTATTGGTAGTTTAAGATAACTGTGTTGCGATTTCAGTAGGTCTGTGAAAGTTGAAAAGTGACCCTTTCTATAAACAAACATAACGTCATTTACACATATTCAAGAGAGAGAATATCGAGACAGATAGAGGGAAAGAGGTAGAAAAAGAAAGACAATCATAGGAAGGCAGAAACTGAGCTATAAAGGCAGAAATTGCTTCATCACCCATTAGCGTGCTGGCTCGCTAAGCTTGTGCATTAAAATTATAGCAAAACGAACGAAAACCAACAAGACAACAACAAAAACAGAAATCAAAACAAATAAATAAAAAAGAATAAAATAAAAGACTCACACTCACACACATAAAACAACCTATATAATTATAGGAAACTAGAAAGATTAAAACAGGATGGGGAATTGAAAAGAGGCTAATTGAAGCATTTGAGACTAAGGCGTTTTAGCTGAGACAGTACTGCAGAGCAGCCTGATCAGGATCTATGCATCTATGTATCAAAGATATGATACATGTAATGACGAAGCTGTGAAAGTAAAAACAGAGATCTTGATCTGACCGTCTATATGCACATGCTGATCTACATCTATTTCCGTCTGAAATGTTGTAATGATGTCTATTTTAGATCCAAACTCAAATTTTGTATTTCGATTACGACACATAATTGTGTACAAATTCTCCGTACATGTAATTAAACAAATTATGCTAAATTCGCATTTGCCGCATTTAGCACGAGAAAAATGCAACTTGTGCACAATAGCTTTTTGACTGAGCGATATAAGTATGGGACCCGAAACTACTGCCTTTTGGTATGTGATGGTTTCAACATAAATCAGATAATTGAATGGATATTCATTGAAATGGTTGCTGTTTCTTGTGTGTCTCCCGATTTGTGTTTCAATTTGCAATCACTATGTTGCAATTGTCAACTGTTGCAAAAGCATGTACCGAATTGCGTGCTTTATGTAAAACGTCAAGCAATTTTCTTGCTCTCTAGCACTAAATTGATTTTTATAATTTGCGTACATTCATATGAAATTAGCCTACCGTTAGCGATGGTATGGTTACACGTTGTGTTAAACAGGGGTCGTAACTCTTTCAACTATCGAAATCCTAGCAAAGACCCAATTGTTTCCCTTAGACCTATGTTTATTCGCTTTGAAGTCTCCTGACAAATCTGTCCAATCATTGCCGTAGCTTCCATGTGCATATTCATCAAAACATGTAAACGGCGCATTTCATTCTAGATTGCAAGAACGCGTGATTAAAACAGTCTGGTAAAGCCTCTCTTACAACCCGTCGTGCGTCTTTTTAGATTGTACGTTTTAAAACTCTGCAAAATCCCATATAAAGACACACAACGGGTTGTAAGAGCGCCTCAAAATATGCACATTCAAAGCAGGTCAAAAGTATGAATCTCTTTCGAGAAAAATACGCATTCTTTGTGAATTTTCTGGAATTTCAGTATATCGTTCCCTGCGTCACACGCACGCCTCTCGTACGTGCTCCGTACTTCTGTCTTGTGTGCTCCTGGCGTTCTAAAAGACGCAGAATGGTCGTAGTAAAGAATTGTTCGGTCAATTCTTTGCTGCGTGCAGTCTGCGTCGTGGATGCGTCTACCAAAATCGTACGTTGCACGTGCGTGCATCGCACGACTAAACGTACGTTTTAGAGGCAGACCGCACGCAGGAGCACGTACGACCGGTTGAAAGAGAGACTTTGAAGAACTGTGTTGGAGAATCACACGACACAACAATATCAACGATAGAAGAAAATCTTCAATAACTCTGTTAAAACAGTTTCAACATTAAACGAGATCTGTTTTTTTTTATTTTTCTAATTTCCAGGTAAGCTGTCGTACCTTAAGATAAACCAAAATAAATGTAGCGGATCTCGTTTAATTTTGAAAGTCTTATTATACGTGACTGAGTGAAAAATGGCTTGAAGACGAAAAATAAATAAAAATGAATAAATATGGGATTTTCAGAAGGTTGTGGATTTTTAAACTGCGGCTGGTAAACCTAGTTTGCTTACTCATTAATGACGTTTTTTTTTTTCGTGTGCTGTCATAAGCTCCAAAAATCATTTTTACACCTTCACTTCTTTAAATCGTTCAAGTATAAATAGATTTATTGAACAGTTTGTGTAATTGGTGATGTGCCACGTTGTTCCGCAACGTGAATGAACATAGAATTTTAAATTCTAAAACATAGCCTAATTGGTCACCAGAGCGGACCATTAATTTACTTCTATATACTTACCACTGTCTATTGGCGTCTTGAAGAAACAGCTATAGCAGCCAAAACAGGCGGATTTAAACTGCTTACGGAATTTGGCTGCAAGAAAAAAATAACCAATAAAAGTGGATAGTACTTACATACAACAAAATGGGTGCTATCAAAAATAGGAAGCGTGTATGTTAAAGTATAGAAATATTAAAAACAAATGTGAAATTGCTGATTTCGTCTTTTATCTCAATGTTTTTTGTCATATTTTTCTGCCGAAATGGGCATCGCTTTGTAAAGAGATGACCCATTACAAAATAAATGGAATCTTGAACAGGTCAAACTGATATAACGTGAAGGCAAAAATAGACCTTTGACATAGTACTTATAGCTCCTTATTGAAATGATCAACTGAACGACACAGTTATCAAATTAAGTTACACGAAGTTGAGGGAATTCAGTGATGGTAACATTGGTTTCCTTCAAAATACTTTCAAAAGCTTCTATTTTAATGACTTGAAAACAAGGGTTTGTTTGGGGCAAGGGTTAAAACACAAGAAAGCGGAAGATAACAAAAACAAATATCCTCTATGGAAAACGGCTAATGTCACATAGTTAAAGTGCTTCAATCAATTAAGAATGCCGGACATTACTCGGCGACTTAACATACCATTTCGGAATGAAATAGTGGGGCTTCGCTCTTAACCCTTACCCACACATTGACGCTTTTGGACGCCCCACAAAATAAAGGCTTTGGAAAACATTGTGGAAAATGAAGAAATTGCTTGTCAAAAGCAATTTCTTCATTTCCCACAATGTTTTCTACCCAATAAGTCATACAATTTCCAAGTTTCATCACATTGAAAATGTCGTCTGCAACTTCTTTGAATTTGGACAAGTATAAATTTTTGCCGTTTGGTAATCTTGCGTACATTGCCTGACCTATTACTCTGGCAGAAACAATGTAATTCAGTCACGACACTTTCTAAATTATTTTACAAGGAGCCTGCTTGGACAATGTGCAAGGTTCTGACATCATACTGCTTGTTTTTAAATTTCGGAATGTCTCGATCAATCGGATCGATTACTATGTAATGTTTGGAATTCAATTGGAAATTGGAAAAGTTGTAAAATACCATAAAAATGAATGGAGCTCAACTTTTACCTACCGTTCATGAAGTTATGAATAAAATGGTTGATAGATCTATTGAAATACATATAGAACCTAAGCATAATAATGAAATCTTAATTACATTACGAGCGATCTAAGTATTAGATAGAGTCTATATAGTAAATTCTACGCGATATAAACGTTCAAAAGGCGCAGCCTTTGAACTTTATGTCGCGTATCATCTACTATACAGACTCTATCTGACTTAGTGTTCGTCAACTAATGAAAACATATGCTTCTACTGTCATTCTTCAAACCACGCCTCCGACCGGAGCTACTATCGAGCGGATCTTACTGGAATTACATCATTTTCCCAAAAATTACACCATTTTCCCAAAAAGTACATCATTTTTCATAACTGCAAAGGAAACGGGGCGTGGCTATGTATAACCGTGACTAAAAACTGACCGGTAGTGCGTTTATGTGAAATATAGCGCCGAAATTTTCAAATATACTGCAATTTCATTGGTCCAAAAACTAGGAAGAACACTAAGTAGACGAGACGTATGTCTTGGCCAATTAGGCCGATGGTTATGTAATGTTTGGAATTCGACTGAAAATCTGAAAAGTTGTAGAATACCATACAGAGTCATGAAGATCAACTACTTACCGCTCATGAAGTTATAAATAACCGGGTTGATAGCACTATTGAAATACATAAAGAACCTAATCATCTGATATAAGATATAGTGGTCTCGACGGTCAGTGACGGAATCAAGGGCACCAGTATATCTGGAAAATACGGAGAAAGTAGGATGATATTAGAACCGACGGACCGAGTCCAATATCTTCTCTCCAAACTTCGTTTTATGAAGATGCTTATAATCACGAACATCTTATATTTTTATAGCAGATTTGAAATGTAGTTTGAGCTTTTATCATCATTTACCACACACTATATTTTCTACCCAAAACAATCCAGTGATATTCCCTTACATATAATTTATATCTATGTACTGTGATATAAGTCTTTCGGATGCATGTTATAAGCAAAATATGAAGATGTCGGTGATATGTCAAATGAAATTAGTAATATTTGTATCTGAGTATTCAACTACATACATTGTTTTCCAAAACAACAAAACTTCAAACTACTGTAATTGTACATGCATTGGTTCAAATCTTGCATGTGTTTCACTCATGTAAGATTCAAACCAACCCATGCAAAAATGTATTCAGAATAAAGAACGATTTACCCTTGCTTACAAAGATAAAAGGGGATGTTTCAAAATTGCCCACGCATGAATCTTCTTTAAACTTTGCATAGTGATAAAGGACCATACAAAACTATGAAACTGCAAATTGTATCTTAGATAATCAAAACTAGAAGCAGAAAAGCCGCCTTGACTTATTCCCACTTTGACATGAAACATGCCCCCATTTTCATGTGTCCTTAAACTTTAGTTTTATGTATTTTCTATATCTTTCAAGTGGCTTTGCTCCGAGACACCATAGGCATTACATTCATACCTGAAAAGTGTTCAAGGAAATTATTGTGTTTGCTTTTTTTTATTGAAACATGCTACACGTTTCTTCTTACTTTGACCTAAATTACACTGAAATCCAAAACCGGTAACAGTGTCATTTGGTACATATTATTGATGGAGGTGATATTTTGGTCCAAAACTTGTTTTCAGTCAAAATTTAATTTTGCTCCTAAAAACATTTTTGTATTTAGTAAAACCAACTGTAGCATACAGTGCAACCATAAATCAATATTCGTGTTCGAAACAGCCTTTGAAAAATATATTTATCAAATATAAATATTATCATTTTTATTTGTAAAATTACATATATGGAAGCGAAAATAGGCATACATGTACATATTTCCATTTTTATTTACTATTTGGTTATATTGCCTATGCACCATCATTAGTGGCACTATGACATGCAAAAATGTTCAAGTCTTATTTTATGAAATGGAAAAGGCTTCTCGAACCTGTACGGTATAGCATCCAATGTTGCCTTCTAAAGTAAAGTAATGTTTTAGCTCTAAGAGCCACTAAATTATATGCACTTACGATATATAGAAGGATGTATAGGATGCAATTACAATAGTATCTTCTTTTCAGTTTCACAATTGAAACTGTCCTTGTTTATTTCAAAACGTTTCCCTATTGGGGTACAACAGGGTGCAATTATTTCTGAAAATTATTTTTCTATGCATAGCTTAACCTGTATTGATACACAATTTATACGCATTTCTATGATGCCTTATGGTTAAAAGTGGTTGAGCCACCAATAGTCCTTAAAGTAACTTGGGTGCTTGATTATCTATTTCTGGTGCATGGCAACAAAAATTTCACTTTTGCATGATAAACAGATACAATAAGAGAATTTGGTACTTTTTCTGATTTGCCTTTTCGCGTTTTCAAAGATCCGCACAGAATCCTTGTTGTTAACTTTCATGAATCATGGCTGACTAGAATGTTCAAAGAGGATTTTTAATATAGAATTTCCTCTTTTATGCTAAAAAGGGTACGCTTGGGACAAGACTAAATGTGACACTAGGCAAAAATATTTTAACCAACTTTTTAGTACGCCCCATAGCAAATTTATAAACTAAATTTAAAATCTAAAGGCCATTTATTAGTTTTAAACGAAAAAGGTTGTTTTATAAATTAACATATTGCCCCTTTTATGTCGCCACAACAACCACAGTTTTTGACAGAAAGAAATTCTAAGAAACAGGGTTGTACCGCCTTTACCCAAGAATAATTTCTACCAAGTTTCGTAAAGATATACATATTAGATCGGGAGAAAAGACGTTTTAAGAAAATGTCAAGAGACAGACAGAAACACTGACAGACGACTGGAAAATGCCGAAAACATACATCTTTACATCTTGATTTGCCCTGGGTAAACTGAAATTACCAACAAAAGTAAACAAAACATTTGAAAAGGACATTTTTGAAAAAAAAATCTTGACTTTGTCCATTCTTGGGAATACATACCATTCAGATGGAAATTCCAAAAGAAACATGTTACCGGCTTTATCTTTTCTTGATATCTCACGATAATCATCAGTATATTTGTGGACAACTTTTGCATGATTTTCAAATCTTGACAAAAACTGGAGCTGGGCAATTTTTTAACAGATTTTGCTTAAATAATATAATAACTACGAATTCTTGCATTGGTCCCTAACATCATCTGATATAAAATGATTCCGTATATAGAAGTATATGTATTTTGTATCTTTCAAGATCAGGGACTACCAGACACCATTTTTAGAATAAATTAGGCCTTGAAAATAAAAACTATAACGCGTGCACACTCTTTCATTGAGAGTACCCTTTCTTTCCCGGTAAAAACTTAAAATTCTTAGAAAATTGAATTCTGGAATGTTCGATTCCAAACATTTCATAAATATGAACCGATATCTAGTGTACTAACTTCACGCCAAATTTCATTAAATTCTAAGCGTAACCCCCTTTGTTATAATGTGCCATGATAATCGTAATAATTTACCTAATAATATTGATGATGTTTATAGGTAGATAGACAATCCCGAAGGTAATGACGACTACAATGAGCATTTTGGCTGTCCTTTTTCTCGCTCGTAGCTGCTCTACGCCTGCCTCGTGGTGCAAATCTGAAAAAAACATGTGATATTTTATCGTGGCCGGACTATACCTAATAATATTGATGATGTTTATAGGTAGATAGATAATCCCGAAGGTAATGACGACGACTAGGAACATTTTGGCTGTCCTCTTCCTCGCTCGTAGCTTTTTTTAAATCTTTATTTATCCAATTTGTACAATAGATAATGCATGTTGTCATATATGATGTCATAATACATAACAAATTACAATGAACTTTCTTAAGTAGCACACATGATATTGTTTTAATCCATTGCCAGCGAATCAAAAAGTAAACAAAAAATATATCTCTGCTTCAAATTTATTAGGAAAGAGTGCATTGGGAAAAGACGATAGAAGAAATAATCCTCTTTTCTGAAATGGATCATTAAAACCATTTTTGTTCCAACGTTTTCTTATGTAATATATTGAAGATTTCTTCGATAATTATGTCATCTAGCAATGGAATAAAACATTTGGATATGGTTATTTAGTAGTACGATATCTATTGATGGATTAATGTATAATTTTGATAGTTACATAAAGCATGTTTAGCTTTACGTAATAAATGAATAAGGATGAACAAAGATGATGCAAATTAAAGATAGAACTAAAGAATGTTAGATGATCTTATTTTTTAAGCTTTCGTTTACGTTTTAAGTTCTTTGTGCCATCCTCCTAACAATTGCCCAGTTTATTCTTCGATAATTATGTCATCTAGCAATGGAATAAAACATTTGGATATGGTTATTTAGTAGTACGATATCTATTGATGGATTAATGTATAATTTTGATAGTTACATAAAGCATGTTTAGCTTTACGTAATAAATGAATAAGGATGAACAAAGATGATGCAAATTAAAGAATGTTAGACGATCTTATTTCTTAAGCTTTCGTTTACGTTTTAAGTTCTTTGTGCCATCCTCCTAACAATTGCCCAGTTTATTTTAAGCCGTTCTTTATTTTTCGTTTTATCAATTATTTCGATAGTTAGCTTTAAGAAGTTTAAAAATCCGTTAACAGATGGGTTAATCTTCCTATATATTTTTCTTAACATATCCTACAGGAATTATACTTTTTAATATTATTTCTACAGTCTGCAATAGCTTTCCATTTGGACAGATCTAAAGTTTAATTGTCAGTAAAAGGGTTAAGTCTTGGCCTCATTTCCTCTTACACCCCATTACCCGGTAAATAAGTAACGCCCGTCTCTAAAATTGATCGTTATCGTTTATCAGTGAATAAATGAATCGGAAAATGGCTAAAGCTTAAATAATTACAAAAACGATCCTACATTGTGATCATTAAATCATCTAAATATATCCCCTTCTTAGCGCATTAATGAGGTACAAACGTTAAAGACGGAAAGACAAAAAATGGAAGTGAAAAAGCCAAATTGTCAAACAACGCTTTCTTGATAGATTTTATTTAAACCAAAAAATAGGGATGGATACAATATAAATAAAATAAAACGCGACTCTTGGAAACGATGAAGATAAAGACAACAACAAAGATGACGACAACAACATTGTCGACACTGAATTTATCAAATATTCTTAGTGACATTTCACTGATTTATTGTGGTAAATTTTACTTTTATCTTTTATCTGAAAAAGCATTTTTCAGCAATAGTTCAAGCCAAAATATCGCGCTGTTCACGAGAAATATATATTTTTGTGTTAAAATTAAACAAATTGATGTATACAGCACTTTAGATGTATATAGAATTTATCTTTTATGTCTCAACTTTAAAGACGTGTTTTTCGCTTATCAGCCGAACTGATTTCTTTTATACGCACTAGAATAACCAATCTTGGCATCAAGACATACTTTAAAGAGACATCACATTCCTATTTCATTTCGTTAAAAGTTATTTTAACAAATTGTAATGTAATAGGAATATGATGTCTCTTTAAAGTATGTGATTCTGGCAATCTGTGAAATCAAAATATTGGTCAAATAGATTGATCATCTTAAATGCGAATATTTCATGAAAACATGATAAATAACAGGTCATCAACCTTCAAGTTTTGATTTGCCGTTCATATATATTTTGTCACGAAAAAGGACAGTTAATCATGTCTTGGTGTAAGAAGTTCATTTTCCTTTAGCCCTTTCCCAAACAAGACCTGGTTTTGACGTCCCTATTAGAAAAGGCTTGTGAAAACATTGAGACAAAAGAAGAAACTGCTGATAACCAGCAGTTTCTCCTTTTGTCTCAATATTTTCGGTGATATGTTGTACACCAATCGTTTCTTTATTTACTTTAAAGTTGTCGTCTGCAGCACCTTTCAAATTCGATAGTCAAAATAATGTCGTTTGGGAAAGGGTTTAGCGGAAATACTTTTCCGATAAACCGTACTCCAAGAAATCTTTTTTTATATCTGGACACTTCTCATTATTGATTTATTTTTGGGAAAAGGGCTTCTACCCTAAAGATAAAAACTGGGTTACAAAAACTGTGTTGCAAGAACGCACGGTGGGTAACCCACGTGACTTTTTGGAAGCGTTCAAACCGAAAAAAGGCCCGCTTCAAGGTATGTTTTGTTTAATTTCTCAGCTTATATGGTACGGATTTTGACGAGATAAAGTGCACGCACGCGCATTTGAAAGGGCCATTCCCGTTTGTAACTCACTTTTCTCCGAATTCCGTGGTTACTTCAAACATTCGAGCGAAAGTTTGTTTTTTTTTTCGGTGCACGCGAAGTCTTCCTACTTTCGTTTTGTTACTGAAACAAACCTTCGATTGAGTGTTTGAAGAAACCACTGGATTGTGAGTAAAGTTAGTTATCACCGGGAATGGCCCACTCAATTGCGCGTTCGGTGCACTTTAATATGTTACCACAATTCGTAGAGTTTTAGTTGAGAAATTAACAAAACCTACTTTGAAGCGGACGATTTTTCAGTGTGAACGCTTCCCAAATGTCACGTGGGTTACCCACCGTGGAACGGGTACTGGACCTAGTGTGAACGCCATGGTACAAAGAGGTAACATATACCATTAGCGTTATGATGTATATTAAACGTCTAACGTAAAAATTGAAAGACTTACTGTGTGTTGCAGCGTTGCCAGTGCGTGTGCTTGACCAGAGACAGAAGGCAATCCTACTGTACGTAAACGCCATTATACAAAGAGGTAACACGTAAAACAACGTCATGTCTACGATTTGGAACTTCATCTCGACGTTGGCGTCGATGGGTTTACACTGTGTAAGCCATGGTTGCAGCGAATCAGGCACCTGTCCGTGCGGCGTGATCGCGATGTTTCTAAAATCGTTACAGGGTGTGGCTAATGAGATGATCCATATAAGGACAATGGCTAGTTTGGTCTTGAGTGACGTTGTATGGCGGCCGAATGGATAACATATGGCAAGATATCGCTCTATAGAGATGGCGGTCAAGGTCAGCACGGACACGTACAGGGATACTCTCTGAAAAAGAAAAATAATACCATATGAGCCAGGGACTTAAACCCTTTCCCAAACAAGACCGGGTTTTGACTTCCCTATTAGGAAAGGCTTTGGAAAACATTTAAACAAAAGAAGAAACTGCTGACAACAAGCAGTTTCTCCTTTTGTCTCAATGTTTTCTGTGTTATATTCTTCACAAATTCCTTCCTTTTTGACATCAATATTGTTGTCTACATCAGCTTTTGATCTGGAACACCCTGAAATTTTGTTGTTTGGGAAAGGGTTTAAACAGGCCCCATTACAGGGCCTCCATCATTTTCTTGTCAAAATTGAGAACAATCGGGAAAAATGATGTGAATCACTTTTCACGAATATTATCAGCTTTTACAAGGAACTGAAGGAAATACGTGGTATCAAAATATATTGGAAAGTGTGAGAGGTACTTCGGCAGATCTTTCAATACGGAGATAAGAGTTTTGATAAAGAATGAAAGAAATTGCATGTTTGTGGACAGAAATAGAGAAAAATACATCATAACAAAGTCGCATGATTACCGCACGTGACTTATCGCTGCTTTTCAACAGATATCTCGGAACTGCAGCTTGTTTTAACCCTTTCCCAAACGACAAAATTTTAGGGTGATCCACTTCAAAAACTGCCGCAAATGACAAAATGGATGTTATTAAACATAGAATTTGTATAAAATATGGCACAGAAAATATTGAGACAAAGAGAGAAACTGCTGGTTATCAGCAGTTTCTTCTTTTGTTTCAATGTTTTATTAAGGACGTCAAAACCAGGTCTTGTTTGGGAAAGGGTTAACCTGCAGTAACGAGCTTTTTGTTGAAAAGCGACGGTATGCGTCTTTTATGTGAAAGGGTTTAGAAATCATTTCTCTTAATATATCCGTCCCAAATGAATCTTGACTGCCTGCATACGACTCTAAAATATGCCAAACGATGCCTTAATTATTCATCTAGGGATATTTCAATTACATGTCGTCGGCTTCGTTTGAAAATTTCGTAACTATAGATTAAAAAAATCAGTAGTTACGGTGCTTTCTAACGTTCCGAACGGTATGCACTTTCTAGAAAAGTGCCTTTAAGACAATCCTGAGTGCACATAGACTCTAAATGCTTTTTTAATATCTTAGAACTGATTCAAATGGTTCTTGTAATAGATAAAGAACGTTGACCAATGCAGTGTACATGTAATTATGACCTGCCTAGCAAAATGGATTATCTGGAAGAGCAAAATACATGTACATGTACAGTCGACACACATTGTGGTGAAGTCAGAAGGGTCCTCACAAATCCTCGACATATCCGGAGTTCGACTCATCCGATTAAGTTTCATTTCGATTTAAATAACATTTATTTTGTTGCCCACCAAGTGAGTTGATGATTGAAATATAGCAGGAAAAGGAAGGAAATTGCTCGAACAAATTCCAATGGTATTATTTGTTTCGAAGTTATTTTTTTTCAAACTGTTTGATATCCGTTGGTGAGGATGGGACCAGACATACACTTCGACCTATGCGGAAATTCCACTTATCCGATATCGGCATGACGAGTGACTATACATTGGATATTGACTTTCCCAAACAAGACCTGGTTTTGACGTCCATAATAGAAAAGGCTGGTGAAAACACTGAAACAAAAGAAGAAACTACTGATAACCAGCAGTTTCTCCTTTTGTCTCAATATTTTCTGAGCTATATCTTGCATAAATCTTATTTTTATCAACATCGATTTTTTCGTTCGTAGAACCTTTCAAATTGGACCGCCCTAAACTTGTGTCGTTTGGGAAAGGGTTAAGTCAGTCAACGCGTACTGCAAAGGTGGCCCCAGGCCAGTACGAAGCAATTTCATATTGGGTTGGCTCAAGCCCCTCTGTCTGAATGTGTGTGTGTGGGGGGGGGGGGGGGTAAATTTGATTTTCCCTAAATTTTCAGTGTGAGATAAGGAAAATTTGGCGTTTTTGGCCAACTTGGTTTTACTGTTTTGGAAAGCATAGGGGCCTACTTGTAGTTGCAGTAATTTATACAAAGCATGAAATGGAATGTATCGCACTAAAGACAGAACAAACCATGAAAAGGTGGACAGTGGCATATTTATCGTACTATAAAACAAGACAAAAAAATTAAAGTTTTTGATCTATTTTCATTACAATATATTACCATCACCATCAACACTTGTAAGTGTCCTTTGACGTTTATACGATGTACTGCTATCCTTCAATATTGACATTATATTTTTATATCGTTAATGGGAGGTCAAAACCTCGTATCTCCAGCTTGAAAAGCTGGAGTTACGAGGTTTTGACCTCCCACCAACAATTCCAATGACCATAGTTACTTTTAACTTTATATATCTCTTTACCAAATGCAATACCGGTGCTAGCCGTGTCCAAAATTAATTGAGGAGTGTTTCACGAGACAAAATTGATGTACAAAAAGAAAATGAGTTGAATGTTATAGTAAAGAGAATCTTGAGGAAAATAGAATATGCACACCATTGCGACATATTACCTAAGCTGTGATCTATATAAAAGCAAAATTTCCCCACCATTAAAAATATAAACAAACCAAAACATCTAAATTATAGATCCACAAGCAAAAATTGACAGTGACGTAGTTTTGTGTTCACTGTTTCTAAACCAATACACTCTTCTCATTTGTACCGTTTACAATGTGCACGTGATAAATGAACGAATTGATTGGTTGTAAACGATAAACATAAAACTACGCCACTGTCAATTTTTGCTTGTGGATTTATAGTATCGAATAATATAATCCGAGTCTTCTCTGATGTAAATACGCTCTTTGGTATTTTGATTTTTCGCTATTTACATCAGAGAGCGTTGCTCTTTGAAAACAGCGGAAAGTTCGGTACACGTTACAAGTAACTTGAAGCTTTGTTTTTGTGTATCATATCGAATCACTCGGTAAAACACTGTAGGGTATAGATCAATAAATCATTTTTTGCCATACCTGACCAACAATTTCATTTCAAATCGGCCTGCTGGATGAATATAACCTTTGGTTTTGAATGGAAGGTCAAGGTAAACAAAGGCTGCTCAGGTGAGGGTTGTTGCAAAACATTGCCTATTAACCTTTTAGAAATACTTTTTGGTCGTAATTTTGTCAGCAGCCATAACAATAAATGGTTCATTTATCGATATCATCAGGGGTTTTAACGATAGCGTTTAAGATCGGACGGTGAACGATGCGCAACAATTTGTTGCGAACTTCTTGATTTTTTCAAAGAGCAACGCTCTCTGATGTAAATAGCGAAAAATCAAAATATCAAAGAGCGTATTTACATCAGAGAAGACTTGGATTACGAATAATATAGAATGAGCTTGTTCAACATAAATGCAACCAATGAAATATGTATAGGTCCCTATAAATATTGGTCATTGTTCGGGACATATTAAAGAATATTATGAGGTTTTGTTTACAATTTCGAATACGAGCCGGAGTTATCCGAGTCCTGTCAGTCGCAAAACCGAACATGGATTCAACATGTTTTTTTTTAAAAATGATAAAAAAAAAATAAAAAATAAATAAATAAAAATATAAACATTCACCGAGAAAATGCAAAGTTATCATAAAATCTGGATGCATGTCAGAACAAAATATTACAATACAGGTTTTAACTGAAAGAAAAAAAAAACGGTAGCCTCGTGTCGAAATAGTAGCAGCGATGTAATAAAAGCTCAGACACCGATATAGTTATACTAAAAACTATTCCCTGGACATCAATGACAAACAAGATAACGACACATGGGTTGTCGAGAATAATTAATGAAAGGATTATGCGGTATTAGTTCACACCAATCGTTGAATACATCTGGGACCGACGTAACAATGTAGACAAGTTTGTCTGTAGATATTAGCGTATCTTATTCCTAAATATCTGTATATGAGCAGAGGTCAGAGAAAAAGTTCTTATGGAACTTGAGACCACCATAAAGATAGCAAAGAATAAATAAAACCTTATTAGCAGTCGGCAATATTTTGGACCAACCTAAATCTAAAAAATGTTCAAAGATGTTGCGGACGACTCTTTTAATTGGGTGAAATTATTGCATTTTCTGGTATTTCTGGAAATAAAACATTGTGCAAAATGAAGAAATTGCTTGTCAGAAGCAATTCCTTCATTTCCACAATGTTTTCCAAAGCCATTATCTTGTAGGGCGTCAAAAAGCGTCATTATATGGGAATGGGTAAATTTAAAAATCGACAGAGCCTCGTGTCGAAACAGTAGCAGCGATGTAATAGAAGCTCAGACACCGATATAGTTATCCTAAAAAACTATTCCCTGGACACCAATGACAAACGAGATAACGACACATGGGTTGTCGAAAATAATTAATGAAAGGATTATGCGGTATTAGTTAACACCAATCGTTGAATACATCGGGGACCGACGTAACAATGTAGACAAGTTTGTCTGTAGACATTAGCGCTTTTATTTCTAAATATCTGTATATGAGCCGAGGTCAGAGGAATAGTTCTTATGGAACTTGAGACCACCATAAAGATACTAAAGAATAAATAAAACCTCATTAGCAGTCGGCAATATTTTGGACCAATCCAAATCTAAAAGATGATCAAAAAGATGTTGCGGACGACTCTTTTAAGTGGGTGAAATTATTGCATTTTCTGGTATTTCTGGAAATAAAACATTGTGCAAAATGAAGGAATTGCTTGTCAGAAGCAATTTCTTCATTTCCACAATGTTTTCCAAAGCCATTATCTTGTAGGGCGTCAAAAAAGGTCATTATATGGGAATGGGTAAATTTAAAAATCGACATAGCCTCTTGTCGAAACAGTAGCAGCGATGTAATAGAAGCTCAGACACCGATATAGTTATCATAAAAACTATTCCCTGGACATCAATGACAAACGAGATAACGACACATGGGTTGTCGAAAATAATTAATGAAAGGATTATGCGGTATTAGTTCACACCAATCGTTGAATACATCGGGGACCGACGTAACAATGTAGACAAGTTTGTCTGTGTGTATTAGCGCATTTTTCTGAATATCTGTATATTAACTGGGATCTACAAAACTGCCATTATAATAATTGAAACTACTATGAATACAGTACACAAAATTAAGAAATCTGAAGGTCTGCAAAAATTTACAAAGTGTAGATTATTCTGAAAAGCGCCAATTTGTAGCCCAATGAGCATAATCATTTCTCTCAAAAACGTTTTTTGAATAAGCTTACGATGTTAACACCCAAACAAGGCCTGATTTTGACGTCCAAAATAGAAAAAAATACCATTGGAAATATAAAGACAAGAGAAGAAAATGCTTATTATTTTTTCGAGAAACCGGGGCCTGGTGTATCCCCCAAGAAGCAAAATGTTAAGGGAATGATTCTTCTAGCAATCGTCACAATCGATAAGAAATAAATATGTTTGAACTAATACCTATCATTGCTTCACTAGGGTATTGTTAAGACCTTCTAGTTGCCCTATGTCACCCGGCAAAGGTATAGAATAAACGGATAAAAGCCATTGTTAATGCAATGCTACTCAAATAATTCTACATGGTGTCATACCATTGTTCTGCTTTATCTTCTCTTTTACCACCCTAGGGAACTGTATAATATGATTAAATTTTGTAGTCAAATTATTGAGTGGATTTAAACATTAGTTTTTGCTTTAACCTCTCATTTTACCGTACTTATGGGACTTGACACGCTGCCGAGCTGTATTCGACGTGTCACGAGAAAAGGAGAAAATATATATCTTTCATGAAGTCATTACAATATATCGCTGCTTTTCTTCGAAAACCTCGTATCTGCAGCTTAAATCAAGCTGCAGATACGAGGTTTTCGTAGAAAAGCGACGATATTTTGTTGCTCTGTTTCCTTGTGGACAACGATATGTATACATCAAGCAGCTAAAAAAAGTAAAGGTGGTTTATAGTCTGAAATTTACGGACAAGGTCCATATTCGAGCTGAGGATTGTGCACCGTTACGGCCCAGAAATGATTACACCTTGCACAAACACTAACATGATACAGAAAAAGGACAGTTTTGAGTACAACAAAGACTATTGTCTTCGTGTTTTCTGTTGTTGTTGTAGTTGTTGTTGTCGTCGTTCGTGTTGTCCTGGTGTTTGTGTAAGGTGTAATTATTTCTGTCAACGAATTAAGGTTTTTATATTTATTGTGAATATATTTTCGAATCGGTTATATTTCAAGAACACTTTAAGGCCCTATCGTCCCTAAAATGTCAATGTTCCACCGATGAAGAAATATGCTGAGAAAACATTGATTCAAAACGATTTAAAATCATAAAGAATAAACATTTTCTATTGACGGCGAGATTTGACCCGGCAGAGCAGACCAAGCGGAAAGGTCAACAGACTTATCGTCCAAGGGTGATAGGTGTGCCGGAACCACTCGTGATTTGCCGAACACTTCGCATGCTTCGCTATTTACAGCTAACAATCATATTATTCAACGACTTAACAGTATTTGCAGGTGCATACATTTGTCGCGTCATCTTAAAATGGTAATTGGTTAACTGAATATGCAAAAATGCCGATCCTGGTCAGCCTGTGCCATCTGTAGGGTATGACCAAGATGTAAACTGTATCTAAATATTTTCATTTTTTGGAGATAACGCCTATTTTAATGATTAGCTTTACTGAAAATTTCGATCCAAACAGACCACTTTTATTTGACTAGATAAGATAAAATCTTATTTTCACGTGGCGGCACAATGTTGTATAACGGATACAGTGCACGCTTTTACGTTAATTTACTACGGACCATTCCCATCTAAACTGGACAATAAACTTTTCCACTTTTGTGAACAGTTAAGGTCACTCTGCCGGGTCAATTGTTTTCCTCTATAATAATTTTCAATATTTTAGTACACAAATCGTATCTTTATTTAACCTTTTTTTAAATTGCAACATATTTTATATAGAAGAAGCATAATGTTTAAACATTTCACTTCATTCACCATGTTGAAATGAAATGATATAATGAACACAGACGCCTATGTGTTATGGGTGAATACAATTTGAGTAATATAAACCTTAATAATTGAATCAGGATTAAATTAATGTCATTATGAAGGCTGTAATTTTGCTGTTATATCTTATCTCCTTACATTGCATGTCCCATAAGGGATAGCAGCACATAGAAACACATTCGATTTAGGGATTATATAGACTAGTCCTGTGCACGTGAATAAATAACTACATATTTATTGAGACGCATTAATATCCCCCCTCCTCAAAGAAAAAAGAGGAAAAAATCCAGGGGTAGTTAAAAGGAGTCAGTCAGCTTGCAAGGTATGTTGGTCTGTTGGTCCTTTTGTCTGTCTGTAGCCTTTTGTCCATTCTCACTGATGGTGAACTCGGCCAAACCGAGGGACGTTTTTTCCCGAACAATGCTTTCCGTCGGTGTTGTTATAAAATCTCGTAACTACGGCTTTAATAAAGCCGTAGTTACGAGATTTTATAACAAACCGACGGTTTGTTTATACTTTACGGCAAACCCGATCAATTTTAGACCAAATTAATTACCATAAGACAAAACTGATCTTTAAACTCGCATTTAAACGAAAAATATCTATACCTTATTACAGAGAAAAACGTCCCTCTCTTTGGCCGAGTTCACTATCAGTGATTCTATGGCCCATAAACTACTAAACCGATTTCATGTACACCTAACACAGGTTAACTGGTTTCTGACCAAGCTATGGCACTTTGGTGAAAATCTATTGTTTTGTAATTGCTCAAGTTAGTTTTGTATTATTTCTTCAATCTAGACCTTGTTTGGAAATAATAAAAAAGGCGTACTTAAAAGTAGTAGATGAAGATTTTTGGACACCATTTTACCCCCCCCCCCCCAAAGAAAAATAATTAAAGACCAGTTACACACCAATCAGTCTGATCAGTCCGATGTCTCGTTGCAACAGATGTCTTGTTACATAATTTACGCAAAAATGTTGTTAACCTTGTAAGTAAAACGGGACCCGTGTAGAATAGTTTGTAGGCTTAAAAATAAAGCATAAATGTATATAAATTATATATATATTATTCGCTTGTACATATAAACGTACTGGTCAAAATAAGGTGTGAAATGACTAGGGTATGAATAATTTTCCGTTCGATCGGAAGTTGGAAAGTTTGGGTTTCCTTTTCGGTTCAGAACTTATGCTGTTCGGTACCGAACAGTTATTCAATTAAAACAGCCTTATATAATTTCGCTTTTTATTTTTTTCAAGTTCCCTTCCCAAAAGGGATATTTTAGGATGGGTTCTGTATAGAGAGCACGTCGATCCGTAATATAAAAATGTGACCCGTCGCGCTAAAAGGGACCTTATCCGAACTCCAAAGACCCAAATTTTGACAAACTTATCAGACTCAGCACAGGTCAACCAGATTCCGTATACGAAAAATGAACATATAGTAAGATAGGGATAACATTTCGGATTTACATAAATGTGAAAACTGTCGGCCCTAGTCTGGCTGCGCGGACTGCGCAGACTGACTAGGGTCGATATTTTTCCCACATCCGATAAGGTCCCTTTTAGCATGATGGGTCACAAATATGCTATTTTGATCAGTTTCAAGATTGCCCAATATGAGTTCCGTAACATTTGGACAGTTTTAAAACTGCTCAGTTCCAAGATTTTTCCGACTTTATATATATTGCGACTTGATTTTAATACATACACGTATACTTACGGCTTTGCACTTAAGGCCGCCATTTGAATGTCCGTTGGGGGCCAAATGAAAAGTAATCATTTTAGCCCTTTCCAAAATATTTGGATCTATCAAAATTCAATGACGTTATAGTGTTGGACATTTTACGGAAATGAGGAAAATGTTGGTGATTAGCGTTTTCCTAATTTTTATTCAATAATTTACAGCGTTTTAATAATATTAAAGTGCACAAAAACCATTGTTCAGGAAATAGTTATTTATTAACTACTGTTTCCTATACAAACACTTATAATGGGCTATATATGTTCTTCGTGCCATTTTCATTGCCTTCGCTCATATGGGACCATTGTCTTAATTGAAAATAATTGTACTATAAAAATGTTGTTGTAGGCCTATTCATAAACTATGTGGGTTATGGAGCACGGTTAGGCTTTACACATCTACATATAAGATAAAGGCTGTATAGTAGATTCTATGCGAATTTATAAACATTCAAATGGTTTAAGTTTGAGTTTATTGGGATTTCACGCCGTTTTCAACTGCCAGGGTCATATCGCGGCGACTGGAGAACCTACACATGGATTCCTGATGTTTCTCAAACCAGTACTACCACAACACCCTTACCGATCCTCCAGCTGCTCGCCCACTCAGGTTAACGATTTCAAACCCATTGTTTGGTGACAATTTTGTCAGAAATGGTATTAGCCGCGGCCGGGTATCGAACCGCAGCCCATTGAATGTTTATATCGCGAAGAATCTACTACAGCACAGACTCTATCTCGCTTAGTATTCGCAAGCGATTCATCGGATATTTGGCGTGGTTATCTTTAGACGTTTCGTTTATGCGAAATATTGCAACGGAATGTAATTTTTTATAGATTATTGGTGCTTATATACCACACAGAAACATTTCTCTATTTTTCAAACCTTTTTGAAGTCATTAATTAAACAACTCTTTCTAAACCAAAGCGAATTAGAAGAATTTCTCGAGGCCTTTTCCGGTAACGTCAGAATTCTACAAAATCTTACTAATGGGAATTTTATTTTTTTGGATTTTGCATGATTTTCTCTGAGACAAGCACTTAAGTTGATTAATAGTTTGTAAATAGATTACATTAGAACGGAAAATGACAAATTAAAATCAATTTATATGCATCCATTGTAATGCTATCCGTTTCTTGGATTTCATGGCATTCTAATTTGAATTAAAAATTACGGGACTCGTTTGACGATTATACTCAGGAATTATCATTACAACAAAGCTTTTTAAGATGTCATACTCTTCAGAAAAATGCCATACGGTAGAAACGGTACAGCGATACATGTAGAAATAACATTGTAAGGCCGTGTTGTGCAAAACCGGTAATGTTATGTTGCGTTTTCTGACATATTTTAACATTATAGCCTATGAAATTCACAAAATATGATAACTTTGTATTTCGCAAAAAATCCATTTAGTATTGAACGTGTCATCAAGGAAAACGGAAGCATTGCAAACAATTATGTAGTTAATGAATAAAAACATAGTCGCATTAAAAGCAATATTGTAGATAAATGGGCCATAATTATAAAAGAACAAAAGTGATGCAATCGTTTGTTTTCCCATGAACCTGCGATATCATCAAATATGTCAAACTTGATTCATTCATGCTTTTTATCCTGGTTATCCTGAAGGAAAACAATGATATTCCATTAAAGTTTCATACATTCATCATTGTGTGATTATCGCACAGTGTTGAAAAAAAATCAACATAGTAAACCTCGCCTCTGCCAGAGAAACAGATTTTTAAAATTTTGAAATATTTGAGCAAAAGGGACTTTCATTACTCTCACTGCACACCTCTGTAACCGACTAATAAATAAGAATGTCGCCAAACTACGAGAAACATGTTTTGTCACTATTGTTTAAAATGGTTCATTTTAAGTAGACGAAAACAAATTAAACAAAGTTATACATCCTGATGAAAAGAAATATTAGAGTTTCCATGACAAGAAAATGCATGCTGTTGTTTTTCTTCGAAAATCTCGAAACTACACATAAAACAAGATTCAGTAAGGAGACCTTTGAAAGAAACGTCCACGTGTAGCTTGTCCAGACTCATTTAAAAATCCTTAGGTAGAGTCTGTCTGCCTGCAATGCTGTGTTGACCATGCTTTACGGAATCGTCAAATCTCTCTCGAACAATGTAAATTTAGACTGTTTCAATCTGAAGGCTACTAAAAAAGCAAACAAACAAAATCAACAAGAGGGCCATGATGGCCCTAGATCGCTCACCTGAAATTTCTTGCCTTGTTGAAATAAACATTTTGACCTGTATAGCAGCAAATTAAGAATTTTGCAATAAAGCCCCTTTTCCTTAGTTTTTCAAAAGAATGAAACAAAATTCAGCCTTTTCAAAAGTGTTTGCTCTTTTACCCCTTTTCTGATGCCACTGCACTAAGAGCTTTGATATTAATCAAATTCTTATAACAACTTTGAAAGCCCTTCACCCAAAGATCATTCATGTGAATATTGGCCCACTACATGTAGTAAGCCAGAAGATTTTTAAAAGATTTGGCTATTTTCCCTTTTCTCATGCCGCGGAAGTCAAAGGCTTTGATGGAATCAAAGTCTCTCAAAAACTTTGAAAGCCCTTCACCAAAGGATCATTCATGGGAAGTTTCAAGAATATTGGCCAACTAGTTGAAGGCAGAAGATTTTTACAAGATTTGGCTATTTTCCCCTTTTCTCATGCCGCGGCAGCCAGAGTCTTTGATGGTATCAAATTCTTTTAACAGCTTTGAAAGCCCTTCACCCAAGGATCATTCATGTGAAGTTTCCAGAATATTGGCTTGCTAATTAGGCAGTAGAAGATTTTTAATAAAATATTTGGCTATTTTCCCCTTTTCTCATGCCGCGGCAGCCAGAGTCTTTGATGGAATGAAATTCTTTTAACAATTTTGAAAGCCCTACACTCAAGGATCATTCATGTGAAATTTCAAGAATATTGGCTGACTGGTTAGGCAGAAGAAGATTTTTAAAAGATTTGGCTATTTTCCCCTTTTCTCATGCATGCCGCGGCAGCCAGAGTCTTTGATGGAATGAAATTCTTTTAACAACTTTGAAAGCCCTACACTCAAGGATCATTCATGTGAAATTTCAAGAATATTGGCTGACTGGTTAGGCAGAAGAAGATTTTTAAAAGATTTGGCTATTTTCCCCTTTTCTCATGCCGCGGCAGCCAGAGTCTTTGATGGAATCAAATTCTTTTACCAACTTTGAAAGCCCTTAACTCAAGGATCATTCATGTGAAGTTTCAAGAATATTGGCCCACTGGTTAGGCAGAAGAAGATTTTTAAAAGAGTTGGCTATTTTCCCCTTTTCTCATGCCGCGGCAGCCAGAGTCTTTGATGGAATCAAATTCTTTTAACAACTTTGAAAGCCATTCACCCAAGGATCATTCCTGCCAAGTTTCAAGAAAATTGGTCTACTGGTTTGGGAGGAGAAGATCTTTAAAGAAATTGTGGACGGACGGACGGACGGCCGGACGGCCGGACGGACGGACGACGGACAACGACCGATCACAATACCTCACCTTGAGCACTTTGTGCTCAGGTGAGCTAAAAATAGTAAACTTTTGATTTGTGTTCTTTATCAGCATATTTCTGTAAATATCCAATGTTTTTTCGCCAAGGCTTTTCCAGAAAGAAAGTGCATTCCGTGGTTTCTTTGGGAACTGATTGCCTGCGTAATACACGCAAGCTTTATTTATTGGCTTATCACAATTCAAATCTTCACGGCTAAAATAGATTTATGACAAGAACACAACAGACGAATTAAGAAGAACAGCACTAGTAGTTTTTTCGCCAGAGAATGGTAATATCCATGGCGGTGAAATAGAGAAACTATGTGATACATTACAGAGACATCTCCCATACTTCTGGTAATCGGGTTGTAGCAGAGAAGGCGAACACGTCGGGGTTATGCTTAAAGTGGTACACCTTTCAAAAAGCAGATACATTGTAATTAAAACGTTTATGACGACTAACCAAAAGTTTCGATGGTCGTCATTACCATCTTGACCAGCAGATTTTCTGCAATTGTCGTAGTTGTTGTATCACGTGATACCCAGCCATGAGGACTATTTATTGCAATCCCATATTGAAAGAAATATTATTATAGCTTTTAATCATAGAGAGCAGAAATGTGAATTATGACGGTCCCATAAGAACAAAAACAAAATCACTGTCTCGTTATTATGACATATGCACAGTTTGCATCATTTGTTTCTAGACATATAAATCACAAAAAGAGAGGGAATAAAGAACGTAAGTATATGCGATGCGTAAAACGTTACATTTTATCACATCGATTACCACCCATAAACAATCATTATTAAGATCTATGCAACACTACCAAAACGTTTCTTTCAAACAAATTGCGTGACAAATATTTCCCGTCTCAAGAATATCGTATTCACTTAGTAAATCAGACAGAAAATCCTGAGTATAATATCTACCATTATGTCATCACATTATGGAAATTATCGTTCGTCGTATACAAACAAATGTCCTTCATATAGTCGCCTGACCTTTTCCCAAACAGCAAAATTCCTGTTTAAGTTACTGCAGACGACAATATTGATGTAGATAAAGATCAGATTTTTGTATGATATAGCTCAGAAAATATTGAGGCAAAATGAGAAACTGCTGGTTATCAGCAGTTTCTTCTTTTGTTTCAATGTTTTCCCAAGGCATTTCTATCAAGGACGTGAAAACTAGGTCTTGTTTGGGAAAGCGTTATTCAAAAATGCAAGCTTTCATTTATTGTTCGTCAAATACTATATATGTTGTGGGTACTCATGAGAATCGTCTTACCGATTTTAATAAGTATCCACAAGATTTGGATATATGAAATAAAAAGTCTAAAATGCCTACACCGCTCTTATCTGTCGCTCTGACAAGATATTAGACATATGTACCAACTCATCAATATCATCCAGTAATAGAATTGCTGGCTGGATATGAAACATCAAAACAACAATGCTGACAATGAGACAGCCAGTGATCGAACATGGTCTGTACTAACAAAATTCAGACTCTGATTAGTTCTTTAATCCATTACCAAATTCTAGACTGGACCAAATTCAGAGTGTTGCAGACGACAATTTCTAGTGATTGAAATGTATATGTTTTTGGTCTTTTCGGATGGATCATTGTGGAAAATGAAGAAATTGTTTGTCACAAGCAATTCATTCAACACTCGCAGCGTTTTCCTAACTTTTCTTTCGGGAGTCAAATAGAGTCAATGTGTGGAATTTGCTTAAGACAAGTGGTAGTTTATTAGCGAGTCTGGTTTGTTCTGTTATATAACGAATAAATTAATAACCTAAATTCAGGCCGGGTCTAGGGAATTGTCTGTATAAAATACAACATACGTAGGCCTATACGTCTCGATAAATGACTAGGAAGATCAGCTCTATTTATCAGCTAGAGATGTTTTGCCATGTCATTTATCGTGGGCTATATGTGTCCTAATGATAACAAATGTACATTTTGCTTCTTTGAACTAATGAGAGAATTGACTTTACTGTACTTAGTGCCACAATAAACGCATAGGTGATTTTTTGATAACTATACTAGCTCAATTTGATTGCAGACGCAGCATGTAAACATGAATTTTTACAGAGAAAAATTTCTAATGTATTGTGTAAGTTTTGGTAATTAATGTAATACAACACTTTTAATTATCAGACTCAAAATACGATATAAACAATATATTGACACATTTCTATGAGGCGTTTGTTTTATGGCTTCATATACTCCCCGTCATAAAAAAGGTAGTCACATGTCTAATGGAAATAGTCGGATTTTAGGATTATTCATAAACGTACTGAAATAAATACAAAACATTGAATCATGGCAAGTAGAAACGCTTTCGTGAAAGTAATCGAAAAACAGTCGAATTACCCTGATGGTTGTTCTAGGAAATCCGTAACTGATACGGAACACAGTACTGAAATGCACATCCATACAAAGGGCCAGAAAAGCACCGAAAATGAATAAAGATATGTGTTTATAATATACTGTTTAGTCAAAATGCTTTTTGACTAATAAGTGATTTTCATTACACCCAAGACCCTTGCAAACTGGCGGTTTCCGGTTTTAGCCCAAATAACCCCCAATTACTCTCAAACGCTCCATTTATTGAAATTTTGTTTCAGTTTGGTCTTTAGTAAATTACAAATTAAGAAACGTTTTTCCCTCTCTTTACCCACAAACCAATTCTGGTTACAAGCAAACATTTGATATTGAGCCTATAATGGTAGAGCTAAATTTGCATAGACTTCTATCATTTCACTGGAATGATTGTCTGCAAAATTGAACTGGAACCTTTGTTTGTGTTTCAACAGCTTCAACTTATGCAGCTAAAAGTAAATACATTTTACCTTTGTATCATTAAATACTGTTTTGAACCCACATTGCAACTTAGCATATCTTTCCGGGCATGTTGAAAGCATTTTACCATTTAGGTCTAAAAGGGGCCATAAGGAATGCATGCATATGAATGTGTAAAAGCTAAAAGACATGAAAATTGGTAGAAATTAGATATTTTTGAAAAGTGCCTACTTTTTTAAAAGACGATGAGTATATTTTTCTTTCAATCAAATATCTTGTTATATAATAACAGTTTCGTAATTTCATTAGTGAAACTGGAACCATATAGGCTAGTTCGTAGTCTGAAACGGATATGTATTTTGCCAGGATAACCATATACGAAATGCCTTTATAATCGAAGCTCCTGTAAGAAAGCCAATTGGGATTTAAACGGAAGTATATCATTTGAACAATCTCCCCCAAAATTCTGTGACTTTATTTACAGACGACACAGAACGTACGTGTCTGTCAGAATAAAACATAATTCTGGTAGGGACGAAAATATTACTGAAATGTAGAAAATGCTGGTGTTCAGCACTTTCCTCGTTTATTTTAAATTATTTACAAAGCTTTAACATTTAGGTGTACACTAAATGTAATTGTTCGGGAAAGGGTAATTTATAAACTAATGTTTTATCTAGACAATAATGGGTTTTATATGTTATTCGTAAGGACATCCGTTTTCATTGTCTATACTCATATGGGACAATTGTCTTACTAGGAAATAATGGTACGATAAAGATCTTTCTGTATTCATCAAATGTGTGGATTACGAAGCATGGCGAGGCTATGTACACCAACATTAGCCACAGGTGTTGGTCAAACCCTGGATCACATGACTAAGACGTCTAGATGCGGTACCTATTGTACATATGATATGAAAATCTACGAAGCGATTTCGGATAAATCATTGACGCTAACAACGGATGAAAAATTATCTAGCAAAACTTTTGAAAGTAATTAATTTTACAAAACTTTCGAAATTAGAGGGAATAGCGAGAATTCATCGATGCCAATTTCGGCAATGACAGAAATACACAAAATTCTGTCTTACTAATGGAAATTGATTTGATTAAAACTTCGTTAATAGAATACATAAGAATGGAAGCTGACAAATTAAACTCAATATATATGAATCCATTGAAATGCGATTCGTTACTCGTATTTCATGGTATAAAATTAACGCATTACCAAACGACAAAAAATTGGACTGTTCCAAATTGAAAGATGTTGCAGACGACATTTTCAAGTTGTTGAAATTTTAAAAATATCTCCATTTTGGGTTAGGAAACATTGTGGAAAATGAAGAAATTGCTTGTCACAAGCAAGTTCTTCATTTTCCACGATGTTTTCCAAAGCCATTATCTTGTGGGGAGTCAAAAGGAGTCACTGTGTGGTAATGAGTTAAGGGACTCGTTTGACGATTTTTGCACAAGGATTATCGTTTCTATAAAAGTTTTTAAATGCCGTAATCCTTTAGTAGAATAATGCCATACGGTAAATTGGTACAGCAGTGATACATGCGGAACTTACAGAAAAGAATGAATGGTCATGTTGTGTAATAACGATCATTTTATGTCGCGTGTTCGGACGTATTTGAAAATTATATGGAATTTAGAAAAATATGATAAATTGGCCATTCACAAAAAATGATTCCTTAAAGTGATATTTCACATTCATTGTTTCATAAATCTTACTTTTATGTTTTCTGAAAGAGCATATTTTCTTATGAAAATTCGGAAAATTTCAAGCCAAATTTTTGCACCGTTTATGAGAAATATAATATTATATTTGTGTGCTTAAAGGGACATTTCATTCCAATTTCAATTTTTTAAAGTATGTCTTGATGCCAAGATTGGTTATTCTAATGAGTATAAATACTATTAGTTTTTTTGAAGTTGTTGCCATTAAGCGAGAAACACGCATTTAAAGTTGAGACATAATCGATAAATTGCATATAAATCCGAACTGTTGTCCACAACAGTTTCTTCAATTTTAACACAAAAATATAAATTTTTCGTAAACGGCGCAATATTTTGGCTTGAAATTTTCAGAATTTTCATAAGGTAATATGCTCTTTCAGATAAAAATAAAAGTAAAATTTATGACAAAAAATTCTGAAATGTCACTTTAAATTAAACAAAATGTTGTGGACAACAGTTTAGATTTATATGGAATATGCAATTTCTGCCTCAACTTTAAACGCGTATTTTTCGCTTGTAAATTACAATCTTAAAAACTGATAGCATTTCCACGCATTAAAATAACAAACCTTTGCATCAAGACATACTTTAAAACAGTGAAATTGGAATGTTATGTTCATTTACGTATTGAACGTGTCACAAAGGGAAACGGAAGCATTGCGAACAATTATGTACGAGGGACGGTCGGAAAGTAGTTGGACTTTTCGTGCTGCTGTCTCTCCATTTGCAACTGTATAAACACATTATATATTGGCGGAATCTACATCCATTTGCCAATAACGTGGTCAGTTTATTTTCAAAGATAGTTGTATATGTACAATATTCTGTCCACTTATATGTGATAGGGGTTTACTGTATCATAGGCAATGTGTTAGAGGAACATCAAGGGTAACCAAAACAAACGAACATTCTAGTCATTTTAATCGCGAAGAAGTTAAGTTTTTGAACTACATTATCACTGAAAATTACATGTTGGTTAATAATTCCGAACTTGGGATAAAAACTCAGTCAAAGCAGCCATGAAAACGAGCTGGTTCCCCACCCATGAAAAGATTAAGTTGTTACCTTCGGCTGGTAGTCATGTTTGTTGATTTTGTGGATTCACGAGGATTGATGGTTAGTCATTTTATGTCAAATGGTAAAAACTGTCATTGCCAAGTACAATTCTGAAGTAACTCATAAAAAACAAAGAATAAATGCTGAAGTAAACGCGTCCCAGATCAGCAAAGAAAAATGTTTTCTACTTCACGATTACGCACGCTCCCATACCACCGCATCTACAGTGGAGATGATCAACTATTACTCATGACAAAAGTTGTTTTACTCTTCTTATAGCCCAGATCCTACCCCATATGACTTTTATTTGTGTCTAGAACTGATGAAAATGCTTGCTGGGAAGAAATTTGAGACCAGGGCGCCTTTGATACCGGTGGTTACACAGTACCTAATACAGTGGGTCTGCGTCATAGTTGATAGTGGGAAAAGTAAAGCTCCTACTAACATGGCAAAAATGCATAGACAGAGATGGACAATTAGTTTAAACAGTATAGAAAGAATTTTGTTAAAAAGTTAAATGGTTTTAGAGAACTAGTCAAAAGTCCAACTACTTTCCGACCGTCCCTCGTAATTAATGAATAGAAAAACATGTTTGCATCAAATATTGCAGATAAATGACCCATGATAATAAAAGAACAATATTTATGCAATCATTTGTTTTTCCCGTGAACCTGCGATATCATCAAATATGTCATACTTGATTCATTCATGCTTTTTATCCTGGTTGTGCGTGAGGAAAACAACGACATTCCATTAAAGTTTCATACATCTATCATTGTAAGATTATCGCACAGCGTTGCAAACAGTCATCCTATGAAACGTGCGGTATCTTTCAGAGCAACAGAGAGGAAGGGCTGAAAACATCCCAAAAACTATTTCGAATTCAAATCCTATGTGGTTGGTATTCATTTGAATCATCTCGGCGAGACGTTTCTAATAAGTAACCACTACCATGGGTGTGATGAACATTTAATGAAATATTTCATTTTGAAAAGCCTCCATCCCCTATCTGTACGTCTTGTCTTCTCAAACGACTCCTAAATAATTTTACTAAATATTCTTCGCTTTGTCTCTAAACAAATGTTGCTTCCAATATGATATTTTGATCAGACGAGTCAAGATAAAGTATCAATTTTTCTCGTTCCAAAGTTTTATACGGTTATTAAAGATTTTGGTTCAAATTCAATGCAAGCGGTGAGAATCAATTATCCAAATCTTAAAAGAAAATTTGAGTTGAATTATCGCTTCAATCAAATGAGATTTATTCTAAAGCATGATTTGTTGGTTTGTTTTTCGTTTTTCACGGAAGATTGTATTCGTTTATTGTTCGTTGGCGACGCCAATATGCAGACAATTTGGTCGCTATTTTCAGAGATTAACCCTTTCCCAAACAGAACTTGCTTTTGACCCATCTAGAAATATTGAGTCGAAAGAAGAACATGCTATTCATCTGTATTTTCTTCTTTTGTCTGAATATTTTCTTTAATATATCATACACAACTCCATCTTTATCATTATCCATTGTGCTTTCTGCTGTACCTTTTGAAATGCACCAAACTAAAATTTTGACATTCTGTATTCTGTAAAGGATTGGGGTAGATTCTACAGATAAAGAAAAATGGAACATTGCATATAACTTTCGTTTGGAAGATCAAGAACAGTTTTTTTCTTTAAATTAATATATAACTCTCATTGTTCACCTCTCTAATCGACTATATGTCCAGAATGTCGTCCAACTTAACCCTTTCCCAAACGATAAAAATTTAGGGTGGACTAATTCAAAAGCTGCTGTATATGACTAATTAAATGTTACAGTAGGTACATTTTTATTGATATAGTTTAGAAGACATTAAGGCAAAAGGAGAAAATGCTGATTATCAGCATTTTCTTCTTTTGCATCAATGTTTTCCCAAGCTAATTCTATTAGGGACGTCAAAACCAGGTCTTGTTTGGGAAGTGAAACATGTTTTGTCACTGTTTATAAAATGGTTCATTTTAAGTAGACGAAAACAAATTAAACAAAGTTATACATCTTGATGAAGAGAAATATAAGAGTTCTCGTGCACCATAAACAAGATGCAGTTAGGAGACCATTGAAAGAAACGACGATGTGTAGTTTGTTCAGACTCATTTAGAAAACATTAAGTAGAGTCTGTCTGGCTGTAATGCTGTGTTGACCATGCTTTACGGAATCGTTAACTCTCTCTCTCGAATGATATAAAATTAAATTTAGACTGTTTAAATCTGAAAGCTACTGAAAAAACAACAACAGAAAACAACAATAGTTAACTGTTGATGTGTGTTCTTTATCAGCATATTTCTGTCAATATCCAATGTTTGTTTGTTTTTTCGCCAGGGCTTTTCCAGTAAGAAAGTTCATACCATGGTTTCTTTGGGAACGAATTGCATGCGTAATACTGGCAAGCTAAATTTATTGGCCTATTACAGTTCAAATCTTCACTGCTTTAATAGATTTATGTCACGCACACAACAGACAAATTAAGAAGAACAACACTAGTCGTTTTTTTTTTCGTCAGAGAATAACATCCATGGCGGTGAAATAGAGCAATTATGTGATACAAAGATATAAGAGAAATCTTCAATACATCTGGTAATCGGGTTGATGTCAAGAAAGTGAAAAAAACATATGCTTGAAACGGTAGACCTTTCGAAAAGCAGATAATTCAAACGTTTATGACGACTAACGAAAGTCTTTGATGGTCGTCATTAACATCTTGACCAGCAGATTTTCTGCAATTGTCGTAGTTGTTGTATCACGTGATATCCCGCTATGAGGACAACTTATTGCAATCCCGTATTGAAAGAAATATTATTGTAGCTTTTAATCATAGATAGCAGAAATGTGAAATATGACGGTCCCATAAAAACAAAAACAAAATCATTGTCTTGTTGTTATGACAAGCATATTTTGCATCATTTAGTTCCAGACATATAAATCACAAAAAGAGAGGGAATTAAGAAAGTAAGTATATACGATGCGTAAAACGTAACATTTTATCACATCGATTACAACCCATAAACAATCATTATTAAGGTCTATGCAACACTAGGAAAACGTTTCTTTCAAACAAATTGCATGACAAATATTTCCCGTCTCAAGAATATCGTATTTACTTAATAAATCAGACAGAACGTCGAGGGTATAATATGTACCATTATGTCATCACATTATGGACATTATCATTCGTCGTATACAGACAAATGTCCTTCATATCGTCGCTTATGCAAAAATGCAAGCTTTCTTTTATTATTCGTCAAATAGTATAAATTATATCGTTGGTGGGGAGTCAAAACCTCGTAACTACAGCTTGAAAAAGCTGGAGTTACGAGGTTTTGACTTCCCACCGACGATATGTAGTGGGTACTAATGAGAATCGTCTTACCGAGACGATTCTAATATGTATTTACAAGATTTGGATATATGAAATAAAAAGTCTAAAATGCCTACACCGCTCTTATCTGTCACTCTGACATGATATTAGATATATGTACCAACTCATCAATGTTATCGTGTATTATTGCCTAAAATGTGTGTTTTTGGGCCGTTATCGACATTGAATAACGAGAAGAAACCGGTCCGATATCGTGAAAACCGGTCTATATTCAGTAAATTCACGTGAATTATCGGACCAGTTTTGCATTCACATATCCTCGATCGGGGATTTGTTGTGAGTGCTTCAGAAAATTGAAAATAAAGCCGAAATTTTGTCATTTCCCTTTTCCGCGATGTAAATTCTTATAAGACCCCATTTCCAGTTTATACCGCAATTAAACTAGGTCTCCCAGTGTAACCATATCTGATGACGTAATATTAGTGACGTAGGTTTAATTCTTGGAATCAAAAGGTAAACAAACGGGCAGCTGACAGATTTTGAACTAAAAGTGGATTTCGTGGACATGGAAGAATATAAATTAGAATTGAGTGGTTGTGGTCTAGGTCAAATGTGATGGTAAGCCTATGCGTTTCTTGTTCTTCTTTTAGTTACTGCAATTTTTCCTTTACAACTTTGTTTTTTATCGAAATGAACGAATGTCTGAAAGTGAAACGAACCAGAGATCTACCTCGGAAGTTCCGACCTTTTGTTTTATTACTGTACCCGCACTGAAATGAATGATAGAATATCCAGAGTATGTTTCCAAAAGAAAAGTTAGTCGAATATTGTTACGATTTCGCCAACCCAAATGAAGATCATATCAGTAAAAATGCGATGAAACTTGACTACATAGGTACACGATGAAAATCTAACGGCCCGTCTAGTGGATATCGGACTTACTCGATATATGTCGAGTCGAATGGCGGAAAACTCTGGTGTCTGTCGGTGAAAATGTGGCTAAATTTTCACAAAGTTTTTCATTTATTCGTCTTATTTTATTACATTTCTTTGCAAATTCTTCATATTTTATGCAATAATAGCGTCAATTCACGTTTTTTCGGTCGTTAACATTCTCAGAGGCCCACAAAATGGGTTATCGCCCTCGACCTTCGGTCTCAGGCGATAACGCATTTTTTGGGCCTCTGAGAATGTTAACGACCTCAAAAACGTGAATTAACCCTATGATAGAATTGCTGGAAACATCAAAACAACAATGCTTACAATGAGACAGTCAGTGATCTAACATGGTCAGTATTAACAAATATAGCATCTGATTAGTTAAATGACTAGGAAGATCAGCTCTATTTGTCAGCTAAGGATGTTTTGCCATGTCATTTATCGTGGGTTATATGTGTCCTAATGATAACAAATGTACATTTTGCTTCTTTGAACTAATGAGAGTACATGTATTGACTGTACTGTACTTAGTGCCACAATAAACGCATGGGTGATTTTTTGATAAATATACTAGCTCAATTTGATTGCAGACGCAGCATGTAAACATGAATTTTTACAGAGACAATTTTCTAATTTTCTAATTTGGTAATTAATGCAATACAACACTTTTAATTATCAAATTCAAAATACGATATAAACAATATATTGACGCATTTCTATGAGGCGTTTGTTTTATGGCTTCATATACTACCCGTCATAAAAAAGGTAGTCACATGTCTCATGGAAATAGTCGGAAATTTTAGGAATACTCATAAACGTACCGAAATAAATACAAAACATTGAATCATGGCAAGTAGAAACGCTTTCGTGAAAGTAATCGAAAAGCAGTCGAATTACCTTGATGGTTGTTCCAGGAAATCCGTAACTGATACGGAACACAGTACTGAAATGCACATCCATGCAAAGGGCCAGAAAAGCACCAAAAATGAATAAGGATATGTATTTATAATTATACTGTTTAGTCGAAATGCTTTTTGATTTTCATTACATCCAAGACCCTTGCAAACCGGCGGTTTCCGGTTTTAGCCCAAATAACCCCCAATTACTCTCAGACGCTCTATTCATTGAAATTTTGTTTCAGTTTGGTCTTTAGTAAATTACAAATTAATAAACGTTTTTTCATCTCTTTACCCACAAACCAATTCTGGTTACAAGCAAAAATTTGATATTGAGAAAGCCTATAATGGTAGAGCTAAATTTGCATAGACTTCTATCACTTCAATGGAATGATTGTCTGCAAAATTGAACTTGAACCTTTGTTTGCGTTTCAACAGCTTCAACTTATGCAGAAAATGAGAGCTATAAGTAAATACATTTTATCTTTGTATCATTAAACACTGTCTTGAACCCACATTGCAACTTAGCATATCTTTCTGGGCATGTTGAAAGCATTTTACGATTTAGGTCTAAAAGGGGCCATACGGAATACATGCATATGAATGTGTAAAAGCTAAACGACATGAAGATTGGTAGAAATTAGATATTTTTGAAAAGTGCCTATTTTTTTTAAAAGACGATGGGTATATTTCTCTTTCAATCAAATATCTTGTTATATAATGTACACAACAGTTTCGTAATTTCAGTAGTGAAAATGGACCCATATAGACTAGTTCGTAGGCTGAAACAGTTATGTATTTTGCCATGATAACCATATACTTTATAATTGAAGCTCCTGTAAGAAAGCCATTTGGGATTTAAACGGAAGTATATCATTTGAACCATCTCCCCCAAAATTTGGACATGTCAAATTCTGTGACTTTATTTACAGACGACACAGAACGTACGCGTCTGGCAGAATAAAACATAACTCTGGTAGGGGCGAAAATATTACTGAAATGTAGAAAATGTTGGTGTTCAGCACTTTCCTCATTTATTTTTAATTATTTACAAAGCTTTAACATTTAGGTGTACACAAAAAGTAATTGTTCGGGAAAGGGTAATTTATAAACTAATATTTCAACTAGACAATAATGGGTTTTATATGTTATTCGTAAGGACATCCATTTTAATTGTCTATACTCATATGGGACAATTGTCTTACTAGGAAATAATGGTACGATAAAGATCTTTCTGTATTCATCAAATGTGTGGATTACGGAGCATGACTAGGCTATGTACATCAACATTAGCCACAGGTGTTGACCAAACCCTGGATCACATGACTCAGATGTCTAGATGCGGTACCTATTGCACATATGACATGAAAATTCTACGAAGCGATTTCGGATAAATCATTGACTCTAACAACGGATGAAAAATTATCTCGCAAAACTTTTGAAAGTAATTAATTTTACAAATCTTTCTAAATTAGAGGGAATAGCGAGAATTCCTCAAGGCCAATTCCGGCAATGACAGAATTACACAAAATTCTGTCTTACTAATGGAAATTAATTTGATTAAAAGTTCGTTAATAGAATACATAAGAATGGAAGCTGACAAATTAAAATCAATAAATATGAATCCATTGAAATGCGATTCGTTACTCGTATTTCATGGTATGAAATTAAGGGACTAGTTTGACGATTTTTGCACAAGAATTATCGTTTCTATAAAAGTTTTAAAATGCCGTAATCCTTAAGTAGAATAATGCCATATGGTAAATCGGTACAGCAGTGATACATGCGGAACTTACAGAAATAATTGTATGGCCATGTGTAACAACGGTCATATTATGTTGCGTGTTCGGACGTATTTGAAAATTATATGGAATTAAAAAAATATGATGAATATGCCATTCACAAGAAAATGATTTATTAAAGCGACATTTCACATTCATTTTTTCATAAATTTTACTTTTATGTTTTCTGAAAGAGCATATTTTCTGACAAAAAATCTGGAAATTGCATGCCAAATTATTGTATCGTTTATGGGCAATATATATTTGTGTGCTTAAATTAAACAAAATGTTGTGGACAACAGTTTAGATGTATATGGAGTTTGTCATTTCTGCCTCAACTTTAAACGCGTATTTTTCGCTTATAAGTAACAATCTAAAAGACTGATAGCATTTCTACGCATTAGAATAACCAATCTTTGCATCAAGACATAGGCCTACCTTAAAAAGTGAAATTCGAATGTTATGTCCCTTTAAGTATTGAACGTGTCACAAAGGGAAACGGAAGCATTGCGAACAATTATGTAATTAATGAATAGAAAAAAACATGTTTGTATCAAAAGCAACATTGCAGATAAATGGCCCATAATGATAAAAGAACAATAGTTATGCAACCATTTGTTTTTCCCATGAACCTACGATACCATCAAATATGTCAAACTTGATTCGTTCATGCTTTTTATCCTGGTTGTCCGTGAGGAAAACAATGACATTACGTTAAAATTTCATACATTTATCATTGTGTGATTATCGCACAGAGTTGCAAAAAGTCATCCTATGAAACGTTCGGTAGCTTTCAGAGCAACAGATAGGAAGGGATGGAGATACCCAAAAAATATTTCGAATTCAAATCCTATATCATATGTGATGGGTATTCATTTGAATAATCTCGACGAGACGATTCTAATTAGTAACCACTACCAAGGGTGTGATGAACATTTAATGAAATATTTCATTATGAAAAGCCTCCATCCCCTATCTGTACGTCTAGTCTTCTCATACGGCTCCTGAATAATTTTACTAAATATTCTCCGCTTTGTCTCTAAACGAATGTTGCTTCCAATATGATCTTTTGATCAGGCGAGTCAAGTTAATGTATCAATAATTATCGTTCCAAAGTTTTATACGGTTATTAAAGAATTTGGTTCAAATTCAATACGTGCGGTGAAAATCAATTATCCAAATCTTAAAAGAAAATTTGAGTTGAATTATCGCTTCAATCAAATAAGATTTATTCCAAAGGATGATTTGTTGGTTTGTTTTTCGTTTTTCATGGAAGATTGTATTCGTTTATTGTTCGTTGGCGACGCCAATATGCAGACAATTTGGTTGCTATTTTCAGAGATAAACGCTTTCCCAAACAGAACCTGTTTTTGACCTCTCTAGTAGTTATGGCATGGGAAAATATTGAGTCGAAAAACGAAAATGCTATTCATCTTTATTTTCTTCTTTTGTCTGAATATTTTCTTTAAAGATACATATTCACTGTTACTTACTTATTTCCGGGATATTTTGCTGTAAAAATAACTGCACATAATTAAAATATGGCCTTTATTTTTTCTCTGTGCCAAATTTCAGCTCTGTCCGATCTGTATTGGCTTAGATTACGACGGATTTAAAACCAAATATCACATCGTTTCGTAAACACTATCAACCAACCCACTTTGAATATTTTACATAGTTTTACACCGCTGCATGATTATCGATTTATGTCATTTGCTGTATGAATCTTGTATTCTGTCTTATAAAGTCTATAAACGGTGCGACAATATGCTAAAAGCCAACTTCTGTGGATCATAAGGGATTTAGGCCTAGGGATACCAATGTCACTTTAATATATCATAGACAAACCCTATCTGTATCAATATCCATTGTGCCTTCTGCTGTACCTTTTGAAAAGTACCAAACTAAGGTTTTGACGTGTTGTAAAGGATTTAGGTGCAGATAAAGAATCAAAGTGCTGAAAGCACTGTAATTGGACGTCCCTGATTGATTGAGCGGGATTGTTCATGAACGATGGATATTTTATTCATTCTTCTGTTAGACATTTAACGTTTAATTCTATAAGATCGGTTTCAGACAAACGAAATCGGCTTTATTGCCAAAAACCCCCTCTCAGACTTCAAATTGATTTAATTGCCATTTCAAGACAACTGATTTGTCTCTATGAATAATCATAATAATCATTATTAATTCGATTATCGATTCGATTTACATTTACAATTCCACTCAATCAATCAGAGACGTCTAAATACAGTGCTCCAAGCACTTTGATTCTTAGTAGTGTTTAGAGTAAAAAAAACATTTTTCCCTGGTTGTGGTTACAAAACAATCAAATTCAATACATATTTTTGCTGAAATGAAATACAAGATTAATTGGAGCACCTAGAACCATGGATTCCTCATACAAATAGACATACTACCGCATCATCCTTACATCTAAAGATGTGCATACAAAGCAGAAATTGGGAACATTCCGTCGGGAGTGGAGTGGCAGTGGAGTACAATACGCAATTTAAATCTTCATGTCATTATCAACGAACTTTTGAGAATAGCAATGTCCCTATCTGTACACATATTCACCCGATCATCCAGGTACCATTTTGACTGTTGCAGATCCATTGCTTCATCTTCCTAGCACAATGCACGTAAAGGGGTCACTTAAATGTGATGAATACAGATCGCTGTCACTCGATCTTATACTAGTAATAATAATTGCTGTTATAATCATTGATCAGTATGTACACAGGCCATGATACTGTCGAATATCAGTGATGAAGATACTGGAGAAAAAAAATAAAACTCGTAAGAGTAACTATTTTCCTGAGTAGGTGGATATCTCTAGCGTCTCATCTGAGGCTGTTCAGATGGAATCCCGATTTGTCGTGTAGTCGAACCTGAGTTGCGAAATGAACTCACTCCCCGAAAATCAATTTTAAAACCCTGTTTCCAAAATACGTCGAGTGCAAACTCCGTCTCTTTAAATGTGTCAAAGACTTAAACAACAATGATCAAAGAAAAAGAATTTGTCATACACAATACGTGCATTAAATTGAGTAATCATCCTAAAATGTCTACTTTCAGTAAACACATATAAAGAAAAACAAACGTTTTAACAAATGTTATACAGACAAAATGGTCCGAACTGGTTTCGAACCAACGGCATTCCAAATGCGATGCGAATCCTTTCCCGTTTGAGATATCGCTGCTGTTGATGATCGCGATACATTTTTAAAGGGCGCTTGTTAATTTTATTAATATACTGTATGCATATATTGCTTTCTAAAGATCTTACCCTTTACACAATATCACGAAAGTCAAATCGCTACAAGAAAATGGTTAAATCGAAAAAAGATCGTAAAGTTGGTAAAGACGTGGCATGAATTGAATCGGGCAATGAATCCTATAGTGTTTGTTAGAGAACACATAGAATGCAGGAAAAGATACGACAGTTTTCCAGTATGGTAACAAAATCTTTTTTTGAATTTTGACCAACTGGCAATTGAGTCTGAGAAGGGTTTTTTGGTAATGAAACCCCATTACGCATGTCGAAAAGTGGTTATAAGAATTGAACGTCCGAAAGACGTCCAATTAAAAATGGAAGTCCGAAAGACGTCCAATTAAAAATGGAACATTGCATATAACTTTCGTTAGGAAGATCAAGAACAGTTTTTACTTTAAAATAAAATGGATACATCGGAAGTATTTAAAATTCTAAAATATTTGAGCAGAGTTGGTATTTATAACTCTCATTGTACACCTCTGTAACTGACTACATGTCTAGAATGTCGTCCAACTTAACCCTTTCCCAAAAGATAAAATTTTAGGGTGGTCTAATTAAAAAAAATGATGCATATGACAAATTAAATGTTACAGTACATGTAGGTACATTTTTTCAATGATATAGTTTAGAAGACATTGAGGAAAAAGGAGAAAATGCTGATAATCAGCATTTTCTTCTTTTGTCTCAATGTATTCCCAAGCCAATTCTATCAGGGACGTCAAAGCCAGGTCTTGTTTGGGAAGTGAAACATGTTCTATCACTGTTTATAAAACGGTTCCTTTTAAGTAGACGAAAACAAATTAAACAAAGTTATACATCCTTATGAAAAGAAATATTAGAGTTTCCATTACAAGAAAATGCATGCTGCTGTTTTTCTTCAAAAATCTCGAAACTACACCATAAACAAGATGCAGGTAGGAGACCCTTTAAATAAACGACGATGTGTAGTTTGTCCAGACTGATATGAAAATCACTAAGTAGAGTCTGTCTGCCTGTAATACTGTGTTGACCATGCTTCACGGAATCGTTAACTCTCTCTCGAATTATATAAATTTAGACTGTTCCAATATGAAGGCTACTGAAACCGCAAACAAACAAAAAACAACAAAAGTAAACGTGTTGTATCAGCATATTTCTGAAAATATCCAAATTGAATGTTTTTTTCGCCAAAGCTTTTCCAGTAAGAAAGTACATACCATGATTTCTTTGGGACCGGATTTCATGCGTAACACCGGCAAGCTTAATTTATTAGCATATTACAGTTCAAATCTTCACTGCTTTAATAAATTTATGACACGAACACAGCAGACAAATTAAGTCTTTTTTTTTTCGTCAGAGAATGATAACATGGCGGTGAAATAAAGAAATTATATGATACACATATTTCAGAGAAATCTTCCATACTTCTGGTAATCGGGTTGATGCAGAGAAGGCGAAAAAAACATTGGGGATATTCTTAAAGCGGTTGACCTTTCAAAAGGGAGATAACTAAAGTGTTTATGACGACTTACTAAACTTTTTTATGGTCGTCATTAACATCTTGATTAGCAGATTTTCTGCAGTTATCGTAGTTGTTGTATCACGTGATACCCGTCATGAGGACAACTTATTGCAATCCCGTTTGGAATGATATATAATTCTTGTTTTTAATCATAGATAGACTCTAGCAGAAATGTGAACTATGACGGTCCCATAAGAACAAAACATAATCATTGTCTCGTTGTTATGGCATACATATTTTGCATCATTTGCTTCCAGACATATAACTCATAAAGAGAATGAGGATAAAACACGTAAGTATATGTGATGCGTAAAATGTACCATTTGATCTAAATGATTACCACTCATAAACTATCATTATTAAGATCTATACAAGACAAGCAAAACGTTTCTTTCAAACAAATTGCATGACAAATATTTCCCGTCTCAAGAATATCGTATTCACTTAGTAAATCAGACAGAACGTCGAGGGTATAATATCTACCATTATCAAGGGCGGATCCAGGATTTTTTTCCAGGGGGGGTCCAAGCCCAAAAATTTTTCCAGGGGGGGGGGGGGGTCCAAGCCCAAGTTATGGCTTAAAATATAGTAAATATGTAATGTTACACTAAATTTATGTAGTCAAATTTCAATTTTCGGCCAATGCCAGGGGGGTCCGGACCCCCGACCCCCCTCTAGATCCGCCCATGATTATGTCATCACATTATGGAAATTATCGGTCGTCGTATTCAAACAAATATCCTAAATAATACAAGTTATTTGTTAATACACGACAGGAAGAGGAGAAATTACGTGTTGTCTACATGATTGCATATCACTAGTTATTGATATGTGTATTAAATGTCCTTTGAATATGAGCGTGTAAGAGGGGATATCGAAAAGGTTTTTGGTGCCGCGGGTATTTACTATCATTCGTTACATCTGTGTCTACAAGAATATGTAACTTGCAAGTTGAATTCAGGATCATGTAGCTAGCTGTTATGATAGATCATCACGAAACTCTTAAAGAAACAAACCGTACTCCCTAAACTGACAAAGTTTGAGAACTGTGTTGTGAACCGAGTTTACTAGCCCTGGAAACCCAGTCTACCAAATTAGTTAAAGGGACATTTCATTCCAATTTCAATTTTTTAAAGTATGTCTTGGTGCCAAGATTGGTTATTCTAATGAGTATAAATACTATTAGTTTTTTTAATTTGTTGCCAATAAGCGAGAAACACGCATTTAAAGTTGAGACATAATCGATAAATTGCATATAGATCTAAATCCGAACTGTTGTCCACAACAATTTGTTCAATTTTAACACAAAAATATAAATTTCTCGTAAACGGCGCAATATTTTGGCTTTAAATTTTCAGAATTTTCATAAGGAAATATGCTCTTTCAGATAAAAATAAAAGTAAAATTTATGAGAAAAAATTCTGAAATGTCACTTTAAGAGCGATTGACTTTAGTGTATAGATAGTCCTCTCTTTGTTTTGCATCTATCAAAATTTGGATGAAGGAATTCCAGAGATACATACGGAGTTAAGAAGACGAAAATGACAAAATGACTACTGTTAAGGAGGGATGGTCAGGGTACCAAGACGCTGACTTCTATAGATAGGGTATCAAATTATCAATGATAAGCAAACTAGAAAGAATTATAGTGTGGGATTAGAAGAAGAGAGTCTATCTTAAAAATAATTAAAGCAGTTGAAATCCAAATATTTGTTGTTTTATATGCGAAGCTCAAGTTATCTTGATAACCCCTCGTACAGCGGCCGAAGTCCAATGGGAGATTTTTAGACAGGTAAGTATATGTCTTGTTAACCCTTTCGATGCCCCGGGACGGATATACCCGTCCTTCGAAAAAAGTGCCAGCGTGCCCCAGGACGGGTATACCCGTTTTTCGTCAAATAGGTTTTTTGCAAAAAAAAATCTAAAATGAGACTAAAATGGTGGATTAAAAGATTGAAAACAAAACTTTGGTAAGTTTTATATGGTTTTCATAAAGATATATATAATATTTCAAGCTGATTTTTAACGAAAATACCATTTTTATCAAATTTCCTAGAAATGGCCTGGCAAATACGGAGCCATTTTGAAATAAATCTCTGGCAGCGAAGGGGTAGTATGTGGGCGGGGCAAGTTTACATTTTGTTCCCACGGTGGTATGAGTACTGTTGATTACGTTTTGACAAATTTTGATAATTTTCCATTTATTAAGAAATTCGATATATTTGATTTCAATGAACATTCCGATCACGCACCAATACTTTTTTCTATTCAATCCAACCCAGTTTTGAAAAATAACACTGCCAAAAAAGAACGTGCTGTCAAATCAAGCCCAAAACTGGTTTGGGATGAAAACAAAAAAGATTTATTTTTAGAACAACTTATGAATAATCATGAATGTTTTCAAAAGCTTATCAATGAATCGCAAAATAATGATATGCATAGTATAGTAGAAAAATTCACGTGTTTCCTCACGGAGAGCGCTTTGAAAATTTTTGGTAAAACCCCACGGGCCAAAAATAAACATGTATCGAGACCCTTATCCAAATGGTTCAATGATAAGTGCCTCACAGCAAAACTCGCTTTTAAAAGGGCAAGAAACGCTTTCTATAGAGAGAAAAATGATTTGAATAGACACGCATTTAGTCGTGCGCGCGCACATTATAACAATGTTAAAAAAGCAGCAAAGAAAAAATTCAAGCTAACCGAAGGTCATCCCATTAGTAATCTATCCAAAACTGACCCCCGGGGATTTTGGCGCAAGATTAAAGGTACTTATCGTAAACCTGATATTATTCCAGATTCTCTCTCTATGGAACAGTTGTTTGACCATTTTAAAAGGATGTTTGAAATACCATTAGAGAATAACACTACGGAAACGGACCAGTCTATACCAAATGTCGACACCGACGAGGTCGACAGTGACCTTGATTCTATTATTTCAGAAGATGAGATTAGAAAAGCTGTTTTTATGCAAAATAATGGTAAAAGCCCTGGTATTGATGACATTCCATGTGAAATAATAAAATCAGCTTATGAATTCATATCCCCCTTCCTCCTTGTTCTGTATAATCGTATGTTCCAAAACGGCGAGTATCCTGAACAATGGGGAAAGGGTATTATTAGCCCAATTTTGAAAAAAGGTGATCCGAACAATGCAGAAAATTACAGAGGAATCACGCTCATTAATATTCTAGCAAAAATTTATTCGCAAATCTTATTGAATAGGCTTATCAAGTGGACCAATGTAAATAGTGTACTTAGTGATAATCAGTATGGTTTTCAAAAGGGGAAGTCAATTATAGATTGTATTTTTATTTTGAATTCTGTTGTATCAAAAGTTCTTTCATCTGGTAAAAAACTTTATTGTGTATTTATAGATTATGAAAAATGTTTTGACAGCATAAATAGAAGTTTACTTTGGACAAAATTACTTAAAGAAAATGTTAGTATCCGTTTTATAAATGCACTTAAATCAATGTATTCATCCGTAAAATCATGCGTTCGTTATGATCAGGATCTTTCGGAATTCATAGAGTCGAAGGTCGGGTTGAAGCAAGGAGATCCGTCCTCGCCTCTGGTTTTCATGATGTTCGTGAATGATATAGTTGATTGTATTAACTCTGATCTTGAAGATATCTTTACCTTTGAAGAGATGAAGCTTTTTCTCATTTTGTATGCAGATGACCAAGTTGTATTCGCAAAATCTGCAGCCTCCTTACAGTCAATGTTGAATGACATTGAACAGTATTGTAGGCTGTGGGGTTTGCGAATCAACACAAGTAAAACTAAAGCCATGATATTTGAGAGAGGGAGGCACACAAACCATACATTCTTCATAAATAACACCCCGTTAGAGACGGTTTCAAAATTCAAATATTTAGGACTCTTTTTATATAAGAATGGGTCATGGTCACGTACACAGAAAGATATCTCAAAGCAAGCATCATTCTCATTACATAACTTATTTAAAATTTTGATTGAGTTAGAGCTTCCTAATTCAAGAAAATGTAAATTATTCGATAGTTTAGTCGGTTCAGTTCTTCAATTCGGCTCTCAAATATGGGGAAATACTACATCGAAGGATATAGAAAACGTTCACACTAAATTTTTACGCCGAGCTCTTTGTGTTAAAAAATCTACTCCACTCGCAACGCTCTACGGAGAAACAGGAAGAACACCACTATCTGTAACACATCAATTTAATATGGTTAAATATTGGAAACATGTAATTAATCAAAACGAACACTCTATTCTTAAAACAATATACAAAATGTTAAAATCTGATTGTGAAAACGGTAATACATATAGGGGAAGTAACTGGGCTTTTCAAGTTAAATCGTTATTAGAAAATATTGGGTTGTCGTTCATGTGGATTAATCAAGACCAAAAAGACATAATTTTGCCCACAGTCAAACAGAGATTATACGACATGTATGTACAGTCATGGTCAACCGAAATCGCCAATTCAAATAAATTAAACTATTATGTACTCTTTAAAGAATCATTAGAACCAGAAAAATATCTAGAAATTGAATATGATGTCAAATTCAAAACCGCACTAACGAAATTTAGAACCTCAGCCCATGAACTTGAAATTGAAAAAGGTAGATATACAAATACACCACGCGAAAACAGACTTTGCACGAACTGTAACATGAATGCAATAGAAACAGAATACCATTTCTTACTTATTTGTCCAAAATATTTAGAACTAAGAAAAAGATTCATGAAAAAATACTTCTTTATTTGGCCTACAATTCACAAATTCAAAACTCTTCTGACAATCACCTCAAAAAATACAATAATACAGTTATCAAAATACATTTTCTTTGCGAACAAGATGAGAAATTAACTTCAAAATCATTGTGAAATTAAATTGTTGACCATGCCATTATTACTACATGACTTATTTTCTTACTTTTTTCTCCATTTGTTATTTGATAAGATCTTTGTAAACCATTGTATATTTGTACTGTTGTATTGTTGGCTAAAAACACAATGTGTGTTTAAAGCCTTTTTGAAATAAATGAATGAATGAAAATGTAATACAAGATAGTAGGCAAACATGTCGATTCATCAATGTCGGCGAATAATAGAAATGCTGGCTGCTATAAAACACCAAAACAATAATTTTGGCAATGTGACTGTCAGTGATCGAACATGGTATATACTGCAGAATGTAGAGTCTGATAAGAACTTTTAGACAAACGGTAGTTTATTAACGGGTCTGGAATCTCTGTTGTAAGGAATGAATTAATCACCTAAAGTCAGACTGGGTCTAGGGAATCGTTTGTATAAGAAATGACATATGAACGTGTCCTAATAGTAACAAATGTAGTTTGCTTATTTGAACTAACGGGCTAACATCAACTTAACTATTCTCGGTGCCACAGTACTAAACGCCTCGCTGAATTGATATATTTTTCTACGAGCTTATTTTGGTGGCAGACGTACCATGTAAAACATAGTTTGCTTTACCGAAATTTTTCATACAGCTCTGGTAATAAATGCAATGCAACACGTTTTATTATTAGCCAGAACACAAAATAAAACAAGCCATGGACTACATTTTTTGAGACGTTTCAATGGCGTTCAGTTAAGATAATGTAGACTTATAGAAAATGTCATCATACGTGTAAAGTTTTAATATCAGCCATCATACTATCTTTAAGTAAAATGGCTTTAAAACAATTTGTTAGAACATACTTATCATCAAATTTCTTTTTCGCATTTATAGAGGTGATGCCGAGTCTATTTGCGGCAGTTAGTAGTTAGCAGATGCACCTTCTAAACTATCAACCTGTAGGTCACTAGTTTAACCCTTTCCCAAACGACAAAATTTAGGGTGATCCACTTCAAAAACTGCCACAAATGACAAAATGGATGTTATTAAAGATATGATTTGTTTAAAATATGGCACAGAAAATATTGAGACAAAAGGAGAAACTGCTGGTTATCAGCAGTTTCTTCTTTTGTTTCAATGTTTTCCAAAGCCTTTTCCGTTAAGGACGTCAAAACCAGGTCTTGTTTGGGAAAGGGTTAATCAAGCGATCACCGTCTTTTTCGGACCCTTTGTCCATGATCTTGACACAGCATTGATGCATTGTCTCATACTGATTTCTAAAGGAAAGATTTATTACAACTTAACAAGTGTTAAAAAAGAATGAAACCAATGAATCTTGATCAGGATATCTCTACAGTCACGATTTTGAGGGCGGTGTTAATAATTATTTTTGTTTTAAGATCGTTATGACTGTGATTTTGAAAAAACTGAAATAAAAAAACTCCTGGAATAAAAGTAAGAAAATTATTTTTAGTCGCAACCATTCCTCATCTTCAAAACACTGTTTGGAGTTTGAAACGACACAAGCACACAGTAAAAATGTGAATGTCACTGTTAGTTTTACTTTTGTAATAAATCTATTTTTGTTTTTCTTTATTTTTCACTTATTCTGTCCTATGGGACTGTGTAATCTGTTTAAAATTTGTTGTCAAATTAGTACGTGGATTTAACAATATTTTTTGCTTTAAATTCTTATTTTGCCGTCCTCAGGGACTTGACTTGCTACCGAGTACGGGCATACGACGATAACTTTACCGAACACTAATTGCAATCAATGTACAATACTGCGAAGACTAATTGAAACGGGGACGAATTGAACTTGACACAGATTGACATGACCTGTTTACTGTTAAGCTTTCAAAATATTTTATAGCTCACGACAAATGACGCGGCAGAGCATCTGTAGTTATTAGCTAAAGATGCTCTTCCATGTCTTAATCGTGAGTTATACGCAAATTCATTTGATAATGATAAAAGAACATACCCAAAATAAGTAATCCTAATGCACTTCATGAAATATTCAATGAATGTAGTGCCCTCTGCAGTCAGCTCTTTCTGAGTCAGGACTTTAAAACGAGTTATAACCTTGAGATATTACTCTAAAGATCCTGAACTTAAGGGATGTTGCGCTTTAAAATTTCATTTATCACAATCATTATTTAACATTTTATGAGTTCCGTAAAATTTGAGCTATTTCATAGTTACCCAGTTCAAGTTTACTCACGCCATATGCACATGAAATCTTTAACTGGATATAGGCTAAATGATGTAAGCTTAACCCATTACCAGACAACAAAATTTGGGACTTTTCCAATTTGAAAAGTGTTGCAGACGACATTTTCAAGTTAATGAAATTTTAAAAATATTTCCATTTTGGGTTAGAAAACATAGTGGAAAGTGTAGAAATTGCTTGTCACAAGCAATTTCTTCATTTTCCACAATGTTTTCTGAAGACATTTTTTGTGAGTCAAAAAGCGTCACTGTCCAGTAATGGGGAAAATCGAAGTGAAAATCAGGGCCCCGTATTACTAAACATATTACGATCAAGTTTTTGTGTAAACTGTGTAACAAAACATCTGATTGCACGAGAGATTCGACTGAGCCAATCAGGACTGTTGTTACAAGTAATTATGCAAAAATCAAACTTACGATCGTTAGTTATACGGGCCCCAAGTCCCGAACCACGGACATCTGGAGGTTATATGACGTTACGGCGGACGTCGAAACAAAAAAGGGTTCTCTTGTATTTGTAAAATCTTTAAAGTAGAATACCCATATTGTGGCCATTTTGATATTCATAAAACATCGGATTTTTTCGAATGGAGTCGTTACGTATACCGAACCTATTCGGGCGCGATCGAAAACATTCGGCGGTGGAAAGTTCCACCGCCGATTGTTTTCGATGTCGCCCGAATAATTTTGACGTCGCGTGAATCTCATTAGGGATAGATTACCTTATTGTTGAAGTTTATCTAAAAAGGTTCGTAAATTAGTGGACAGGTCGACATGGACAAAATAATTATTGTGAAATTTATATAGATGAAGAGTGGAAAAACATGTATTGCTTCTAGGGCGTTTGAGATAAAAGAACAAAAATGATCAAAACAATAGCTCTGCATAGCTTCAACCCGTTCCCAAACGGCAGAATTATAGACGGGTTCAACCTCAAAGATGTTGCAGAGGACAATATAACAAGTGATTGAAATTCAAGATTATTTGGTCTTTATGGCTAGAAACACTTTTGAAATGAAGAAATTGCTTATCACAAGCAATTTCTTCATGTTCCACAATGATTTCAAAAGCCTTTATCTTGTTGGCGTCAAAAAACATAATTATATAGGAATTGATTCGACAAGATCTTGAAACAAGGCCTTTATGGTATTCAGGCCAAGCCATTTCGAGATCAGCCTACATTTACATGCAGTCTGATCCAGATCAATCGATGTACGTAGTTCTGTAATAGCTTGTCCGTGGCCTGTACATGTAACAATTGCAGGGAAAAGATGTAAGCTGCACATCGTCGTTTTTTCAACGAAAAGTTACGAGGTTTTCGTTGAAGAGCAGCGATAGAGGGACATGCTGATACGGAAACATTAAAGGTTAAAATTCTGTAATAGTCCCTGTTTTCACATCACGACCCATTTGTGTTCCCATGAAACTGCGATATCATCGAATGTGTCAAGCTTGATTCATGAATGCCTCTTTTACCAAGCTTGTCTTGCAAGAGAACAACACTGTTCCATTAAGCATTTCCCATACAAGACCTGCTTTTGACGCCCCTAATACAATAGGCTTTGGACCTTTTAATCCTTTCCCAAACAGCAAATTTTATGGGTTTTTTTTTCAAAAGCTGCTGCTGATCACAAAATGGATGTATATAAAGATTCTGTTTGTGTGCAATATGGCTCAAAAGTAGAACATGATGATTTTGATAATTTTCTTCTTATGCTTCAATGTTGCCCATAGTCTTCTGCATTAGGTCGCCAAAACCAGGAATTGTTTTGGAAAGGGTTAAGAAAACACAAACAGACCAACAAATCACCATTCAGAAATAATTTCATTAGATATGAGCGATAACTCATATTTAATTTTCTAATTTGGATTTGAATAATTGATTTCCATCACATGCATTGAAATTAAAACCATTTACTTTATGAATATGAAAAACTTGGATAATATAATCTCCAACTTAATAACATAACTTGAAAACGGGATTGACATCATTAAAAAGTGTTCATCAGTGACCGATCTGATTTAAACCATACCAAACAACAAAATGTTAGCCTAGTCGAAACTCATAGGTGTTGCAGACAACAATTTCCATTGAACAAAATTTAACATCTTTGTATTTCTTTCTAGAAAACATTGTGGGAAATGAAGAAATTGTTTCATTTTCCACAATGTTTTCCAAAGCCTTTATTGTTTGGGGCGTCCAAAAGCGTCAATGTGTGGGAAAGGTTTAATTAATAATCATTGCTTTAAGATCTGCCAGGCATTAGTAAGATGTTATCTCATGTTATGTATGGGTTAACAATGAAAAACTCGTGATGGCATCTCATTTTAGAGCAGAACATGTTTTAAAATGAGATGTCATCACGGGATTGTTCGCGGTTTAAATCGTTTTCAGAATTTTCAGAACTAATTTGATTTGTCAGAGGGAAGTGTTATTGACGATTGGCCCTATCTGGTGTCTGTCAGATGTTACTTTAAGATTAATAAGGGAATTTAATCACAGTGACCTGTAACGAACATATTTCTTACTAGCCTCACTTTACAAAGGTTAGTGATTTATAGTACTCGTTTGAAATCATTTTATAGTTTCGACCTACTTTTTAGTCCAATGAAAATGCAGTTTTTCTTAAAAATTTCGCCGCTATATTTCGCATAAACGAGACTTCGGCTAGTTTCTGTGACGTCTATACATAGCCACGCCCCATTTCCAATGAACCTCTAGCGAACACCGATTCAGATAGAGTCTGCATTTGTCTGCTTACAATACAGATATACTTTCTTATGGTTCCTCCTTTTACAGAGGAGCTTGCGAATATTGACATAATTGATACATATAATGTATTATGTTCCGATTTGAAAGCTGTTGAAACATTTTGTTGGTAGAGAAAGGATTTATCTTAACCCTTTCTCAAACAAGACCTGGTTTTGACTTCCTCAATAGAAATGGGAAATTTTGTCGTCTGCATTATCTTTCAAATTGGAACAGTCCAAATTTGGCCGTTTGGGAAAGGGTTAGATATGGTGAGAATCAGAGAGCGCCAATGTTAGCAATTATTGTCTTCTTTGTCCCGATATTTTCTTAAAATGGGTACCAACAATATCTCTCTTTAACTGTGGAAACAGGTGAAAGTCTGATGAAGCAAGATCAGGTAAATAAGGCGGGTGTTCTACTAGTTCAAACCCACAGTCATTGATGGCAACCATGACAATGGCAGATTTGTGAACAGGGACATTTGTCCCGGTGGAACAGTACACCTTTGCTGAGTTTTCCACGGTGTTTGAGCTTGATGGTTTCTCTCGGTTGCCTTAAAAGTGATGCATAATAATTATTTGGCCCTATTTTAGATAATCTACCATCTAGATGCCATCAGCATCCCAGAAAACCGAAGTCATTACCTTTCCTGCTGATGGGACAGCCTTTGTCCTTTTGGGTGGGGATGAGCCCGGGTGCTTCCATTGTTTGGACTGTTGTTTTGACTCTGAGTTGAAGTGATGGACCAAAGTTTCATCCATAGTCACAAACCTCTGCAGAAAGTTATCTGGGTCTGCCTCTAAATTAGCACGTGACAAAATGTGTCTAGTGTGCTTCTGGTCAAATGTCAGAAGCCTTGGTAACCAGCGGACAGAAAGCTTTTTCATCTCAAGATTTTCCGTGATAATGGAATGAACTCTTTCCTGTGAAATACCAGTTTTACTGGCTATATATCTCTCTGTAACCCGCCTGTCAGTCATAAGAATATCATGGACTTTATTGACCATTTCTGGTGTTGCAACGGTGACAGACCTCTCAGGGCGGACGTCGTCCTCAAGACTCTGCCTACCACGCTTGAACTCCCCTACCCATCTCTGTACTGTAGCAATATATAAAAGGGCATCATCCTCTAGTGTTGAAACCACATCTGCATATAGATGTCCTTCGAAGTTAGGCCATTTTTATACAAATATTGAATCACTGCTCTTTCAGCAACCTTGTCCATTTTGCAAAATCCACTTGCCCGGTTTACTTTAGAGAGCTACTTCTTCAACATAAACTGATCAAATGACACCAGTTTTCGGCTACCCAATGTTATATGGCCAGAGAATTCAGGGGCTGAAAATAGACATCCTTTATTGACCCATTCTATGAGAGGCTGACAACTGACCAATCGACCCTTGTATTCTGTTGCTTGGGAAGCGTTAAATCCCACAGATCGTCAAGGGTATACTATATACCATTATGTCATTTTATCGTTCATCATATTCAAATAACATTATCTTATCTGATCGTTCATATACGGTATACCAATGATTTACGTGTATGGAATATAGAACACACGTAAAGATGCATTCCAAGACAGTTCCGTTTTGAGAATCAGGCTGTATATACATAAACATAAACATAAGACATTTGTGATATTGGATACCATCAACATAATAGAGGTGATGGCTTCCTTAGTATAGATTAGTCTTTTTTTTCATTTTTCTAACCAGTCAGTCAAATAAATCTGTCAGCGGTCAAAAAGTCAGGGACAGTGGAATCATTTTTAGAATGAAGATGTTCCTTTTCATGAATGTTAGTTCATTAACCCTTTCCCAAACAACAAAATTTTAGGTTGATCCACCTCAAAAACTGCCACAATTGACTAAATGGATGCTATTAAAGATGGGATTTGGGTAAAATACGGCATAGAAAATATTGAGACAAAAGGAGAAACTGCTGGTTATCAGCAGTTTCTCCTTTTGTCCCAATGTTTTCCTAAGCCTTTTCAATTAGGGACGTCAAAACCAGGTCTTGTTTGGCAAAGGGTTAACCTGTCTGACGTTTTCTAACAAAATGAAGAACCTAATCGCATAGAAAGCGGTATAAATGCGACAACGACAATACAATTATCTGGCTGCCAGACGTACTGTGTAACAGGAACACAATTTTCACCCTTTCACAAATAAACCTATTTTGTACGCCACTGAAAGCATTAAACATACATACTTACTTATTTTCGAGGTATTTTTCTGTACATATAAATATGACATTTACCTTTTCTCTGTGAAAAATTTCAGCTTTGTCTGATCTGTATTGACTAAGAGTACGACGGACATAAAACCCCATATTACATCATTGCGTAAATACTATCACTCTACGAATCTTATTTTTCTGTAACAAAAAAGTCTATAAACGGTGTAACAATATTCTAAAAGCCAAGTTCTGTTGATTTTTAGGGATTTAGGTCTGGGAATAGTAATGGCTCTTTAATGTATCACGAGATTCGTTTTGCCTCGAGGATCAAATCGACTTTACCATTTAATTCTACGTTCTATTCGAAAGTGCTAGTATCATAGGACATGAAGCAAGTTTTGGTAGTCCCCAAAAGTTCGAAAACCTCTGCATCAAAGTACGTGGGACAAAACAAGAAATGAGAAAAGTCATGTAACATCCGATTTAGCCCAAACTAGTATTATGAAGTGTAGTAGAATTTAAACGATTAAGTTCTATTGAATATTGTTGAAACATGCAATTCAATATAATTCAAAAATGGTGTCGCATTTGAATTTTGGTCGTAGGGAATATCTAGCCATGCAATCAGTTTTTCCTTCGAATATTTGCACATCATTAAATACGGCTTTCATTCTATCCATTTTTTATAAACTTTCTATAGAGAGAAAGTCGCCATTGGACCTCTACAAACAAAACAATACAAATTTATCATTTCATATCAGACACAACGTTTTCTTTTTCTAAGAAAATTGGCGACGAACCATTTGTATTGATCGACCGTTAACGTTAAAATATAATATTGTGGAGTTTCAACAATGAAAATGAATTATTGAATATGCAGTTTGAAATCAAAGATTTTATCTATACAATGTGCCTATATTTCATTCATATCAGTTGTGCCTCAGATATGTTTCATTTGATAGACATCTAATTAAGCATTTTCACGATAATCGCAAGTTTGGATGTTTAAACGCATGACTTTGCGATATACCTACAATGAATATTCATACATAACTATGCCAATGAATTGGCAATATAAACAGATTAAACGAAGCTAGGCTTTTTGTTTAGACGAAAATTTTAAAATTCAATAAAGGTCTTTCTTTCCAAGTTTATCCCTTCCAATTCATTATTTTTGTTTGGCAGGCTACATTGAGATAGTTTGCTTTTTTTGACATATTATTTTTCATGATATCATCGTTTGGTTTTCCTGGAAATAGTGCAGAACGAAAGAATATATCGTCGCTTTTCAACGAAAATCTCGTAACTGCAGCTTACAACAAGCTGCAGTTACGATGTTTTCGTTGAAAAGCAGCAATATAGTGAATATATAGCGGTTGCTGTTATACATGTATGCTCGTGATAGTGCTTATTGTTGTGACAATATCATATAGGCAGGATAGATTTAAACAAACGTTTTTCCCATTACCAAAATCATCTAAGATCAGGATATAAAATCTGACAATCGCAATATTTTGCAATAACGTGCTTTTTAAATTGAATCAATTTGTAATACAGCAAAGTAATGTTCTCTCGGAAATGTAAAATTCCATTACAAGTGACTGGATCTCAAAATATTTCTGCCAGGGATGAATAATGGAAATATTGAAATACTATTAAACCGTGACAAGGAAAATATGCCTTTTTGACATTTGAAATGATCCTATATCGTGATCAGCCTGTGCATACGCACAGTCTGGTCAGGATCCATTTAACCTCAAGAAACTTCTTCACCTCATGTATTTATTGTGAAAAAGCAGCTCGGGTCCTGCTAAAACTACAATTACATGTAGGCCTACTTACATTAAACAATTTTTATCCGTGGTGAACATTCAAAAATTGCATTTGTTCTAAGCCCCAACTCAATAACACTTACAAAATGCTTAATTTTGTTTAATGTCTCAAGCAACTATGCACTGTCTGGTGCATTTTGTGTGCTTGATTTGGTTATCTATTTCCCAGCCGACCAGACGTGCTTTAAAGTGTTTTGCATGTATCTTTCTGTCCACGGAAAACATTGTTAAACAACCAGTCGGAATCTTGAAAACTTTCCATTCCAAGTACTTCCAAGACCAACGTCGTCTCAGACCAGTCTGCGTATACACATAATCTTATCAAGTGACATACTTTGTCGTTGTAAATGCAAAACCTCGTATCTCGTTTTTGGAAGATTTTTAAAAAGGGGAAGTAAAAAGTTTAACAACTTTTCTCAAACTGACAGGTTTTACTTGAAAGGATTTATTGTTCACAAATAATGTGTCGTTAGTACTGATCTGCAAAATTATCTCGAAACCTGCTAGAATTGTCTTAAATGGACACACAAGATTTTACTTTGGATATCGCAATAATCGACATACGAGGTTTTGCATTTACACCGACGACTTATTGTTTTCTCGTTGCTACTTCATTGGCTGTGTCAACTTAAAGTTTGCCGAATATATTCTTGTTAGAATGTTGGAGCACAGGCTGATCTGACTACACGATTCTCTAAAATGCCATAAGACCTACCAATACATAAGTACACGCGGACAATATAGTCCATAAGATATTTTATGAAATGTATCGATATTTGTCACATTGTAGTCATTTTTGAAAAGGTACAGTAGAAAAGATGAAAAAATGACAAGACTGGAATGCTGACCCATATAAACGAAGTGAAATTCGAAGAATTCATTATTGTATGGTCAGAGACAAACCCCGAATCTAGTATGCGGATCACGCTGTATGCATGTAGAGATAACAGGTTCAATTATTAGGGCTAAATATTCCTATTTCTTGTTCTTGATACTTGACATGCCAATCAGTACAGTGTTTTTTCCCCTAGTCTTAACCAAACAGAACCTTGCTCCGACGTCAATAGTAGTTAGATAGCTTTGAGAGCACAAAAACAACTTGCTGATAATTTTGTATGATATAGAGGTTGTAAAGTAGATTCTATGCGAAATAAACATTCAAATGCGCGCAGCGCATTGAATGTTTATATCGTGTAGAATCTACTATACAGACTATCTGACTTAGTGTTCGCCAAGCTAAACTGCTTAGGGGACGGGGCGTGGCTACGTGTAGACGTCACATAAACTAACCGGCGGTCTCGTTTATACGAAATATAGCGGCGAAATTTTAAAATATACTGCAATTTCATTGGTCTAAAAAGTAGGTCCAACACGGAATTGTTTTAAACTCCATTTCTGTTATCTGAAGCACCTTCGAAATAAGGTAAAATGTGACCGTTTAGGAGAGAACGATTTAACTCTTTCCCAAACAAGACCTGGTTTTGACGCCCCTAATAGAAAAGGATTGGAAAATATTGAAACAGAAGAAGAAACTGCTCTTTTGTCTTAATATTTTTTGTGCCATATTTTACAAAAATCGTTTCTTAATAACATCTATTATGCTTTTGTGATAGTTTTTGAAGTGGATCACCTTATAATTTTGTCGTTTGGGAAAGGGTTAAAAGAACATAGCTAGGAACATCATGTGAAACAAAAGGCGTCATGTTTCCATCTTGATAAGAAGTCGCTCAGTGGGCAGAACCACCAAGATCGGCATCTCGTATACCACAAAAATGGATCATTGACCAACCATCGCCTTCAATATGTGTGTACGGTTTAAATAATTGACCAAACGCCGACTGTCAATGAAAAACATCGATTAGCCAATGGACGATCAGAAAAATGTCATGCCTCAATTGTTCTTCGTTGCACGTGTTATTGTATCGATTTATCGACTGACAATTAAAACAATCGACAGGCCAATGGCAAAGAATTTTGTGCTAACAATGGACTATAATCGATTCGCTATTAAACGAGAATAATTACAGTTGAACTGCTTTATCAAAACAACTGAAATTATTCTCGTTTACACTGTAATTGTGAATCTATTATAGGTTTAATGTTATGTTTTTATAAACCGTCGGTGTTGTTATGAAATCTCGTAACTACGGCTTAAATTAAGCCGTAGTTACGAGATTTTATAACAACACCTACAAAATACTATTTTGTTTGTCTGAATTTACGTCACAATTAACTGGATGGAATCTTTCCCTATTAACGACCACATCCCCACTGTTTGTCCTTAATTCTATGTTGGGCGGAGCGATCTGTCGATTGGCGTTTGGTCAATTCACTTGTGATAAGAAGTTTGAACCATTTGATCATCATTGTCGCATAATTAGATACAATTGAACAAACGCCGGCTGTCAATCAAAACCTTCGATAAGCCAATGGACGATCTGAAAAATGCAACACCCCCATTGTTTGTCTTAAATTCTTCGTTGCACGTGGTATTGCATCGATATGCCAATGTACCTCATTGTTTGTCTTAGATTCTACGTTGGGCGGAGCGATCTATCGATAAAAAAATCATTGGCGTTTGGTCAATTGCATCCGTAGTAATATTCGATGTGTACAAGAAAAGCTTGTCGCGGAAACGAGAAAATGTTTTGTTCGACATTAGCAACTATAAGTATCTCTTATCAAATACTATACTAGTACTATTGCAGAGATATGAAATATTAATCACACACTTTTCGCATCATTTGGTTACAGACAAATAAATCAGAAAAAAGAGCGAATCAAACACGTGGGTATATGTGATGCATAAAATGTAGCACTTTATCACATCATTTATATCTATGAACCACCATTATTTACACAACACTAGCGAAAAGTACGCCCGTATCATTCATACAAATTACATGGCAAACATTTTATGTCTCAAGAGTATACTAATGTCTGATTTACCCTTTCTCAAACAAGGCCTAGTTTCGAAGTCCTCAACACAATACTCCTGGGAAAACATTGAGACAAAAGGAAAAAAGGGATAATGATCAACATTTTCTCCTTTTGTCGCAATATTTTCTAAGCTACACAGATCCTTTTTTATAAGGCATATGTTTACCAAGCCGCCTACTTTAAATTTGAACTACCTGAATATTTTGCTGTTTAGAAAGGGTAAAATCCAAAATAACGTCAAGGGTATACTATCTACCATTATGTCATCACATCATATGAATTATAATTTGTCATACTCAAATAACATTATCTTATCTGATCATTCCTATACAGCATACTCTCAATTTTCGTGTACGGAAAATAGATTGATTGATTTGAGTAGCCACCCATACAAGATCAATATCATTGACAATATTATTGAGTCAATAACATTCACGATAGTTTTAGCCACCCATACACGATCCATATCATTGACACTATTAATCTTACGAACAATCAACCATGGGTAACATAACGTCAATAAAAATATTGAAGAAAATATTTCAGCGCTCGCAGATATTCGTCAATAAAATTGACAATCCTTCATTATTGCCCATTCACGGTCAATATTATTGTCAATACCAAATATTGACAATAATATTGTCGTGTATGGACCGGTTAACGCTTCTAAGTACTATGGTCATATTGCAGCGACTGGAACACTTATACTACGGATTACTGGTATTTGTCTCACCAGATTCACACCCATTAGTGAGAGACAAATGGCGTTTGCAAAATATCAGTATGAATATTGGATGAGCCGGGGTTAAAACTCACGACCCGTGGATTGACAGACTCCGACGTTACCAGCTATATGTGAAATAGAAAACATGCATCTATAGATCGATTCTGGGAGAGTTTGTTTAAGACAATTCTACTTTCAGAATGAGTGGGTAAACTAGGCAAAGTGTCATTATATAAACTACTCGGTAGTATTCAAAAAGTATGAAATGAAAAATACATGTACTAAATAAAAGACATGTGACAGGACTTATTCATAGATGTCATTTAATGAGAGAAGTAATTTCTGCTTTTTAATAGGCCACTTCGTAAATAAATTGTCAGGAATCAAAAAATCAAAGAATGCAAAAAAAAAAATTGTTACTTCATTAACATGTCTGACCTTTTTTGGCATAATGAAGAACCTAATCACCAGGAAATCTGTATATCGTTGCTTTTCAACGAAAACAACGTTTCTGCAGCTTAAAACAAGCTGCAGAAACGAGGTTTTTGTTGAAAAGCAGCGATAAAATGCGACAACGACAATGCAATTACCTGACTGACAGACGTACTGTGTCACAGGGACATAATTTCAACACTCTCCAAAACCAACCTGGTTTTGACGCCACTAAAAGCATTATTTATCACAAGGTTCCATTGGACTCTAGCATAAACTCGACTTTACCAGCAAATCCCATGTGCTATCCGAAAGTATCGTATAGCCTGAAGCCACCAAAGCCCTAAAGTCATAACAACAAAGTACGTGTGATAGAATATGACATAAATGAAAAGAAAAATCATGCGAAAAGCGATTTCGCCCAATGTAGTTTTATGAAGTTTAGTAGAAATTGAACGCAGTAATACTATTGAAGAGTGCTGAAAATACAATTTAACACAATTGTAAAAAATGGATTCGATTATTTAACAAATCGTTAAGAATATCTAGCTATGCAATCTGTTTTCTGCTTCAAATATATTTGCTCATGATTAAATACAGCATCCTTATAATCCATCTTTTCGTCGCTTTCCAACAAAAACTTCGTAACTGCAATTTAACCTGCAATTACGAGGTGTTTGTAGAAAAGCAGCGTTTTATAATCTTTCTATTGAGAAAAAGTCACCAATGAACCCCTACAAACAAGGCAATGCATTTATCATATCCTATCAGACATTGGTTTATCCTTTACTGAGAATATTGACTATGAACGATTTGTGTTGGTTTAAGATCGACCATTTAAATAAAATGTTCTGGACATTTTACAGTAAAAATGAGTTATTGAATATGCGTGTTTGATATCAAAGATTGTATCTTAAAAATGTGCCTATATTTCATCCATATCAGCTGTGCATCAGATATGTCTTATTTGATATACATTTTATAAAGCATTTTCACGATAATCGGAAGTTTGGTTTTAAAATACATCATTTCGAAAAATAAATACGGTTATTATAAATGACATTAGCGTTAAAGCTACAGTTACGATTTTTTCATGTTGAAAATATGTTTCAATGAAGAGATTTCGCTTACTTTTGTCAAATCGTTTACTTTATTATTATTATTATTTTAAAACTTTTTTGGGTAGGGTGAATAGATGGTGGATTGGAATCCGAGAAAATGGTGTAGATATTCACACAGAATCAATTTTGAAAGACGTTTTGTCTGATACGAAAATTCTAATCATCTTAGTTCAGGATATCAATCTTTCGAAATGCAATATTTTGCAGTATGTTGCTTTTAAAATTGAATCAATTTGAAATGCCGTAAAATATGATTCCCAAGAATTGAGAATTTCCATTACAAGTTAACTGTATATAAAATATAGCTGTTTTTCAACGGAAACCTCGTAACTGCAGCTTAAAACAGGCTGCAGTTACGAGATTTTCGTTGAAAAGCGACGATATAAGAAAATATCTGAGTTGGATAATGGGCATATTGAAATACAATTTATACGCGGCCTGGAAAGGGGGCTGTATGGCATTTAGTGAATCCGGATCAGCATGTGCATACGCACAATCTTGTCGGCATCCGTTATAATATCAAGATACTTCTTTGTTGCATGTAGTAAATGTGGGAGACAATCATGGGTCATGATAAGAGTACAATCACTTACATTTAATGATTTAGATTCATAGTGATCTAAAACGACAAAAGGGAACTTTTTCCAATGCCCATCTCAATTACACTTACCAAAACTGATGAATTTGCTTAATGTTTATAACAACAATACATTGTCTGGCGCATTCGATGTTCTTAATTTCGGTAATTTTCCCAGATGACAAACTGTGCAATAAGGTATTCCATATGTTGATTTTTCTTCGTTCTTCGTAGGCCGAATAGCAGCTGGAATCTCGAAAAAGACAAGTTTCCACTAAGACCCCCTACACACAACAGCCACCGGAAGTTGTCCTTAGAGGCAAAAAGCGAAATTTTTAAACGGGAAACGGTTGACTGTGAATCCAATAAAATAACAGTCTTACCGGCTTTAACAAATTCATTCTTTATAGTTCTTGTTCCACTTAAACGTCGCTTTATCGCTGTATATTGAATGCACGTGCGCTTTATCGCTGTATATTGAATGCACGTGCGCCGTTATATTGATTCCTCCGATGTTTTGGAGAGCCTCGTTTTGACAATGGCAATTTGTTACTATCTTTAGTAACTTTTCTCAAACCGTTTCTCCGTGTATACAATGTTAATTTCCCATTAACCCATTGTTTGCCACCGGAAGTGTTCTGCGGGTAAGGACTTAAACGATAATTGAAAGGAGTCTATTGCCCGTTTTTCCTTTTGAGAGAACTATCGATCAAAATCAGTCAGAGAGTACACGTATCTGTCCAAGGAAATATTCTTCCCTGATCGCTAGCTGTATAAATTACATCTATAAGTGAGCTGAATGTATCCCCTATTAGAATGCATTTTACCAAAGGCTGATCTTAAAGTACGTTTTTTTCTGAAATGCGGCAATGGCTCTTTTTCCACAATACTAGTATCTGGAAAAAGAGCCCTTGTTGAATTTTGAATATGACATTGTCAATGTTCACATATAATTTTCAGTCAAAAATATGAAATATCAAAGATACCGATATCTGTTATATTGTTATTGTTGTGGTACCTGTCATTGATGTATTTTTTTAAGTCATAGAGTCATAGAGCAAAAAATACGACTGGAATTCCAGCTCAAATATATGAGCCATAATCTGGAGAAGGGTACTTTATAGAAAGGGGTCCTTTATATCAGTCGAGAGTGTAGCATTTTATAATCGACCTGCGCCTAAAAGGAGTCTGACTGTGATCAATCCTGATGTCTTACAGTTGCTACAGGTCAGAAAGAAGCTATTGGAGAACAATACGGTTCATGGTCAGACTGCGTATTTGCACATGCTGTTCTTGAACTATATTGGATTCATAAGCCATTAAGGACCCTTTTCCAGATCTTGACTCATAATTATGTAGCCAAGTCACAAGAATTCATTATTGTATGGTCAGGCACAAACACCGAGTTTGGTATGCAGATCACGCTGTATACATGTAGAGATAACAGGTTCCATTATTATACCAATTTCCTATACTTGATACTTGACATGTCAACCAGTACACTGTCCCGTCTCGAGTCTTGAAAATTCATCTTTAGCAAACAGAAGATGTTTCCGACGTCCAGAGTAGATGTGGTTTAGATAGCTGTGCGAGTACTGCTGATAATTACCGAAAATTATCAATATTTTAAAAATTGATGGATTTCTTAAAATGGGTGAATAATTGCTTCGATCCATTATCAAGAAAGACATCGTTTTGACGTCCCTAAAATACATGGAAAAATGTAAAGTGTGGCCATTCGAAGGGAAAAGGTTAAAGGAAAATAGCTAGAAACACCGTGTAATGTGAAAAGAGGCATGTTTCACTCTTAATATGAAGTGACCAAATAGTCAGATTCATCAAGATCGGAATCTTGTATTCCGAAAAAATTGAATCGTAGATAAACCGGCGCGTTCAATATCGTTGCATTTCATTGAAAACCTCATGACTGCAGCTAATTACAATGGGTTCGGGATTCTTTGCGAAGAAAAGTGACGATATCTTTGTTTGGATTATTAACTTATGAAAAGAATCCCGAACCATGCGATTTACCATCTGTTCGAAATTCTTGGATATTTTAGATGACACCATAATTAAAGTTTAAATTACGTTTTGTTGCAAAATAGCTTACCTGTCTGTAACATGTTTGGGATTGATATAATTGAATGACATCTGTATTACTAAACTGTCTAAATTGACGGAAACTTTCTCTGATATTTGCCAGGCGAAGCATGTACAGGTACAAAATGCCGTAAACGATGTTTGGCACTTTTTACCCTGCTTAAAAATATATTTAAAATTTAAGCAGATGCAAACGATGGAATTAATAGTACTGAAAAAATGAAGAACGTACATTATTGCATAGACAACATTGGGAAGAAAAATTTTTATCAATTATTCTTCTACAGTTATCGTTCATATCTGGAAAAGTTCCAATGGTGTGTGTAGTTTGAACGCGTGTCATGTTAAAGCAGTGTTAAAGTGACATTTCAGAATTATTTTTACGTAAATTTTACTTTTATTCTGTCTGAAAGAGCATGTTTTCTTATGAAAGTTCTGAAAATTTCAAGCCAAAATATTGAACCGTTTACGAGAAATATAAATTTTTGTGCTAAAATTAAACAAATTGTTGTGGACAACAGTTCAGATTTATATAGAATTTGTCATTTCTGTCTCAACTTTGAGAGCGTAGTTTTCGCTTATAAATAACAACATCAAAAAACTGATAGCATTTCTATGCGTTAGAATAAACAATCTTTGCATCAAGACATACTTTTAAAAAATGAAATAAATGTGAAGTGTCACTTTAATCGCATAATACGTGCAGGCCAAATATATTGCCCCCCTGTTACTTCCGATCAAGGATAAGTGTTTATTAGATTAATACGTTATTGGTAACGAGAAGGTAAATATTTTCGAAACAATACCTGGTTTTGACACCCCTGCTAAAAAGGGGGTTGGAAAAACAGTGAGGCAAAAGAAAAAAATCTATTCAGCAGCATTTTATTCATTCACATCAATATTTTACGCGATATATTGACATATCCTGTCTTAGTCAATATCTATTTTGTTGCCTGCAGCAGTTATCAAATTGAATGGTTCAAATTTACGCCGTTTCAGAAAGAGTTCAAGAGTTAAACATGATACAAACGACATTGTTAATAAAGAAATGAACAAAAACCATGGTTTAACAGAGCGTGTAGAAACAGCAGAAATTTATATAATAAAACACGATTACTTTACAATAGATATAGAACTGAATATTTTAAAACAGAATTAAAGCGAGTAAGCAAAATATACAGAGGTACAATCTGTTCAGCCATTAGAAATCATAAAGATAGTGTGCATATAAAACTGAGGAAATTACGAGGATCAAATCCGAAGCAGTATTGGAAAATTTTAAATGCAAAAACAGAAAACAAAGAAAATAACAATAAAAAACCGTCAGTTGATGAATTTTATGATTATTATAAGAATATAAATGATTTAAATATAGACAAGGGTGTAACTCCAGAAAACGATCCAACAGATATTTATGACGATAACTTGTTAAATGAGATAAACGAGGAGATCAATCAAAAGATAACAGAAGAAGAGATAATTACAGCTATTAAAAATCTTAATAATGAAAAATCCCCTGGTATTGATAATATCTTAAACGAACATTTAAAAAGTACACTAAATACAATGCTTCCATTATACACAAAATTATTTAACATAATCTTCGACATTGGAATTGTACCAAGAAATTGGACAATAGCACAAATTAGACCAATTTATAAGAAAAAAGGCAATCCTCTTTTACCTGAAAATTATCGCCCCATATCCCTCTTAAGCTGTTTTGGAAAAGTATTCACAAGTATTTTAAACAAGCGACTTAATGATTATGCAGATAAATATGAACTAATAACTCCAAGTCAAGCAGGATTTAGAAAAAAACATTCAACCACAGATAATATATTCATTCTAAAATCTTTGATAGATATTATAAATAGTAGAAAACATACACTTTACTGCTGTTTTATAGATTTTAAGCAGGCGTTTGATTCCATGTGGAGAGAAGGTCTCTGGCAAAAGATGCAAACATTTCAAATAAATGGCAAATGTTTAACTATCATCAAGAGTATGTATTCTTCTATTAAATCTCAAGTAGTAAGTGCAGACGGAAGTTCACAATTTTTTAAATCATTTAAAGGCGTAAGACAGGGTGAAAATTTATCACCGTTTTTATTTTCCCTATTCCTTAACGATATGGAACTGTTTTTGGCAAATAAGAATGTCGATGGTATCAAATTGAATCCAGAAGAATTAAATGTAAATGATTTTCTCCAAATATTTCTGTTATTGTATGCTGATGACACGGTAATATTCAGCGATAGAGCAGATGATTTTCAAAATATGTTAAACGTATTTCATTCTTACTGCAATACATGGAAACTAACAATTAATATTTCAAAAACAAAAGTCATGGTGTTCGGAAAAAGATCACGTAATCAAGTTGTAACTTTTAAGTTGGGTAATGAAAATGTTGACTATACAGATGAGTACAAATATTTAGGCATTGTTTTTACAAAAAACGGGAATTTTAACAAAACAAAAGAAAATATTATAAGTCAAGCAAATAAAGCTATGTATTCCCTTCTAAAAAAGTCGAAATCTCTATCAGTTCCCCTTGACTTGCAAATAGAATTGTTCAACAAAACTATACGTCCAATCTTTACGTATGGCTGTGAAGTCTGGGGATATGGAAATTTAGATAACATAGACAGAGTACAAATAAAATATTTGAAATTCATCTTCAAGATGAAAAAATCAACACCGTCATATATGGTGTACGGCGAATCCGGCCAATATCCAGTACACATTGATATACAACATAAGTTTATTTCTCATTGGGCAAAACTAATTGATCAAAGTAATAGTGGTAAACTGTCGTATAAAATGTATGCATATCTATATAATAGTTACAAAAATAATTCGGTAAAATCAAAGTGGATTGAATCTGTCGAAACACTGCTCTCAGTTAACGGTTTTGGGGGTATATGGCTCAGACAGAACGTTGATTCGATAAAATGGTTTAAATCATCGTTTAAACAGAAACTTCAAGATATATTTATTCAGAATTGGCATGCGGAGAAATCCAAATCATTATTGTATAACAGCATTAAAGAAACATTTATACAAACCCGTTGCATACATATTTTACCAGAAAATTTATCGCTTGCATATATATCTTTTATAACTCGTAATCATAGATTACCTATTGAAACTGGAAGATGGATAGGCATACCAACTTCAGAACGTATATGTACTGAATGTAGAGAAATAGGTGACGAATTTCATATGATGTTTCAATGTCCAAAATATTTAGAACTTCGAAAAAGATACATACCAGAAGAATTTAGAAAACGCCCGAGTGTTTTCAAAATGACAACATTGTTGAATTCAAGAAATAAAGATCTTTTGACAAACACATGCATATTCATATCTAAAATTATATCAAGTTTCAAAAGATGATAGAAAAAATACATTATTACGGGTATAATAACATAAATTTTAACGATTGAAACCTAACACCTGATTTATTTCGTCTTCCACGATTCCAAAGATTTACATGATAAACAAACACACTTCAACTTTTACAGTCGTAGTACTAATTATCTTTGAAATTTCATAAATGACAATTTGCTTTTTACGTAAATGTTATATGTTATTGCCATCATCTATGTTAAATATGTAAACTGTATTTCTCATGTTAATCATTGTATATGATTCTGAGATTGAATAAACATTTGATTTGAATAACGATGGCTTGTATCAAGAAGACAACGTCCTTTATAGTTACCAATTTACGCTGGAACTAAAACGACAGTGTCATTTATAAGATCTTTCCAAAACAATAAATGTATTACTATTTGCGTTGTAAATTATCGTCCCTCTGTTAATTCAGATTAACATTCAGTAATAGATTTACGATGTTGGTAATGAGAATATTAAGTGAAACAAACGGCAAAGTTAATATACCTAAGCTAGTACTGAAGAGTCAAAGTCTATTCTTTTAGCATTTCCCGAGCGATAACATTTAAGTGGAGACTAATGTCAAATGTAAATTTTATACATTTTCCTGGAAAATATTCAGCGATACAGTTGAATTACTACGTTCGAATATGATTTCCTGATCAATTTCCATTACCACACGATGATGCCTACTTTCAATTCCCACCATGTTTTCTATACAAAAAGACCATAGCAAGTAAATTAAAGTACCTTTGGATTTTAGACCAGTCTAAAATTTTGCATTCTTGAAATGGGTTAAATGCATGATTGATTACGTGTAGAGTTCATTTCTCTATTTTTTCTATTGACAGAAAGTCTCCAGCAGACGTCATGAAAACTAATAAATGCCAACTAATCATTTCATATCGGACATACTTTAATGTTATTTTCAAGAACATAATGCGACGCACCATACGTTTCAGATTAACCCATTACCAAACGACACATTTTTAGACTAGTCTAAATTCAAAGATGATGCAGACGACAATTTAAAGTGAATGAAATTTCGATTTTTTCTTGTCTTTTTAAGTAGAAAACTTTGTGGTAAATGAAGAAATTGCTTGTTAAAAGCAATTTCTTCATTTTCCACGATGTTTTCCAAAGCCATTATCTCGAGGGGAGTCAAAAGGAGTCAATATGTGGTAATGGGTTAAGATAAGTCTGTAAGGGACTATTGCAAAATAATTTGGGCATTACAATAGTATGGGAGCTGCCGGGCCAGCCCATTTTGGTATGCACCTGTAACGTTCGCCGTGGACTAGTGGATGGACGCCGGCTTCAGGGTCAAAAAGCCCTGGGTACCAATCCCGCTAGCGCCATGGGAATCTTTCTGGACAAGAAATGCTACCCCAAGACGCTCCTCTTTACCCAAGTCTATAAATGGGTGCTGAGATGAAAGCCATAAAGCAAAAGAGCTCTAACAGCCAGAGGTACCGACTATAAACAGCCGACTTGAAACTCGATGGTCGGGGGGGGGATTGAAAGTCGGTAGCGTTGTTGTTTTCACTTTCTTTTCAGAATAAAAGATACACATTTACAGTTACTTACCTATTTTCGGGGTAATTTGCTGTAAAAATAACTGTGCATAATCAAAATATGTCCTTTAGTTTTTCTCTGTGCAAAATTTCAGCTCTGTCTGATCTGTATTGGCTTAGATTACAACGGATTTAAAACCCAATGCCACATCATTTCGTAAACACGATCACTTCTATACATACTTTTACACCGCTGCATGATTATCGATTTATGTCATTTACTGTATGAATCTTGTATTCTGTCTTATAAAGTCTATAAACGGTGCGAAAATATGCTAAAAGCCAACAACTGTGGATGATAAGGGATTTAGGCCTGGGGATGCTAATGTCCCTTTAAATTCGGTTCCCGGATATGTTCGTATTTGAAGAAAAAAGACGAACATATCAAAAAGATACCAATTTGAAAAAAGAGGGCCTAAATGAACTTAGAGTTATTGTTGTTTTCTTCTTTTTTTCTTCTTTTTTTGTTGTTGAACACAAGTGATCTATCCTTATGTTGCAGAATTATGACTTATTTATATTTTCGATCTCAAGTTCTAGGATATTCTAATCCTTTCCCAAGTAAGCCATTGTGTTTTCGTCCCAGAAAAAATGGCCCTTGAAAAGATTGTGTCAGAAGGAGAAAATGCTGATAACTAATATTTTCTCTTTTGTTTTAATAGTTCCTGTGTTATATTACATGCAAATCTCATTTGTAGGCTACATTTATAAACAACCACTGAATTGTTCATAATCACGGTTGATATGTTGCAAGAATTGTGTTGTTTGGGGAATGGTTAGATAAATTGAACATTAGGTCTAGAACAAGAGTAATGAAAACCCTGTTACGGACTTACATCTCGCCACTGACATTTACTCATCTATCATTTCTGTATCTCCATCTTCTTATAAAAATTCAATTAAGTGGGATCAAATTGCCAAGAAATTCTTACTTTAATGTTGAGAAATTGAGATAATATTAGATCATACCGTAACCATTAATAATAAAGGAATTTGTTGATAATGAAAGATTTAATTTAAAGCAGATAAGTTAATGTAGATTTGATGCAGACGTTTTGATCGAAACTCACAAAATTCCTGGTAGATGTAAAATTTCAGTTCTGTAATAATGTGTTAAATCTGATTTTGGCTTTTTTAGCCTTAACTTAGCATGAAAGTACTAAAAATCTTCAAAAAGAGTAATGAAAACACTTTTTCGGACTCACAATTCGCCACTGAAAGCTTTCTTATTTGCCTTATATTTATGTCGATCTAATAAATGTTCACTTAGGCAAGATCACATTGCGAAAACGTTCTTACTTTAATGTTGAGAAATTGAGATTATGTTATCGCCATAGATACAATCGACAAGGTTAATACTTCAACAGTAGACAAGGAAAATAAAATGGAAGTGCATTTTATACAAACCAAATTGAACCTTTATGTATAAGATTATGTTGTATTTTACGTTATTACCTCTTTATTGAAAATGTAAAAGCCTCATTTACATGTTAATGTCTTCGATATGTCTCTTGAGTGTTCGTCAAATTAAGATAACCTTATTTTGAGTGATTGTCTAAAAGTGCTATTTTCTAAATAAATATTGCGAAATTATAAGCTGAAATAACCAGAATGGCATAATCGTGTCAAAATCTTGAGTATGATGACTGTTTCCGTCTAATGAAATACCGAAACGATGATACAATTGAGAATCACGTGATATAACAATTTCAGAAAATCTTCAATACTTTTGTTAATACTGGACCGATTTAAATTCGGTTTGAAGCAGAGAAGGTAGACATGCGTCACGCATTAGATGGATATGGTGACTTTTTCGAAAATTAGCTATAAGTTATTGAAGATCAACCAAACTTTTGGTTGGTCTTCAAAAACTTTCTTATTAGTTAATTTTTCAAAAATCCACCACGCCCAGCTTATTCATGGCACTGTCGGTGCTTAAAAACCGAATTCAAATTTGACAAGTATTAACAAAAATATTGATGAATTTGTGAAATTCTGAGTCTGTGATTATCCACCATGCCGAAGGTTGTTGTAAAATAAGATGAAAACGAAGTCGTAGGAGCAAACAAACGCCCCAGGATCTTTCCTGACAAGGCATCGAACGCGTCAAAACATTACCAGACGGCAAATTGTAGACTTTTCGAAATTCGAAGAAGTTGGAGACGACAACTTCAAATGAATTATATTTAATTCTTGGTATTTTTTGGGAGAAAACAAGCAATTTCTTCATTTTCACAATGTTTTCCAAAGCCATTATCTTGCAAGGTTTATAAAGGCGGCACTGTTTGGTATGGGTTAAGCCTTTCTAAAAACGACAAAAATTGGACCGTTTCAGATATAAAGCTACTGCATACGACCAGATGAATGCTGATTATGACATAATTATATAACAAGCAAATATTGCGTTAAAAGAGAAAATATTGGTTACATCTACCAGCATATTTTTTCCTAACTATCTTCTAAATTATTTACGATTAGGTGTGACAAATAGATAAATTGAATGGGTTTTAATGCAATTTTAACAATAATTGAGGACGTTAAAACTCGGAATTGTATTGGAAACGACTAAGCAGATTATTGTCACATTTGGTTTACTCTGTTACGCCATTATATAGTCAATATAGTGATCTACGGTCTAGCAATATATGATATATCAAACATACCAAGTAAATGTAGCAATAACCACACAAATAGATATCAATAATGTCATCTGTCGCCAGTAAACAAGTAAAGTAAACAATTATTATTTTTTTTTGAGAAATAAGAAGGTAACATGCTTAAGCAATATCAATGATAAGCATTTACGATAATATAATATAAAGATTTCTATATGTCTAGTTAGATCCCAAAACTTACGACCAAACTTGCTTTGACAAAAGTTGGTCAAGATTAACTTATATTTGCAGATGCTAGATAAATAACAAAAATGCGAACAGATAGACCTACAGACAGACGGACAGACGACAGACAAAAAGCAAAATCAATAGCTCACCTTGAGAACTTTGTGCTCGGGTGAGCTTATAATGAGGTTACTGTACATTAGAGATGCAACACAAGCAATTCTGACAATGAAATATGCCTGTCTGTTTCAAGTTTGATTTTCGAGTGCATTACCCCACCTACTCTGTTAAATATCAATTGCAAACTTTTCATCTGATTTTTCGCGTACACAAGGCTCATATCTTGTTCCATTGTGGTATTTTTGGTGGTGTATTCAAAAATATTTGGTTCGGGCACGAAACAGTATTTTTTTCTAATATTTGTCATTTTTATCAAGAAACCAGGGGCAAGTAATCCAGGACCTACAGAAGCCATTTTGAAAATTAGGATATATATTACAAATTAAGGTAATATATCTTCTTTCACCACCAGAAAGATGAATTGAATGAACTGAGAAAAAAAATCCTGTTGTGGTTTTCGTTAAGTTAATCCTTCCAAAAATAAAAATCATAACCATATTTATTACCACTTTTCTCCTGTCCATGGCCTTCACTGGACCAAACAACAATATTTATACAAAGTGCATGACATATGGATTTCACTGCATCACCAGTTTTAAAACTGTGAATTGTTAGTAAAACTGTATAAGAATTTGATTAACACCTGATGACATAGTAGATTAGTTACCCCACCCACTTTGATTTAATGCATCTTCCAAACCAAGGCTCCGTTCAATTTGATACTTTATCTACATAACGACAATATGCTAGTGGTCAGGTGTGGCGAAAAAGAAGAAAATCGGGTTGGGTCACGGGAAGGGCCTTATTAACTCTCATCCTTTACCAAAATGTTTCCCTATACATATTTTCTTAAACATTTTAATTGAATCTTTGTAATACGTGAAGTAACGAAATAATTCAAATGCCTGACGAGTCTAATATCCGTATGATGGATAATAAATCATTACTTTATTGTAGAAATTGTAAAACGTATACGTTTGTTCGGCACCGACTCCAAGCGAACAACAATAGGGTCAGAGGTACAGACATAATGATTTTTTGTCTCACAAACCTATCCGCACGGCTCTCAATTAAGTTATAATTACTTCACAAACATTGCTTGGTGAAGGAAATATGCCCACATACACGCATGCATTCACGTACATGTACGTAGATACAAATATGCGCTCTTATTCAGTATCCCTTTCCCGAAAGGTAACTGAATGACAATCTTTACTACCATCAATCGTCTATATCCGTCCTTGAACTTTCGTTTCGACAAGGTTGGAAATGATCGGCTATGTTCCGGAACGCCGTCCCTACAACTTATTCAAGCTGTAATTGTGACGTTTTTGAACATATCCGACGATACGCAAACGATTTTATCACGCTGATTATTTCCTTGTACAAAATGTAAACGCCCAAATTCAGTTTAGAGGCGCCACTAGGGTCTGAAATGGTCGAAAAATTCATGTCTTCAGAAACGTTTCCCATATTGATATCTGAAAACAAGTATATCTGACGTTACATATTTCGATGTTTTTGGATGCAATATGATCTTTCCATCGGAATTGTTGAGCATCGAAAATGGGTAGTTTCAATCGCTTTTTTAAGAATATCGGGTATCTTTTGAATTAGAATTTGAATCTTATTAGAGGGAAAGACAAACTGCTTCGAGTTGTTAATCAATGCCAATAATCTGTTTAACGATATGCCGTTTAGATTTCAGCTTCTGACGTGTCCATCTCTACAGAATTTTAAACTGAAACAAATTAAATTTCCGTTACCAACTTGAAATTTCCGTTGTATGTATACGTATGTCTTTTGTTCTGTCCTTCAAACGTGTGGATAGAAAAAGTATCATCTTTTGCGATAAAAGAGAAGTATCAATGCGTGAGAATCTCGAACTTTATTGAACTTGTGATATGCAATGAAATATTTTAGTTGCATTAACTGTAAAATACAACCGTACGTTGTTTGTAACAACGAGCATATTTTTATGAGAAAACAATATCAAAGACGACTTAGAAATATAGCAACTTCAAATTGGTAAAATCCGGTACGGAGTATTTACGCTTTCGCCACGTTTTGAGACATGTACAGCTGCATTTACCTTACTAAATTTCCGTTACCTATTGGTAACGGAAAATTTACTCATTGAAAACAGACTTTTTATGAGTAGCCCTCGAAAATTTATCTGGAATACACCAAAATTCGTAGGACATGTGTATTTTACAGATATTTGTCAGTTGTATAGGTAAGTGCATAGTGATAAACATTGCCGAAATACCATGTGAAAATGCAAATACCTTCCCTACTTTAAATATGAAATATGTCTTCAAAACATGAACACTGAACTGTGTTTACAGTATCATGTAGTAAGTTCAATGATATGATCATCATATATTCCGTTATAGATCATTAGCACCAAATTGCGCACCTGTTTTCCATTAAATTTAATTTCGGTATCGGAAATTTCAAAAAAGGTATTGGAAATTTTGTATCGGAAATTTTAAAATTATCACATTTTGTCCTGTGTTTTCTATTATATTGCCATTACGTACAAATACTTTAGCAGTATACCATTACCCTGATAGCATTAACACTTTAATCTATGAATTATCAAACCATATTGCCAAAAGAGCACTTAGTTTAGTATAACGGAAATTTCATGTTTTTACTTTTGATGAGGGGTGCCTCGCTATTGCAGCATTTAGCAATTTTATTTCGTAAAATATCAACCTGGTTTATGTCATTCTCAAAAAATAATTATATGAATCAAAGTGTAAGGAAAATGACGACGAAATCTATCGGAAAAACTGTGTTTAAACCAAGTGTCAAATTAAGGTAACGGAGATTTCTTCAATCTTTGGAATTTTGGCGACACTTACTTGACCTTAATTATTTTTGTTTTTATGACGGACAGATAATAAAAGATGTACTTTTCAAAAACTTAGGCCATTGACGGATGTTTTTAAATGCATATACAGTGGATAAAATGTATCTATTTGTGAGAAAGTACCATGTTTATTTACTCTACTGCGTCTGGCGACATCACGGAAATTTAAAAATACGACCTTATTTTTGATATTTTGAAGAAACGAGTCTCTCGATTTTCTTGAAATGTTTAACAAAGTTGTAAAGTGATCTGTACTAATGTAAGGACTATCAAAATTCAATGTACTACGTTTCTTCAGTTAGATAAATACCGGCGACAGGGGTGGCGCCTCTAAACTGAATTTGTGCGTAAATCGTAATTGTTTTCCATGTTTTAGTTGAACTGTTGTACATTTCACATGTTTCCTCGTATATGTTTCCATGTTTTGTATTGTATGTATGTACTCTTCATGTATCGCGGTAATAAAGAAATACTACTACTACTATTTACTGTATGAATCTTGTATTTTGTCAGATAAAGTCTATAAACGGTGCGAAAACATGCAAAAAGCCAACTTCTGAGGATGATTAGGAATTTAGGCCTGGGGATGCTAATGTCCCTTTAAATTCGGTTCCCGGATATGTTCGTATTTGAAGAAAAAAGACGAACATATCAAAAAGATACCAATTTGAAAAAGAGGGCCTAAATGAACTTGGCGTTGGTGTTGTTTTCTTCTTTTTTTTCTTTTTTTTTGTTGTTGAACACAAGTGATCTATCCTTATGTTGCATTTATATTTTCGATCTCAAGTTCTAGGAAATTCTAATCCTTTCCAAAACAAGCAATTGTGTTTTCGTCCCAGAAAAAAATGGCCTTTGAAAAGATTGTGTCAGAAGGAGAAAATGCTGATAACTAATATTTTCTCTTTTGTTTTAATAATTCATGTGTTATATTACATGCAAATCTCATTTGTAGGCTACATTTATAAACAACCACTTAATTGTTTATAATCACGGTTGATATGTTGCAAGAATTGTGTTGTTTGGAGAATGGTTAAATAAATTGAACATTAGGTCTAGAACAAGAGTAATGAAAACCCTGTTACGGACTTACATTTCGCCACTGACATTTACTCATTTATCATTTCTGTATCTCCATCTTCTTATAAAAATTCAATTAAGTGGGATCAAATTGCCAAGAAATTCTTACTTTAATGTTGAGAAATTGAGATAATATTAGATCATACCGTAACCATTAATAATAAAGGAATTTGTTGATAATGAAAGATTTAATTTAAAGCAGATAAGTTAATGTAGATTTGATGCAGACGTTTTGATCGAAACTCACAAAATTCCTGGTAGATGTAAAATTTCAGTTCTGTAATAATGTGTTAAATCTGATTTTGGCTTTTTTAGCCTTAACTTAGCATGAAAGTACTAAAAATCTTCAAAAAGAGTAATGAAAACACTTTTTTGGGCTCACAATTCGCCACTGAAAGCTTTCTTATTTGCCTTATATTTATGTCGATCTAATAAATATTCACTTAGGCAAGATCACATTGCGAACACGTTCTTACTTTAATGTTGAGAAATTGAGATTATGTTATCGCCATAGATACAATCGACAAGGTTAATACTTCAACAGTAGACAAGGAAAATGAAATGGAAGTGCATTTTATACAAACCAAATTGAACCTTAATGTATAAGATTATATTGTATTTTACGTTATTACCTCTTTATTGAAAATGTAAAAGCCTCATTTACATGTTAATGTCTTCGATATGTCTCTTGAGTGTTCGTCAAATTAAGATAACCTTATTTTGAGTGATTGTCTAAAAGTGCTATTTTTTTTAATAAATATTGCGAAATTATAAGCTGAAATAACCAGAATGGCATAATCGTGTCAAAATCTTTAGTATGATGACTGTTTCCGTCTAATGAAATACCGAAACGATGATACAAATGTCATTGATAATCACGTGATATAACAATTTCAGAAAATCTTCAATACTTTTGTTAATACTGGACCAATTTAAATTCGGTTTGAAGCAGAGAAGGTAGACATGCGTCACGCATTAGGTGGACATGGTGACTTTTTGAAAATTAGCTATAAGTTATTGAAGATCAACCAAACTTTTGGTTGGTCTTCAAAAACTTTCTTATTAGTTATTTTTTCAAAAATCCACCACGTCCAGCTTATTCATGGCACTGTCGGTGCTTAAAAACCGAATTCAAATTGGACAAGTATTAACAAAAATATTTATGATTTTGTGAAATTCTGAGTCTGTGATTATCCACCGTGCCGAAGGTTGTTGTAAGATAAGATAAAACAAAGTCGTAGGAGCAAACAAACGTCCTAGGATCTTTCGTGACAAGGCATCGAACGCGTCAAAATTGTAGACTTTTTTCAAAATTCGAAGAAGTTGCAGACGACAACTTCAATGAATCATATTTAATTCTTGGTATTTTGGGGAGAAAATAAGCAATTTCTTCATTTTCACAATGTTTTCCAAAGCCATTATCTTGCAAGGTTTCTACAGGCGACACTGTGTGGTATGGGTTAAGCCTTTCCAAAAAACGACAAAAATTGGACCGTTTCAGATATAAAGCTACTGCAGACCACCAGATGAATGCTGATAATGACATAATTATATAACAAACAAATATTGCGTTAAAAGAGAAAATATTGGTTACATCTACCAGCATATTTTTTTCCTAACTGTCTTCTAAATTATTTACGATTAGGTTGGACAAATAGATAAATTGAATGGGTTTTAATGCCATTTTAACAATAATTAAGGACGTTAAAATTCGGAATTGTATTGGAAACGACTAAGCAGATTATTGTCACATTTGGATAACTCTGTTACGCCATTATATAGCCAATGTAGTGATCTACGGTCTAGCAATAGATGATATATCAAGCATAATTGACAGTTTCTACAACGACTTACCAAGTTAATGTAGCAATAACCACACAAATAGATATCAATAATGTCATCTGTCGCCAGTAAACAAGTAAAGTAAACATTTTTTAGAAATAAGAAGGTAGCCTAACATGTTTAAGCAATATCGATGATAAGCATTTACGATAATATAAAGATTTCTATATGTCTAGTTAGATCCCAAAACTTACGACCACACTTGCTTTGACAAAAGTTGGTCAGGATTAACTTATATTTGCAGATGCTAGATAAATAACAAAAATGCGAACAGATAGACCTACAGACAGACGGACAGACGACAGACAAAAAGCAAAAAAAACAATAGCTCACCTTGAGAACTTTGTGCTTGGGTGAGCTTATAATGAGGTTACTGTACATTAGAGATGCAACACAAGCAATTCTGACAATGAAATATGCCTGTCTATTTCAAGTTTGATTTTCGAGTGCATTACCCCACCTACTTTGTTAAATATCAATTGCAAACTTTTCATCTGATTTTTCGCGTACACAAGGCTCATATCTTGTTCCATTGTGGTATTTCTGGTGGTTTATTCAAAGATATTTGGTTCAGGCACAAAACAGTATTTTTTTTCTAATATTTGTCATTTTTATCAAGAAAACGGGGGCAAGTAATCAAGGACCTACAGAAGCCATTTTGAAAATTAGGATATATATTACAAATTAAGGTAATATAATTATCTTCTTTCACCACCAGAAAGATGAATTGAATGAAATGAGAAATAAAAGCCTGTTGTGGTTTTTCGTTAAGTTAATCCTTCCAAAAATAAAAAATCATAACCATATTTATTACCACTTTTCTCCTGTCCATGGCCTTCATTGGACCAAACAACAATATTTATACAAAGTGCATGACATATGGATTTCACTGCATCACCAGTTTTAAAAATGTGAATTGTTAGTAAAACTGTATAAGAATTTGATTAACACCTGATGACATAGTAGATTAGTTACCCCACCCACTTTGATTTAATGTATCTTCCAAACCAAGGCTCCGTTCAATTTGATACTTTGCCTACATAACGACAATATGCTAGTGGTCAGATATGGCGAAAAAGAAGAAAATCGGGTTGGGTCACGGAAAGGGCCTTATAAACTCTCATCCTTTACCAAAATGTTTCCCTATACATCTTTTCTTAAACATTTTAATTGAATCTTTGTAATACGTGAAGTAGCGAAATAATTCATATGCCTGACGGGTCTAATATCCGTATGCTGGATAATAAATCATAACTTTATTGTAGAAATTGTAAAACGTATACGTATGTTCGGCACCGACTCCAAGCGAACAACAATAGGGTCAGAGGTACAGACATAATGATCTTTTTTGTCTCACAAACCTATCCGCACGGCTCTCAATTAAGTTATAATTACTTCACAAACATTGCTTGATGAAGGAAATATGCAAATATATGGTTTATGCAACGACGGTTTTCCCTAAAGAGATTTTGTTGCAGAAAACAACATGTCTTGATAACAATAATTTAAATCCTCATTTACGACGAAAATACATTTTTAGCTCACCTGAGCACAAATTGCTCAAGGTGAGCTATTGTGATCACTTTTTGTCCGTCGTCCGTCTGTCTGTCTGTCTGTCCGTCCGTCCGTCCGTCCGTCCACAATTTCGTGTTTACACTCTAGCATCTACAAATATAAGCCAATCTTGACCAAACTTGGTCAAAACATGTATGGCTATAAGATCTCAAATGAGTTCGATTATGGGTCAGATCGAACCAGAAAGTCTGGAGTTATCTGCCCTTGAATGTGAAAAATACCTAGTTTTGACATTGTTTACATTCTAGAATCTACAATTATTGATCAGTCAAGACAAATCTTGTACATAACGTTGCAGACCATAAGATCTTGAATGAGTTCGATTTTCAGTCTGATCAGACCAGAAAGACGAGAGTTATGTGCCCTTGAAATCGACAAAATTGCCATTTTCGGCTGTTTTCGACCTTGTTTACACTCTAGAATCTACAATTATTCATCAATCAAGACAAAACTTGGACATAATGTTGGGGACCATGAGATCTCGGATGAGTTTGATTTTCAGTGTGATCTGATCAGAATGTCGAGAGTTACTTGCCCTTGAATTTGACAAAATTGCTGTTTTCGGCTGTTTTCGACCTTGTTTACACTCTAGAATTTACAATTATTGATCAATCAAGCCAAAACTTGGACACAATATTGGGGATCATAAGATCTGGGATGAGATTGATTTTCAATCTGATCTTTTTCAGAAAGTTGAGAGTTATGTGCCCTTGAATTTGATAAAATTGCCGTTTTCGGCTGTTTTCGACCTTGTTTAAACTCTAGAATCTACAATTATTGATCAATCAAGCCAAAACTTGGACACAATGTTGGGGATCATAAGATCATGGATGAGTTTGATATTCAGTCTGATCTAATCAAAAAGTCGAGAGTTATGTGCCCTTGAATTTGAAAAAATTTCTGTTTTCGGCTGTTTTCGACCTTGTTTATATTCTAGAATCTACAATTATTGACCAATCTAGACAAATCTTGAACACAATGTTGGGTATCATAAGATCTTGTATGAGATTTAATTTCAGCCTGATCTGATTAGAGAGTCGAGAGTTATATGCCCTTGAATTTGATAAAATTGCCGTTTTCGGCTGTTTTCGACCTTGTTTAAACTCCAGAATCTACATTTATTGATCGATCAAGTCAAAACAATGTTGGGTATCATAAGATCTTGGATGAGTTTGATTTTCAGTCTTATTTGATCAGAAAGTCGAGAGTTATGTGCCCTTGAATTTGACAAAATTGCTGTTTTCGGCTGTTTTCGACCTTGTTTATACTCCAGAATCTACAATTATTTATCAAATAAAACAAATCTTGGACACAATGTTGAGCATCATAAGATCTTGGATGAGTTCGATTTTCACAATGTTATTGACCATAAGTTCATTTTCAGCCCTAAAGTCATAAATATTTATTGAATTGAACAAAAGTGTTGCTCATATCATTTTGGTTCAGGTGAGCGATATAGGACCATCATGGTCCTCTTGTTTTTGTTATCGCAGATCAAAACTCTGTTAACCCTTTCCAAAACGGAAACATATTAAAATTACTAAAATTAAAAGCCACTGCAGACGACAAAATGTATGTTGATAAAGAACAATTTGTGAATGATAAAGCATGGAAAATTTTTGAAACAACGAAGAAAATGCTGATCATCAGAATTTTCTTCTTTCGTCTCAATGTTTTCCAAAGCCTTTTTCTAAAACCCTATCTCATATTAGGGATGTCGATACCAGGTTTTGTTAAACAATTTGGTAACGTTCAAGCGATACAGAACAGGAGAGGCTAATTAATTGTGTCTGCGCAGCTAGTAACATTAATTGTACAATACGTGCAGGCGTAATTTATCGCCGCTCTGTAACTTTAGATTAACGCGTTACATAATAGATTTACAACTTTGTTAACTAGACGATACGTCTATGGTAAAAGACATGATATGTGGTATTCGGCTTGTTCTGTGAGTTCAATGATTAATTACTTTCGAAGATAAAACAAAAAGGACACACAACGACATTGCCTCCCCAAAGACATATATATCACAAATAATTCAAATGATTAGCATACTTACAAAATAATATCAAAGATACCCCAACTGAATTATTTAGTCATCAAAACAATGTGTCGACGCATACACATTATAGCTTACTGCATCGCATCAAAAGAGAGCGGTAATCATCATCTTGTATCGGGGACATTTGGATTAAACAAACACAACGTGAACTGTAGCTCTTCTATTACAACGTCCATGGAGACGGTTTAAGCTCATCTGAGCAACTTGCTCAAGGTGAGCTTTTATGATCACCCTCTGCCCGGCGTGCGTCGTGCTTCGGTCGTCAGAAGTTGTCAACAATTGCTTTAAACATCTTCTCCTCCTTAATCACTCGGCCAATCCTAACCAAACTTGGCAGGTATATTTCTTGGGTGACCCCTTTTAAAGTGACATTTCACATTCATTTCATTTTTTAAAAGTATGTCTTGATGCAAAGATTGTTTATTCTAATGCGTAGAAACGCTATCAGTTTTTTGATGTTGTTATCTAAAAGCGAAAAATACGCCTTCAAAGTTGAGCCAGATATGAGAAATTCTATATAAATCATTATTAAATCTGAACTGTTGTCCACAACAATTTGTTTAATTTTAGCACAAAAATATATATTTCTCGTAAACGGTTCGATATTTTGGCTTGAAATTTTCAGAATTTTCATAAGAAAACATGCTCTTTTAGATAGAATAAAGTAAAAATTTATGTAAAAATAATCGCGAAATGTCACTTTAAAACTTGTTCATGAATTTTTGATATGTCAAAAGATGTGGGTGTGGCCGGTCGGGGCTTATCAGTTTTAAAGAAATCATGATTTTAAAAAAAATAACCATTGGTCCAATTTGTACCATACTTGGCAGGAATGTTTCTTTAGTGATCAATACATATTTGTGAATTTTTGATGGGTCAAAGTTTGTGTGCATGGCAGGGCAAAGCTTATCAAACTTGGAGAAATTGTTAGATTATTCTTCAAAAATCTTCTCCTTAACCATTGGGACAACTTTAACCAATTATGAGAGGATTGTTCGTTGGGTAACCCTTTTCAAAATAAGTTCGCAAATTTTTGCTTTGTCAAAAAATGTGGGCATGACAGGAAGGGGCTTATCAGACTTAGAGAAATCGTGAGAAAATCCTTTAAAAAATCAACCATTGGTCCAATTTGTACCAAGTTTGTCTGGAATGTTTCTTTAGCGACTGTCTTCAATACATATCCATGAAGTTTTCTTGGTAAAAAAATGAGGGCTGGGCTGGGCGGGGCTTATCAGACTTAAACAAATTGTTAGTTAATTCTTTAAAAATCATCTTCTCCTTAACCATTTGGTCTACTTTTACCAAATATGGCTGGAATGCTCTTTGAGTAACCCTTTTCAAAACATGATCGCAAATTTTTGATTCGTCAAAAATGTGGGCCTGGCAGGGCGGGGTTTATATAAGAGAATTCATAAGAAAATTCTTTGAAAATCAATTGTTAGGCCAATTTAAACAAAACTTAGCAAGCATATTTCGTGATTGACTCTTTTTAACATTTGCTCATGAATTTTAGATTCATTAAAAATGTGGTCCTGGCAGGGCATGGTTTATCACACTTCAAGAAATCTTGGACGTTACTCAATAAGTGGAGCTTTTCTGACACTGAATTTGTACCTTTCTCCATATAATAACTAGAACTGTCGCAAAGCGGACGAATACCCCCCACTAGGGCCTTGTCACTGAAAAAGTGCTATCGGTCAAAAGGTTCTTGACTTAGAGCATGGAAACGGATTTTCAACAAAGTCAAACTGTGACCTTGACCTTTGACCTTGGTGACCCCAAAACAACAAGGCACCTCCTTGGGTCATGGGCAACAACTGTGTAAAGTTTCATGATCCTAGGTCAAACGGTTCTTGAGTTAGAACACAGAAACGAAATTATAAATTTTGACTACTCCCCCCCCCCCCCCATTAAAAACTTCAAAGTGGCATAACTCTAACACTAATGACTGGATCAAGATGAAAATGGCAGGTGCACAACTTCATATGATAGGAAACATCCTGATAAAATTTCAGCAAATTTGGTCAAAAACTGAGGGAGGAGAAGAGGACACAAGATTATGCCCCCCCCCCCCCACCCTTAAAAACTTCAAAGTGGCATAACTCTGAAACTAATGACTGGATCAACATGAAAATTGCAGGTGCACAACTTCATGTGATAGGAAACATCCTGATAAAATTTCAGAAAAATTAGTCGAAAACTGTGGGAGGAGAAGAGGACACAAGATTATGTCCACGGACGGACGGACAGACGGACGGACAGACGGACGGACGGACAGACGGACGGACGGACGGACGGACAACCTGATTCCAGTATACCCCCCCATAACTTCGTTGTGGGGGGTATAATAAATCGACCATTCTTATTTGCAAGCTGCTGAAGAACGCATAATAAATGTTGGTAGATACAGGATCTGTGTACAGGATAACGGGAAGAATATTGATGTGATCAATCCTGTGCAAAAAGGTATAGAGTAAGACGTGGTATATTTTAAAAGTCTTAAATTTGACAAAGGTGATGTTGGAAATGATAAGAAATCCGTACAAAGTAGCATATTCCTGAGCGTATTTATTTGTCATTTCAAGTAAAATCTGTAATCGCAAACCGCTGTTGGAGATTTCTCCACATATATATATAAAATGTCAATTCCTAGATTCATAAATTCTTAACAAAATATTTGATTGTTTCGTGGGCTATAATGACTTTCAATTGCATAGTATTTGGTAGCAGGTTGTTCATTGCCCGTAGTAAATTTGGACAGTAGCTATATCACAAAAATAGATCTACTTAGGCGCAGACTGGTCTTCTTCTTGATATTAATCTATAATGTGAGAGAACATTTTTTCCAGATTTTGGTCCATATGCAGTTGAACGACTAAATGGCAAATTAACATATTGTTTCATACTTTCCATAAAAACGGAAGAAATTCCGCTTGCATTACCAATGTCTTGGACTTCATATCAAAGGATTTGAGAAGCCTGTCGTTTGTCAAAACTTCGTAAGTACAGCTTGAAAAAGGCGGAATCATGCGGTCATGACCTCCTACCGACGCTGTGTCATTAGATGGGGAGGAAAATACTTGTACTTGTACAAGATAAAGTTCTGGTACATTCAATATTTCCTTAGTCACCCAATACTTTCTAAAATGTCAAATTGTAATTTAAATTTGTAACGCTACCGGGTAAATAATACGTTTTATATGGTTTTCAATCAAATATATATCATCTTGGAGGCATTCCTGATGTAGAAGTAGATTTCTGCCTCTACTGATTAACGATTTATAATTCATTTACGGCATTGGTAATGAAAAATTCCACACGGAAACCCCAATTTATACTTGAAATTGTCGTCTGCAATACAATTTGATTCTAGGACAGTGTGGACATTTGTAAATGGGTTAAATGCATGATTGATTGCACAAAGAATTTATCCCCATCATCTTCCTATTGACTAAAGTCTCATGTGGACCCTATATAAACAAATGAATGCAAAATCAATCACTTCATACCGTACGTATTTTACTGATTTTCAAGAACATAGAAGATGCACCACATGTTCCAGTCTAATACAACACACCACCCTGTCACATGGAAAAGTTTATTCTGTAGAAGCTCTGAACACTTACAGGTGTATAGCTCACGATAATTGACCTGGCAGAGCATCCCTAGCCACTAGGCTGGGATGCTCTGCCAGGTCATTTATCGTGAGCTATATTTATCAACTATAGAATACCATAGATCATTTCGTTTATATATAATATATCCTTTCGTTTAACCCTTTCCCAAACGACAAAATTTTACGGCGGTCCGATTTGAAAGCTGCTGCAGACGACAAAGTAAATGATCACAACAGGCCAATTTGTTTATGTTATAGCCAAGAAAATATTGAGGCAAAAGGAGAAACTGCTGGTTATCAGCAGTTTCTTCTTTTGTTTCAATGTTTTCCCAAGCCATATCTATCAGGGACGTCAAAACCAGGTCTTGTTTGGGAAAGGGTTAATTGCAAGAATATATCAATTTGACCTACCTTTTACCTGATATCAGATACATAATCTGTCTTCCCTGGCTCTCATTTGACTTCGCCTTAACCGGTTATACGGTGTGATACACGTTACTCGTTTACCATTTATTTATCGTTTATTCTTACTAAAATGTTGAAAAATTGCGATTATATAATTTCATTTTGTAACCATTAATAAAACCGACACTCATAGATAAAAATCGACTTGGTGCAGACTTGTTGGTAAAATTATTTGCTGCTACAGGTAAACATATAACTTTCGGTCACTTTTTCTCTCGGAAAATCTATATTTTAGCGAGTTCCACATGATTTAGAATGTCAATATCTAGGTCTAAAACAAGAGTAATGAAAACCCTATTACGGACTTACATTTCGCCTCTGACATTTACTCTTTATCATTTTTGTATCTCTATTTTCTCATAAATATTCAATTAGATGAGATCATATTGCCAAGAAATTCTTTCTTTAATGTTGAGAAATTGCTATAAAATTAGATAACACCGTAACCATTAATAATGAAGACACTTGTTGATAATGAAATCTTGATTTGGAACAGATAAATTAGTGTAGATTCGGTGCAGACTTGTTGGTCAAAACCCAAAAATATCTGGTAAATGTACAATTTTCAGTTCTGTAATAATTTGTTGAATCTAATTTTGGCGTTTTCGGCATTTATTTGGCAATAAGATACTAAAACTCTTCAACAAGAGTAATGAAAACACTTTTACGAACTCCCATTTCACCACTGAAAGCTTTCTTATTTTTCTCTTCTTTACGTCGATTTTCTCGTAAATATTCACTTAGGCAAGATCGAATTGCGAAGAAGTTCTTTCTTTAATGTTGAGAAATTGGGATTATATTATCGCCATAGCTACAATTGACTATTTACGTGACACATTGACTCTTTTTGACTCCCCAAAAGAAAACGGTTTTGGAAAGCATTGTGGAAAATGAAGAACTTGCTTGTAACAATCAATTTCTGCATTTTCAACAATGCTTTCTACACTAAAATACCACTAAAATAATGTTAAATTTCATTCACTTGAAATTGTTGTCTGTGACATCTGAATTTGGGCTAGTCTAAAATTTTATCGTTCAGTAATGGGTTAAACAATAGACAAGGAAAATAAAATGGAAGTGCATGTAATACAAACCAAATGGAAGCTTAATGTTTAGGATTCTGTTGCATATTACGTTAATTACGTCTTTATTGAAAATGTAAAAGCCTCATTTGCATGTTAATGTCTTCGATATGTCTCTTGAGTGATCGTCAAATTCAGATAACCTTATTTTGAGTGTTTGTCCCTGATTGCCTTGTCTGAGTAAATATTGTGAAATTATAACATGAAATGAACAGAATGTCATAATCGTGTCAAAATCCCGAGTCGTATGACTGTTTCTGTCTAAAAAAAAACAAACCGATCATACAAACGTCCTATCGAACACGCTGGATAATCACGTGATATAACGATTTCAGAAAATCTTCAATACTTTTGTCAATACAGGACCGATTTGCTTTCGGTTCGAAGCAGAGAAGGTGGACAGACGCCAAGCATTAGATGGACGTGATGGAATTTTTCAAAATCAGCTGATACAAAAGTTATTGAAGATCTTCAAAAGCTTTTCTTATCAGTTGATTTTCAAAAAAACCACCATCCCCATTATTCCAGGCATTATCCCACATTCTCTGCTTCAGACCAAATTCAAATTGGTCAAGTATTAAGGTAGAATAATTCTAATGCATCTTTACTGTTGTCGTACATTTTCGACAAATGTCGACATTTTCCGTATCTATTTTTAGCAAAAATATTGTTAAATAGTACTTCCCTTTGTAAATAAAATTCCCTGAATACACTAATATCTTTTTTCTGATATGATTCTTCGTTTAACATCATTTTTTTTTTCAGAGACATTATTCGTGTAATTTTATATGATTTTGATTGATATCATCAGTCTTTTTGTGATTTGAAACCTTGATATTTATTGAAACTCCCTATCTAGGAAACAAATTGTAGTATGTATAATTCTCGTTTCTTCCCTTGATACTGGCTGGCTAAATATACCGAGAAACTCTACAGTTGAAGACACATACATGTATTCTAATGAAATCTATGATGCGGTGATCAAACGCATATCGTTTGAGAACGACGCGTGGATGAGATCGTCACTGTTCAGACATTCGCACTCGATTTTCATCCCTTCCTCGCCGGCGATCCTTATTTAAATGTGCAAACTCGGTGTCAGTTAATTGTAATGTGGTTTGATCCATGATTTGATCTGTTTTAGATTTATTTTCCATTTAAGTCCTTAGATTCAATATGCAATCCAAAAGTAGTGGTATAAGGAAGCTGTAATAGACTATAAAACGACTAGTACATTTTGTCTTTAGAATTTGCATTATTTTTACAAATTGCGATGTTCAATTGGTTATCAGGTAAAGGGTTGAAATGGTGAAAGTCATACGAAATCACAACTGATGTTTTATCATTTGTCAACTTCTGAAAGTCTAATACAACATTTGGGTTTTAGTTATAAGCATATAATTAGATATGGGCTACGGTTCCCTTCACTTGAGGCATTGACTTCTTGTTGGGAAAGAAATAGTACATTCGAAAGTATGAGAGGACTAAGAATTACCTTTATATATTTTCATATTTTGACGGATAAAAAGTACATATTTCGATTTTATCGTATTCCTACATGTATAAGAATAATTTTGATATCGTTTTTAGAGAGTGCATGAACTTTCTGGCACTGTCAACATTTGTTTCAGAGGCATTAATTTCAAACTAGAAAATAAAGATGCTTTATATTTAAATAAGCACGCAGTAATTTAACAAAATATCACTCATGTGCACACAAGGGTCATATCATTTCACACCAGACGATTGGTAAAGATGTTTTTGATAATAAAAACCAAAATAATAGACACATTTAATGTGTTTATGTCCAAAATTCAGATATTTTTTTACTTTGAGTGGTGGTCGCCATATTGGAATTTTGTAAGTTGGGGTGGAATAAGGGAAAATCAAATTTCTAGTAAACCTCTCCATGAATTTCTTTCATATTGCACATATAGATGTCTTATATAATGTACTATCAGACAGAAGCATTGGTCACCCCAATTTCTAAAGTTTCCTTTAGAGGTATTCTACCATAACACAAATATTGATAATTTTCTGAAATTATGAGTCATGTTATTAACCACCGTGTTTATGCTTAAACTATAGACAAGGGAAATAAAATGGAAGTGCATTTTATACAAACTAAATGGAAACTTAATGTTTAGGATTCTGTTGCATAGAGTATTACGTTATTGCGTCTTTATTGACAATGTAAAAACCTCATTTACATGTTAATGTCTTCGATATGTCTCTTGAGTGTTCGTGATCAAATTCAGATAACCTTATTTTGAGTGTTTGTCCCTGATTGCTATTGTCTGAGTAAATATTGTGAAATTATAACCTGAAATGAACAGAATGTCATAATCGTGTCAAAATCACGAGTTGTATGACTGTTTCTGTCTAATAATACTCAACTGATCTTCTTTAACTTTTTTTTATCAGTCGATTTTTCAAAATTCCACCACGTCTAGCTTATTCCTGGCATTGTCGGTACTTGAAACCGACTTCAAATTGTGTAATTTTCAAAAAAGAATTGGTGATTTTCTGAAATTCTGATTCATGTGATAATCCACCGTGCCGAAGGTCGTTGTAACGTAAGATATAACGAAGTCTTAGGGACAAAAAAGAGAGCAAACAAACGCCCCAGAATCTCTCGTAAAAAGGAATCAATTACGTTAACACATTACCAGACGGCAAAATTGTAGACTTTTCGAAATTCAAAGATATTGCAGACGACAACTTCAAATGAATTTTGGGTAGAAAGCATCGTGGGAAATGAAGGAATTGTTTGTCACAAGCAATTTCTTCATTTTTTCACAATGTTTTCCAAAGCAATTATCGTGCAAGGCGTCTAAATGCGTAACTGTGTGGTAAATGGTTAAGCCAAAACGACAAAAAGTGGACTGTTTCAGATAGAAAGCTACTGCAGGTGGATGTTGATAATGACAGAAATGTATAATATGCATCCAATATGACACAACAAATATTGCGATAAAAGGGAAAATGTTAGTTACACCTATCGACATAGTCTTTTTCCCCAACTGCTTTCTCAATTATTTACAATAAGGTTGGCCAAACAGATGAGCTGAATGGGTTTTAATGCCATTTTAACAGCAATTAAAGACGTTAAAACTAGGAATTGTTTTGGAAACGGCACAGCAGATTATTGTCACATTTGATTTTCTCTGTCACGCCATTTTATAGCTCATGTAGTGATCTACGATCTAGCAATAGATGATATATCAAGCATAATTGACAGTTTCTACAACGACTTACCAAGTTAATGTAGCACTAATCACACAAATAGATATCAATAATGTCATCTGACGCCAGTAAACAAGTAAAGTAAACCATTATTATTTGAGAGCTAAGAAAGTAACATGTTTAAGCAATGATGATAAGCATTTCCAAAATTGCTCGAAATATACGGGACCAAATTAAGCAATTGCAAACACGCTCAAAATATCATTTATAGAATGTCGTTGTGTTAGAAGCGAATTAAAATCAATCTTATATACAAAGACTCATCTTCATTCAACTGTCTTTCTGATGGTATAGTACCAAAAAACCACGCTCATATTTATAGTAAACTGAACCTTAGAGAGCGTTTAAACAAACTGGAACAGTGTTGTACCGCCCGGGAAGGGTCAAAACCGCATCTCATCAAAGGTTAAAGCATGTTAAGCAAAGTGATACAGGAATAGTGGGATGCTATGCCACGGGCCAGAATTCAAAATGTTACCAGCTTGATTTCTTTAGGATTGCGCATCGATTGTTTACCAGAAACGAAATAAACCATTATAATTTCGGGATGTTCTAGAAATATTCACTAATTTCTAATAGAGTTTTAAGGCTGGTATTATTTCTGAGAATATTCAGGACAGAGTGAAAACAAATCAGTTTAGTGCTAGTGTGTTTTTGATTTGGTAGAATTAACTGTATTTGTAAATAAGAAGTATCGGTCAGTTAGTGTTATCCTGACAGGCATGGATTGTTCATTAAATTTACAAAATTGTTTCCCTAGACATCTTTTCTTAAATATTTTAATTGAATCTTTGTAGTACGTGAAGTAACACAATAATTCAAATGACTGACCAGTCTTATATCCGTATGCTGGATAATAAATCATTACTTTATTGTTGAAATTGTAAAACGGATACATACATGTATGTTCGGAGACACTGACTCTAAGCGAACAACATTAGCACCATTTTTAGTCTCACAAACCGGTCGCATGACTCTCAATTAAGTGAAAATTAAGTAACAAACATTGAGTAATGAAAGCAGCATGCAAATATATGGTTATTGCAACGACGATTTTCCCTATGGGCCTTTTGTTGCAGAAAAAGACATGTCTTGATAACAATAATTTATATCCCCATTTCCGACGAAAATGCAGAACTCCTTTGTTTTCTTCAATTTTCTTCGCAGACCAAAACCATGTTAACCCTTTGCCAAACTGAGACATTTTAGACTTACAATTTGAAAGCTACAGCAGACGACAAAATGGATTAATTTGTGTATGTTATAACATGGAAAATTATTGAAACAAAAGAAGAAAATGCTGATCATCAGCATTTTCTTCTTTTGTTTCAATGTTTTCCAAAGCCTTTTTGTAAAGCCTTATCTCATATTCAGGACGTCAACACTAGGTCATGTTAAACAATCTGGTTACATTTAAACAACACAGAAGGGAATGTTAATTAATTGTGTCTGCGAGGAGAGTTACATTAATTGTACAATACGTGCAGGCGTAATTTATCGCTCCTCTGTAACTTTAGATTAACGCGTTACATAATAGATTTACGCCTTTGTTAACTAGACGATATTAATGTATACAACCAATCATTAGCACCAAAGAGCCAGAGGCGAAATTTGAAAAGTGCCATTAAAATCTAGACAGTGTTATATTTCCACTTCAAATGAAAACATAAGCATTTTAAACGGTTTAGAATTTTGAATTGATGCATAATTAAGGAAATATTTGGCAAAAATATTAAAAATTACCTCCCTTGTATATGAATATAGAGTAAAAAGATATATGTAAATTATTTTCTTCCTGATGCATAATCTTGATATCCGACACGGTGAATCAACTTATTTGAAGTGTATTTACAAGTGTGAGTAATTTGGTGCATTTCCCATGGCTAGAAAGTGGTGTTTTTAATGATGGGTCATATACCTTAACTAGAAGACACATATATGGTAAACAACATGTTTCATAGTCTTTGGCCTGTCCTATAGCATCAATGTTAATTTACATACAGAGATAAAACAAAAAAGTCACAGTAAGAAATTACCTTCTCAAAGCGTACGAGATAAATATATATGAGCCAGGATCTGGAAAAACGTCCCTTAAGGCTTTTGAGCTCAACATTGATCCAGATCAGCCTGTGCATACACACAGTCTGATCAGGATCCATGTTGTTCTCTAATAGCTTCTTCGTGACCCGTAGAAACTTAAAGAGAGCAGCATAGATGCATATTGGACTGCATTTGACAACAGACTGATCTTGAAACTTAATTTTTAAAAATGCCATAAGGGATGTTTTTCCAGATCCCGGCTCATATATATTACAAATATCTAACACTCTTTCACAAAAATATTAAAGATACCGAGATTAGATTATTTTCTAAAATTATCAGAACTACATGGAAGCGTTTCAAGCACACTCAGTTCCTTGATGCATCGCATTAAAAGAGAGCAAAGATATCAAAGGAAGCATTTTTTACACTTTCTGTTTATAATAAGATTACCATAAACACTGCTAGAATCTCTCCAGTACTACCACAATACCAAAGCGGAACTCCTAGCTACTCAACGCATTTAGATTATTACTTTGAGCACTGTTATGCATAACTGTATATTTCTTGCGTATGTTTCGACCTGTTTGCATGTTCGATTTATTAGCATTTATCCGTTATGGTAGATGGTTGTATGTATATGTGTGCCCGATTTTCGTAAAAGAACGAGCACGGTAATCATTAAGGTGTAACGGGTATATTTGGATCCCCTACACACAACGTCAACTGTAGCTTTCCTACTAGAACGTCCACGGAGACGAATTCATTTTGGAAGCAACACTCTATCATTTTACTTTACCATTAAGTAATTTGTACAATGGAAAATAAGTAAGGAGGTAATGTAGTTGAGCTGGTCACTAAATTTCCTATAGCATCCACCACTTCCAAAACAAAAATGTTGACTGCATCAATTGAAAATGACACAAAGAAGAAACTGATATTAATAATGAAACTATTTAATATAAGAACATTTTAGCGAAAATAATTTTGAGAAAACAAACGGATAAAATGCCGGTCATCTACATTTTCCTCTTTTCTTTAAACGATTTCTGGTGCTATACTTAGAAGCGACAACAACAGGTCTTGTTTATGAAAGAGTTAACATAGGAGAAGCGGCATTAGTGACGACATTTAGTAATCAGTAGATGCATCTCCCAATCTATCCCCTGACAGGTCACTAAATCAAGCGACCATGATCTGTATTGACCCTTTCCCAAACCACCAAAATCGGGGTGATTCAATATGACAGCTGCTAAAGACAACAAAATTGATTTTAATGAAGATAAGAATAATTGTATACAATATAGTAGTGAAAATATTGAGGCAAAAGGAGAAAATGCTTGTTATCAGCATTTTCTCCTTTTGCCTCAATATTTTCCCAAGCCTTTTCTAATAGAAACGTCAAAGGCAGGTCTTGTTTGGGAAAAGGTTAAGACGTTGCTTCATGGACGTTACACAATAGAGTGTAGGACAAAACCCCCTCGAACAAAACCCCACCAGGACAAAACCCCCTCGGACAAAACCTAACCAGGACAAAACCCCATCAGGACAAAACCCCACCAGGACAAAACCCCACCAATATATAAAATATAGTATAACAAATTTATGACATAGAAAAAAATATTTGGTAAGGAAAATATTTTTTAATATAAGAAAATTGATTATGTTTAACAATTTTTTACTTTATAATTTAATTATTTATTTGAAACTTCAAAAAATGTGTATTTATTGTATTTTAAAAGCATTGTTTTCATAGTTATTTCCCATTATGTGTTTATTGAAATATCCAAATAAGGCAATTTTGCTTTGAAAATGGAAACAATTGTGGGAAAACGTGAGGTTACTTGGAATGAAATGAAGCCAAATGTTATCTTGACATCACATTTTTGTCACCTAAATAAGTCATTTGGCATGCATTATAATCGTTCCCTTATCTACGGAATCAATTATCACCTATCATAATCAGAACAATAGGTGACACCAGAAGACTTGACACCTCAGGAGAAAGTAACACTTATAATTTCAAATAAGTTTATTCCCATGAATCATGCTTGTTAATATTTATCAAAGGCATTATTCAATTGAAACTTTTTTGGAGAAAAAATCATTTCATATTCATGATATTCAGGGATAACTTCTTCATTCATTTTCAATTTATGATTTAGCAATAAATACTTTTTTTTATTCCAAAAACAAATTTTTAGGCTTCATAAAAAAATTTCAAAAAATCATAAATCTAAGAATATTATAAAAATAAATTAATGATAATATATACCAGGGAAAAATAAGATAAGTCCTACATTATGATTGTATTATGAGTGTTATTTCTTTCCTGTAATTTTTATTCATCAAACATCAAAAATGAGAAAAATAGAAAATAAATTACCAAAGCATAACTATTACAATACTTGATCAAATGCAAATTTAATTGTTTCAATAATAATTCATTGTTGAATGATTTGAAAATGAATAAAATATAAGACTGGTGGGGTTTTGTCCGCCTTGCCAATTTTAGTGGTGGGGTTTTGTCCGAGGGGGTTTTGTCCGAGGGGGTTTTGTTCTGGTGGGGTTTTGTCCTGGTGGGGTTTTGTCCGTACCCCTACACAATAAGTGGAACTTTTCTGACACTGAGTTTGTACTCTTCCCCAAAGCGATACCAAATCGGACTTTTCTAATTGGTAAGATGCTAAAAAACACAAAACAGGCCCGTAGGAAGTAATTTCATATTGGAGGGGCTAAAAGCCCTGTGTCTGAATATTGGGGGATTGGCTAAATTCGACTTTCCATAAATTTTCATTGTAAAATAAGGAAAATTTGGAATCTTCGGCCAGCTTTGAGGGGCTTAGCCCTACGGGCCTGAAAAGATGTAGATAGAGACATGATATGTGTACAACATAGCCGATAGAATATATACATATCTTTTGATAGAATATTACGGCCAAAAATATGAAAGATTTAGACATATTATAAGTCTTATGTATGACAAAGGTGGTGTCGGAGATGATAGTTAAGATATACAAAATAGCATACTTCTGGGTGGATTCAAAAGTCAATCCAGATAAAATCTAAAATAAAAGATAAACCGAAATCTGTAATCGCAAACTGCTGTAGTGGATTTCTTCTCATAAAATGTCAATTCATAGATTCATAACTTTAACCCTTTCCCAAACAAGACCTGGTTTTGACGTCCCCACTAGAAATGGCTTGGGAAAACATTGAGATAAAAGAAGAAACTGCTGATGACCAGTATTTTCTCCTTTTGCCTCAATATTTTCTGTGGTATATTAAACACAAATCTTATCTTTAACAACACCTATTTTGTCCTTTTCATCAGCTTTATTACAGAAAAAGTCCAATTTTTGGCTGTTTGGCAAAGGGTTAAAGTGCAAGGTATTTTGCAACATGTTATCCATAAGCCGTAGTAATTTGGCAAGCAGTTATATCACCAAGATAGATTTACTTAGGCACAGTTTGGTCATGAAACTAGATATTGATAAAAATGTCGAGAGATAATTTTCCCACAATGGTTAATCAACTTATTGTTTCATATTTTCCACAAAACGAAAGAAATTTCGCTTGTTGGACTTCAAATCTTTGAGGAGAAGACTGTGCCATTAGATAGGGAGAAATATATCTGCGCAAGATGAAATTACTTCTTTTCAACGAAAACCTCGTTACTGCAGCTTAAAAACAAGGTGCAGTTTCGAGGTTTTCGTTGAAAAGCAACGAAATATTTTCCTTTGTCCCTCGACACCCTCTAGAATGTCAAGTTGTAATTTAAATGTGTTACGTTACCATGTAAATAATACGTATTATATGGTTTTCAATCAAATATCAATTATCTTGAAGGCATTCCTGGTGTTTCTTTTTTAATAAAAAAGGGAATAAAAGTACACGTAGTTCTACATTAGGACAAAGTTTGTAATACAAAGGAAATTAAAATAAAACACCTTTAATTAACTATTTTCTTAAATGGTATTATATCCGTTTGAAACGTTTGCCGAACACGAACAAGATATTGACAGAACCTGAAAAGTGTATTACCAATTACCAAAATTCTAATTATCAAAAGTCTGGGAATTATTATAGTTCCTATTGCAATATTTTGCTTGCAGTCTCTCTGAATATTGAATTAACCCTTTCCCAAACAAGACCTGGTTTTGACGTTCCTAATAGAATTGGCACGGGAAAACATTGAAACAAAAGATGAAACTGCTGATAATCAGCAGTTTCTCCTTTTGCCTCAATATTTTCTTGGCTTTAACATAAACATTTTGGCCTTTTGTGATCATTTACTTTGTCGCCTGCAGCAGCTTTCAAATTAAACCGGCTTAAAAATTTGTCGTTTGGGAAAGGGTTAATTTGTAATACAGTATATATTTTTCCGAAATATTTTGTTTCTATTACAGTAACTGGACCTCAAAATTTCAGCCAGGGTTACAAAAAATGGGAGTGTTTTAGTACAGTGCCTTATTTGCCCTTTATTGTGAAATTGGTTAAGTCTTTTACAACATCTTCTGATTTTACCGTACTAACTTTTTTAACACATTGAAAAAAGGAAATGTTGATTCCCAGCAACTTCTCCTCTTCCCTTTGTATTTCCTTTGTCATAGCCTACAACAAATCAGCATGTATCTACATTAAACATGTCTCCTGTAGTATCTTTGACTTTTATTTGGATCAGCCTGTTGTGTTTTGTTTGAGGTTTGGGTTTATTGGGGTTTTACGTCGTTTGCAACTGCCAGGGTCATTTCGCGCGGCTGGAGCACCTAACCACTGATTCCTGTTGTTTCTCAAACCAGTACTACCAAAACACCCTGACCGAGCCCCCAGCTACTCGCCCACGTAGGGTAAAGATTTCAAACCCATTGGTGGGTGACAATTTTGTCAGAAAGGGTATTTGCCGCGGTCGGGTATCGAACCCGGGAGTTTTGTTTGAGGATAGTGTCGATATCAGAAATGACAACGCTTAGTTAAGCTTTTGATCGTGTCATGTTTCATTTTATGTAAAAGCATTCCAGATTTTTTAAAATCCTAATTAGAATAGTTAGAACATAAGAATAATTTATGATATTCCTAGATTTGTTAACTAGAAATTAATAATTATTACTTTATGTTTATCATGATTCGTTTGAATATATTTGTAATATATTTCTTCCTAATTTTTCTTTTAACTCTATTCCAATTTTATATTTTGATAGTAAAATTACATTATCCTACGTCCAAATAGTCTTAAATAATTTTTGCTGAAGGGAAGTCTGGACAGTTTAGAGATTGTAAGACATGAACAAGTATTTGTCGTTCAATTCGCACCAGTGGCCATCATAATGACAAATAAATTGTTTAACGTAACTTATCACATGGGAAAATTGCAGAAAATCAGCTGTAGACTTCGAATATCGTCGTTGGGAAGTCAAAACCTCGTAACCCCAGCTTATTCAAGCTGTAGTTACGAGGTTTTGACTCCCCACCAACGATATAAAAGAATTAACGGTGCGTCTAAAGGCATTAACGCGAAATGAAAAGAGCAAAAATACAAAAGAGTTAGCGAAGTACACTGATAAAAAGAATTAACCCTTTCCCAAACGACAAAATTTTAGGGTGATCCGCTTCAAAAACTGCCACAAATGACAAAATGGTTGTCATTAAAGATAGAATTTGTGTAAAATATGGCACAGAAAATATTGAGACAATCTGATTATCAATTAGCATTTTTTGTTGTAAATATTTACCTTTTATCAATGCCAGATTTATGCAGAATGTTTATTGACTAAATTGTCAAGGTTCAGTTTTTACAATACCATGCGACTTTCCATGAGAACATGTCTTTCGGTAATTATCAATGGTTATTTTTTCAGCTTCATGCGTTTAAGATTATTAAAGGAAGGGACTACTTTTCTTGAGTAAGAACTTTGCGGATATCAAATGGCCATCGTAAAAGTCATCAAAATACAAATACTTGTATATATTTGAAGCATAAAAAGTATGCAAACCCTTGCAGTTACGTTAATGTTCAAAACTTGATATCATAGATGTGACTACTATGAATTTACATGTTTCCTTAAAAGAATACATAAAGCAATATGTACGTGTGTTCCGTGGTATATCGATGAGAAAGTGTAAGGATAAACAACGAGAAAAGTTTGTACACAATCCGATGACAAATAATCGAGTCTGGAATTATGACGTGAAATTTTCTGAGACACGGCAAACAGAATGAAGACGTATTCCACTGCTTCGTTGCTTTCTCAAGATATACCATGTCTGGTGTCTTTTGATGTTCGTCTTTTCCACGAAGGCGGGACATGTGCCATTTAGTTGGCCGTATTAGGGTAGCATGTGGCTGCTTTTCGACGAAAACCTCGTAACTGCAACTTTAAACAAGTTTTTTTCGTTGAATATAAATGATGTTCTTTTGTTCCGACAATTGTACAGATGGGTATGCTTATTATATAAATACTCTATTGATACATGTATCTAAACAATTAACCGAGACCAGGATGCAAGATTGACCATTAACAATAATTGTTGTTCTTTCAATAAAATAGTTAAACATGTAGTGCGTGTGAAAGGCAGTGGTAAACTGCCAATCAGATGGAAAAGACTCAAAAAGAGCAGATACTGGTACTGGACGGACATTTCAGAACGAAAATGTCCATCGTTTGACCTCTCTTGTACGTTGGTCAATATCTTTGGTAACCCTATATCAATATGTCATATGTGTGTGATAGTTCTCGCGATGTTATTAAATGAAAATGTCAAACGAGTCAATCTGTATAATATCTTTGTTGTATAACCTTTTCTGAACTGCAAATATCCCTGTCAGTTCTGAGAAATTATTGTAATGACATTTGTTTTACGCACTTTACTTGTCATATGTATGCTATGAGAGATGGACTTATATGGATGACTACTAGGACGCTAAATGAATATATCGAATGAATTGAAATGGCTTTTTAAAATCAAAGAACGTTTTACGCTTGACACAAGTCGTATTGCAAGCTCAAATGACGCAATTGTTGAATATACAGCTAGTTGGCACAGAGAATCTATGAAAAAAAAAAGATTATTTTTACCGTAATTTTGAACTATTTGTTTTCCTTTCTCTTACCAATCCTTGTCCCGTTTAACCTAATTTTATTTCAAGCAAATTGTTAATTATAGTGTCCGCTTTGTCTAACCTTTTATGCCATATTCATTGAGTATCAAGCAGGTAGGGTAGGCTAAGATTAGATTGAATGTTTGGGCAGGCACATTCTAGTCTTTACAGCCTGTCAAAGCTCTGGTCAAAACAGGACTGTGAAGTGAATAGCGTGTAAATGGTAAGCTTTCAAGTGTGGTAATAGTGGAGGATTAACGTCCACCAAAAACCACAATTTAACAATCGCGAAATCCAAATCTAAAAGAAGACAAGCATCAGTTCTTGGGCGTTACACAAAAATGCTTGTTTTTATTTTTACTTGTTCATCCATAATTTTGAAATGGGTTTCTACTATTATAATCTAAAAGACCCTGCTAAACGGATGTTAATTTAAAACACTGAACGAGATTGTGGCCAATACGCCCGGTACATTACAAATGGTAGAATTATGGATTTAAAAATATTCCTGTAATTTGTTGAATAAAATCTTAACCCTTACTCATGCAACAGGCTTTTAGGATAGTGCAAATGGGAAGCTGTTGCAAATGAAACAAAAATGTTGTTGATAAAGAAGTATTTGCCTACAAAAATATTGAAACAAAAGGACAAAATGCTGGTTATCATCATTTTCTTCTTTTGTCTCAATATTTTCCTTTTCTTTTAGAGAACAAAAACAAGGTCTTGTTTGGGAGAGGGTTAAAGGATTTAAGCTTGATTTGAACTGTAAAATGTTAATAAAATGCAATTGCGAACAGCTGCTGGAGATTTCTACACATGAAATAATAATTAACAGAATCATACGAGTAAATGTAAACAAATCTTGAATTAAACAGCAATTTCTAAAACATGCTTTCATTAAAATGCAAAATGCCATCAAATATGATCAAACGTTATCTTGAACGTAATCTAGTGGCACTTTTTCAATATATAGATTAACAAAACGAATCTTGAATTGTATCGAATCTATGATATTATCTTACAGCTTCTTCAACATTTGCAGTATTTGTCGAAAAGAAGCTTTCATCATGATTATGTAGGAATGAAAACAGACTGGTCTTAATTCATGATGATTAAGGTAGAATACCCGTAATGCGGCCATTTTTGAGATTCATAAAACATCAGACTTTTTCGTGCGTCGTCGCTACGTATCCGAACCTATTCGGGTGTGGTCGCAAAACACTCGGCGGTAGAAAGTTCCAATTGTAATTGTGTAATCCAACGTAATTGTTGGATTATAGGGTTCCTGGTATATATGTACAAAGGTGCAGGGTGAACGAACTCAGTATTTTGCTTTTTTAGACGCACGGATACTTTTTCTTACATTTATTGCATTTTCAAAGAGTTACATTTCTAATCAAGATATTTGAGGGTGGGACCATTATCATTAAATTTGGAACAAACTGTTAGCACAAGACGAATTGTTTCTACAAATTATATCTTCCACAGCTGATCTTTGGTTATGACCTCCTTGTTATAAAAAATGAAACAAAATATAAAAAAGTTTGTACACGAAACCACTGTTTACATTTTCCCTCAATATCATCTAGTATATAGTCAGTGGTGTTCAAAACATCGAAATTGTAGCTTTTACAACCTGTAGATACGATGTTTTGTGCCCCATACTTATGATGTATAAAATGATAACTGTAGGCAATACAATACGCCAATCAGTCTTCATGTCTTAAAACCTGGTGGTATTCCTGATGCACGTAAGACTAAGAATAATTTTGAAACCTAAATGTCACTTTATAAATAAAACAAATGTTCATCTACGAATATTTTCCTCAAAACTGGTTTTATACACATTGGAAACTTATATACCACAAACAAGAATTTGACACAACCTGACAAGTTTATTACCAATTTTTGAAATTCTAATTATCAAAACTGGGAAAATGTTATGGTTTTTATTACAGTATTGTGCAAGCCGTCAGTCTGAAAATTGAATTAATTTGTAATACAGTAAATATTTTCCCCTAGAAATTGTGTTTCTAATACAAATAACGGGGTCTCAAAATACCAGTCATGATTACAAAAACCGGAAATACTGAAATACAGTGCCTTATTTGCCCTTTTATGTGGAATTGGTTAACCCTCACAAATATCGTCTTGTTCTGAACGGCTTAAGGCAGAATTTTTGGAATTTTTGGGGGGGAATAGAAGAAAATGCTGACTTTCGTCATGATCCCCTATCCTTTGTAACATTTTGGCTTTAGGTAAGTGTATTTTATTGATTAGGAAAGTATTGATACCAGAAATTGATATGATAAAGCCCCTGACTTGGTAGTCTGGCTTACCTACCCCTAATGCTGCCTTATTGGGTCAGGAATACACCAACAATGGCGGCACTCACTGGGGTAATATTTGTACAACTTTGGTAAAGAACAAAGTCCTTTAATTTTGCGAGCAGAGAAGGGTCATTAGAAGAGTAGATAGTTTACGGTATATTTTTGACACTAGCAGTAACAGTTTTAAACGACCAGCACGCTAACCCGAAATAAAGCGGTTTTAAATTATGAACATAATATAAACTATATTTCGGTGATTTACAATTATTTATTTTTCCAGTTGTCTGATTAGCTCAGTGGTAGAGCGTCCGGCTTGGAATCCAGAGGTCCATGGTTCGAGTCCCAGTTCGGACATGTCTTTTTGTTCCCCAATATTTTTTTTTTACATTTTTATACCAAATGGTCCAAGAGACTGCAAAGACGCAATAAAAACACAATTACCAATCATTATTTTTATTGCGTCAATCATAATTTAGTTGAAAAAAATAAATAGATAAATAGATCTATTAGGAAAACAATATGTACCTTTGGTAGGATTCGAACCCTGGCCCTCTGGAACCCAAGTTGGACGCTCTACCACTGAGCTTATCAGACTTATGGAAACAAAGACGTCCAAATTGTCACATAATCTAAAACCGCTCTATTTCGGGTTAGCGTTATGATCGTTTAAAATTGTTACTGCTAGTGTTAAAGTTATAACAAAAATGGTCTATTCCATATATATGAGACATCTCTGCTCTCTAAATTAAATGACTTTGCTCTTTAGCTTTGTAGTGAAATCTCCCCACTGGAGGCCGCAATTGTTACTGAATGCCTGAAGTACTAAAATACACTCCGGAATTTTAAAATGAAAATTAGATTATTCATCCTATTAAATATTTTGTTACCTAGAAATTTCATATGTTTTAACTTGTTTCTGGAAATTCGCTGGCATATAAAACCCATAACATATAAGTTTGGCATGATATTTATGTTCCCAATGTATAAGTCCCATTTATAAAAACAATTTTCGAGGGATATTTTGTAATCATGGAGATAGGACAAAAGAGGAAAATATTGCTTTATATTTAAGTTCGCACCAGTGATAAGATAATGACTAACCGCATCGAAAATGTCAAAGTGAAATGAATAGTAAACAAATTTAATAAAACAGTGAACGGTTTGTAGACAGTCCGAAGACAAAATTGATAATCCAGTCTAGAATTATGAAGCGAAATTTGATGAGACTCGGTAGACAGGGTGAAGACATGTTGTCATAAAATGTTTCACGAGACACATTGCTTCTGTTTTTATTCTCGAAAAATACCATGTTTTGTCTCCTTCAAAGTTCGTCATTTCCAATGAGATGGATAATGCATTTCTGAATCGGTCGTATAAGGTTATTTACCGACATTCCTAACGACGTGTATGCACATTGTTAAACTACTAATTTGATATTTACATTTTCATGAGAGATCAGGATGCAAAGTTACAGGCCTAGAATAAAGACATGCATACTAGACTGATCAGTCACGATAATGGTTATTCTTTCCATAAAAAAGTTAAGGAAGAAAAATGCATGGATGACATTAATAAGCCAACAATTTTAAGAAAAAGGATCGCAAGGAACAGTTGCTGTACATACATTTCAGAAAAATACGTGTATCGTTTGACCTCTCTTGTATGTTAATCAATATTGTAGGTTACCCTATATCAATATGTCATATTTGTGGGATAGATTCTGCGATGTTATTAAATGAAAATGTCAAACGAGTCAATCTGTGTAATATCTGTTGAATAACCACTTCTGAACTGCAAACATCGTTGCCCGGTTTGAGAAATTACTATTTCAATGACGTTTATCATACTTTCCTTAATAAAATGTATCAAATACGTAAAACATTTATATGCTCTAGGATTAAATCTAAACGAACAAGATGATTTCCGTATTGTCTCAAATAGTGGCATTTACGAGGACTGTCGAGGCTGTCAAAAACTTTTGTGCCTCGACCGAGATATTTGGATTTTGACTGTTTTATTTGTCAACAAAGACTTCCAACTCCATATTACTGCTTGATCTAGTGTTTGAATCATTGAAACACGATCTAAAGAAGTCAACGTCTTGGTACCCTAACCATTCCTCCTCAGTAGTAGTCATTCCATCATTTTTGTCTTCTTAACTCCCTCTACAATGTCATCTCTGGAATTTCTTCACTCTAAGTAAAATATTTGCATAAGAAGGAGATGACTTCCCATTAACTACAGGTAATCGCCCTGTTAAAATATTTGGCAGATTTAGCCACCAGGACTAGAAACTTAATCAAAAGCATTTTCGCAGTTTAGTCCATTTTGCAGATATTTTGGGGGTACGGTATGTCTTTTCAACAATGTGTTGTGGTATTATCATAACAGCTAAAATATAATCTTGTATTCAGTCTGCAATTTTCTTTTTTTAGAATTCAGTCTTGCAGAGAGCGATATTGCTCTCTTTAACCCTTTCCCAAACAATGTCTGGTTTTGACGTCCCTAATAGAAAAGGCTTGAGAAAACATTGAAACAAAAGAAGAAAGAAAAAATGAAACAAAAGAAGAAAGAAACTGTTGATAACCAGCTGTTTCTACTTTTGTCTCAATATTTTCTGTGTCGTATTTTATACAAATTCTATCTTCAATAACATCCATTTTGTCATTTGTGACAGGTTTTGAAGTGGATCACCCTAAAATTGTGTCGTTTTGGGAAAGGGTTAAGGACCCATAGGTTTATTTTTTGTGAACTCTTTTCTAGATCAATGTTGATGCCATATTCCACAATCGCCCTTTATCTAGTATGTTTCTGCATTTTCCCCTCTTGAAATTCACATGAATAATGATTCCTTTTACAACAGCATTGCGAGTTTCGTAGGAAGGCCAGATGTTATAATTGGTGCGGTTCAATAAAATAATGTATAATGTACTTCATTTCTGAAAAAGATAAAAAAACCAGATATTCAAGGTCAAACTACTGTGCAAACGCATACCATATCATTCGCACATTGTAGCCAAGCTCTCGAATTCTATTATCATTTTCATAGCAAACTTGTCATTAATGTCTAAAATAGCTCTATTTTTGTTGTCGAGCTACAGTAATGAATTTCGTTAACATTCTAAAACTTCAAACCAGAGGTACAAAATGCACACCAATACAAATATAAAATGGGGTTAGTTCTTAAAAAATTGCTGATAGTATAGTGAGCTAATGTAAAAAAGTGCACTGGTTGAGAAGGGGAGTTTTATATATGATACAAGTATGTGATATAATCCATCCAACATTCGCAAGTCAAGAATACTATCTCAGGAAGAACATAATATGAACTTTCTGTAAGTATAATCTATGAATAGATTCATTTTCCGAGTTGGCCGATAAGATTTTTCATCAACTATTGCGTAACAAAAGCTATTATGACATTTTCCACACAATTGAATGTCTGGCATTTGATTTCTTACATTGACACTGCCAATTGGCCATGGATGATGTAGTACATCGTCGTCAATAGTGTCTAGTACACAAAGAAAGCTTTACGGTACGTTAAAGATAATCGACTTTGCGCAATTCACTAACAGCGTAGCCTTTATAAATAACTCTATAGCATACAGAAACTTCCTGTATAAACTGTGTTGTAAAGATTTGATACGATTAAACTTTTTTTGTGTTGATGATTGATTTCTTGAGATGATCAAAGTTAGAATTCAAATAATTTTATTACATACATATTTATTCATATCTTGTTTTTGAGGATCCAAAAGTCCATGGACATCATGTATGAAAATTTTAACTCTTTCCATTGCTAATCGTTTACTGCGTTTTACTACGAAACTATCGTACTCTTATTATATTAGCTAATCTCGTCTAATCTCTGGGCCTTCGTATGGATATCCAATATTTAGCCGTAAAGAGCAAAACAATTTGAAAATCTTATTCTAATTTTCGTTGGCTTAAACCTCAATTTGCCGTCATTGAACAAAAGTAAGATCGACGTAATGTGAAATTTAGATTTCATTGGATGATTATCATGGTTTTGGTGAGTGACCGAGTACGTAACGGCTACATGTGTACACACTTTCATTTGATTATGTCAGTGGCGCAGTTAATTACATTACAATATAGTAGATAATTTAATTGTAACAGCGTTACGACAGAGTATGAATCCATCAATACGGGCGATGTACTCTGTGTATAGTGTACCATGTTCATATTCCAAATGCTATGTCTAGTGGCTCTATGTTGATCTTTCTCTCATATATTTGTTCTGAGAAACTTCCCCAATCGCACATTTTACAATGACAGGTCACATACGTTTCGGTGTGGTTAGCACGGTTGACAAAGTTTCTGTATGTATCATATGATTATATGCATTGTGTATTTCTTCATTTTCTAGATATCTAATTCTGATAGAACTTCCAGAATCCAGTTATTTATAATTGAATTCAGCTTCTGAGAAACATATTTTCTGAATCACAGATTAATTCAATTTTGAGAGCGACGAACTGCACAAAAGTTGACATTAAAACCACACACTGTGTCAGCTCAGATAATTAGAACTTTGATAGCTGCTAATATGTTTGTTTTTTGGTCCCGATTATTTCCAATTTTAGGTATTGGAGAAAATAGCTTGGGCATCTATTTCTTCCCTTTTCGATTTTGATGCAATTGTCCCGAAAACTAAATATTCTTCTATGTATGGGAAAAATAATTTTAAACATTTCTTGCGTTTCATAAGACATAAAACGAAAATTAAACAGTGATCAAACGTGACGGTCTGACAATATTCCTGTCATGTAGTGTATTGCAGAGACAATTCATCTTCTTTTCTACAGAAATACCAGAGTGACAAACACAAGATAATCTAGTCCACATAATCTAATTTGATGTAGACAGTTATGCGATCAGGGATTTTGACACGATTATGAACGTCATTATGCTCATTTCCAGGTTATAAGTCCGCAATATTTGCTCAGACAATAGCAATCAAGGACAATCACTCGAAATAAGGTTATCTGAATTCGATCACGAACACTCAAGAGACTTATCGAAGACATTTATATGTAAATGAAGCTTTGACGTTTTCAATAAGAACGTGATGAAAAACATAATACAGTCGACACTCGTTGTGTCGAAGTCGGAGGGGCCGTCACAATACCTCGACATATCCGGAGCTCGACACATCTGATTTTGTTCGGCTTCGAGATATTTGATATTTGACCGTTTTTGAAACTTATCAAGTACGAATATTATTGAAATTTAGTAGGAAAAGGAAAGAAATTGCTCGTGTCGAGCAATTTCTATCCTTTTCCTACAATATTTCAATGGCTTTATTCAGTTCGAAATTATTTCGTTTTGAAAAAAATTATGTCAATAGATGAGGATGGGACCAGATTTGAACTTCGACTTAAGCGAAAATTCGACTTATCCGATGTCGACATAACGAGTGTCGACTGTATAATATTGACTCATAGAGTGTCACGCAATATTCCTCTTTTTCTTCAAAACTATGCCATTTTGATGCCACCTCATACTTAACCCTTTCCCAAACGACAAAATTTCAGTGTGTTCCAATTTGAAAGCTGGTGCAGACGACAAAATTAAGATTGAAAACCATTGGATTTGTGTAAAATATAGCATAGAAAATATTGAGGCAAAAGGAGAAACTGCTGGTTATCAGCAGTTTCTTCTTTTGCCTTAATGTTTTCCCTAGCATCATCAAGTAAGGACGTCAAAACCAGGTCTTGTTTGGGAAAGGGTTAACATTGCTTAGGGCTGCACTTAATGATGACCTTTTTACATGTTATTTGTTGGAAAGAAAACCACGTTGAATATCAGAGTGATAAACTCGAGTCGAAGGTGTACGCCACAATTAAGATGGTAAAAAGTATATACATCATGTAACCTTATTCTGTTAATACATCGATACGTACATAATTTTTGTTACATTTTGGTGAGTTAATGAAGAATTTGTCTGGAATCAGCTTGTATTGAAACCATTCAATATCGCATAAAATGGGCAGACGACTCGAAAAAAGACTTCGTCTACAGAAAATTAGATCGTGTTTACAATTAAGAGTCGCCTCCGGATGAAGGATATCGTATAGCCTATGGCGGATGGTCTTTAATAGAATTCTTTCTTGTGCAAATTTGCAGTTTCTCCCTGCACATAAACTTTGAATAAACGTTTCGTAGAATTCAATGTTCATCTTATAGAATGCTTATGAATAGAAATGACGAGATTTGCGAAATGAATTGTTCGTTCATAACTATAGCAAACAGATAAATGATTAGAAAGCCCCTTTCAAAATGTGATAATTAAAAGCTTGTATTTACATAGTTATTCCTTGTGATTTCAGAAAATGCAAGACCACCATAAACAAAATTTAATTTGAGACAATGACGCGACGGAACGATAAAAAATGGGCTTTGCCTTTTCAAAATGTTTGATATGTCAAATCATCCGGAATCCCGCGAGAACCGCGTCATATCCAGTGTTGTGCACTCTGCATATATGGTATCGTGTACATATACGGTAACTTACGTAAAATAATTTTGTGGTAATGATTATTACCGATGCGAGCTTAATGACAAAATGATGTCTTTTCGTCTCAAGTTCTGCGTTGATGTCTTCAGAGCTTGGTAGCTGTAAATATGTCTGTCTTAAAGTTCCTTAGTTTAACATAATCAGAGATATAGATAAGATAAGATGGAGTGATGGATTTTCAAAATGAATGATTTTAGTAAATGTTCATCAAACCTTTCAGTGTTTGGATTTGTGATAAAAAATAATATTGCTTGCCCACTCTGAAGTTTTGCTCTGGATGATAACATCCTAGATGTCATGATATATGAGTAAACAAGATGTGCTCATAACGCTAAATTAATAAGACGATTTTCAATATACTTTAATGCACGTAATGTTTTGAAAACTCTTTTCCGGGTTAAAAGGACCAGCAAAGTCAGGATGAAATGCTCCTGTTATCTCTATACATGTACACAACGTGATTGGTATACGAGTTGAAAAATTTGTTCTATACCCCGAAATTATTTTGGGGGTTGGCTTGATTACAACTAGACTCCCCATGTCTCATTTATTCAATCATGGATATGTTTCGGATATACAACGTCAATTCGAGGGCTCAGTGCAAAACTATTGTAACTACATATTTTTTTCAAAATTCACTTTTTTGCATTTTCTGAATCTTTAGGATTGGAAGGAATACATCATGTGTTCTAATATTAGGTTTGAATTCTGTATACTTAAAAAGATATTTTAAATTTTAAAAACTTTTTTCCTCTTCAACTTTGAGAAAGTCAATAAGTTTTTTCCCTCTCCTGTAAAATTTTACAAAATGTAGTTACAATAGTTTTGCACCAAGCCCTCGAATTAGAAAGTCTATATTTAAAACACAATCATCTCGAAAAACTATTTTGCAGTTTGATTTTTCTGCGCCGAATTGATTGGCCAAAAACTATGCTTTTGACCAGGTTTTACACCAAATCAGTCTTAAATGTTTTACCAAATAAGGTACATTTGAGTTATTTTCCACTAGTATTTTAAGGTGAACTATTCCCCCCCTAACAATCTTTCATGATGAAAAGTGGTCCACGTGTTCCATCAGCAATAGTTCGAACAATGTTCATGTAAAAGCATGTACACGAACGAGTAAAAATCGTAAAACAGTTTAACCAATTAATTAAAATTGTTGGAAAGACGGTAAATTGCTTTGCAAGAGATAACCAGATCGACGATCATAAATAAACGAATAGAAAATTAATGAAATACAATCAAGTAACTGAACAAAGAATTTTGAAGTAAAGGATCACTCATGACATAATTAGAAATTCTTATGGTTGTAGCAATCCAAGTTGTCTTTATTGTAACACCAACGTGTGATATAAGCCATCAAATCTTTGTTGAGAGTTTCCTCATTAGAAATGGTGTCAATTGTCATTCAAAGCATGTTAAACCCTTTACCAAACTTATTTCTTTTGCTTATGTTTTTCCCAATCATATTCGGTCAAACCCAGGTCTTGTTTTGGAATTTCTGTCAAGCCAAGTTACAAACATACCAGACCTTAACATATAAAGCCGACATTTTGGTATACAAAACTCAACAATTTTTTTGTATCACGAAAAATGTTTGAAAATCAAAGATTGCTTAAACAGACTACAGAATGAAATCACAGTTGAAATCACGTACATGTAAAAATCCACAAAGAAGTTCAATAAAGCAACCTTATTTAATAACAACGAGACCCGAAAAGGGAGTTTTCTATCATTTGATCAATAGAAATAACGAGGGCCGTAAATGATGTAATCCGGTGAATCCTCTCCTATGCCCAATACATGTTTCATTAGTATATGAGACAGTTGTATAAGATTTACTACAATAATTATGACCAATCGGCTGTATCTGCATAAGAAACTTCGAACGTCATTCTGTTAAAATACAATGGATATATAAGATATGGTACAAAATAGAAAATAACATAACGAACATTCGGTGTACCCATTTACCTATCTACCCTCTTGATATTTGGAACAGAAACACATCTTAGCTTTAACTAAACCGGCTAAATCACTTTCTTCCTTTGCACGCAATACTCTTTACAGCTGAACTTATAATTTTACCATTTTGCGTAACTTTTACGATAGATGTTCAATATGAATGTAACCGAGTCAATTTTCCGAGATGATTTATAATCAAAGCAGAAATGTTTGTCCCAACCCTTAAAATATCATCATCATGTAATGCACAAAGTTTCAACCTCTTAAGCCTATTTTCAAAAGCGTTTCCATTATCTTTTTTATGTATACTGTTGAGACACTAGGATTTAGCCTAACTGACAGTTTTGTGCGTTTGATATTTCCTACCAGCAATGCGTTTTTGAGCCAAGAATATTGAAAAAAAGCTGGGCGATCTTTTCCTGTTATATGGCCTCTTTGTGAGACGAATCATTTTCGTGCAACAGTCTGACACCACGCAAACCAGTTGCTGGTCGACGCTTTACAAAATATTTCTTTAATTTATATAAGCCATTGCCTTTGTTAAAATTGGAATTTGCAGATTTACCCTTTGGTACGACAATTTCAATAGCAGAATCTTGATTTGAAAATAAACTAGCATGCATTACCTTCTTTACGCTTATGGTGCGTTTTGCAACGCAAGGTCTTTGTCTTTCTTTAGTTGAACATATTTTATGTTGTATCTTCTGCTTGGGCTCATAGAGGTGAACCCATGTCTCATCTCATGTTGTGATTTTTGCAAATAAAAGTTGTCGGGATTCTTTTCAACATTTGATTGCCGATTCTTTTGAAAGAAGATGGGGTATCCACCGGGCGTTTATCCTTCCCATTGGTAATTTGCGCCTTAAAATGGGGTAAGTAGCTCCTGTTGAAATACAAACGCATTAAGCTATAAGCCTAGAAGTATATCTTGCATCTGACGCAATCATAACTTTTACTTTTTCAGTGAAGTTGCAATTTTCAAGGACGTGCATGAGGAGCATCTCCTACCGAGTCTTTGTCGCTTTTAGATTTCTTACACAACCATGTGACGGATGAGAATGAAAGCTCATTGTTTTTTTTTTTTTTTTTTTTTTTTTTTTTTTTTTTTTTTTTTTTTTTAATAATGCTTATTTCACTGAATGTGAATTGTGGCTGAATACCAAGAGTACAACGGTTCTAGTTATATGGCCGTATTTGGTCAATGAAAAGTCAACCATTTTTACCTTTAGTGGTTACGGGTACACTGTGATTATCGTGCAATTGCCAAAGCTAAGCTGGGTGGATTAAAACATGTAGGGTATCAAAAGAGGGATTAGACAATGCTCTACAAGGTACATGTATTTACTTGTGCATGGCATGATTAAACACCAGATATCGACCTGGTTGCATTCATATTTGAACACCCCTTGTACATTTCCTTCTGCGGCATCTAACGGCATTCATACCACCTACATCGTGTGTCGTTTAGGGAAGGGTTGACACCGTCTGGTCAATGACAAATCCCCCAAAATGTATGCAAATCACGCTACATACACGTTGTGATAATTAGAAAGTCCTTCGCTACTCTTTGAGAACGTTCTTCCAACTTCTACAATTTCCTTCCTGGTTAAGTATTGGAAAAGAAAACCAATATTCTTTATTTGAAAACTTCAAATCATGATATTAAAGGGGTACAGTGTTTAATCCCGCTTTCCAAATCGGGATATCTTTAACATTTGTACATTATTTGTCAAAGTAAAAAAATGTCAATATCAAGTAGATTTCTAGCGGTTACCGCAATATCCAGATGAGGGCCGATATCACTAAATTAAGCCCGAATCTGCCGTGTAATAATGTCTACTCAATACAAAGTTTTGCTTTAGTTATTGCAAAAATATGATACATGTATCCATTTCAGGAACAATTATTGAAATAGTATACCCAACCTCCCTCGCTCTTATATTTCACGTTATTACTTGTATCAACGGATAAAAGAAGATGGAAATAATTATGCTTTCGAAAGGATTTCTAGCGTGAAATTCGAGAAGATGCAATAAGGTGTACGGGATATATAGGAAATGACCAATGTTTATTATAAACAAGAGTGTTCGGGAGCTGTTATATGAACACATGCTAGGTTCTTCAGGAATATTTTTTGGCAACTAATATTTTCACGATCTATCATTTTATACACAGACTTGATATAGGAGGACGAAATGTTGTTTTTTTTTTAATTTCCTTGTACTGAAATAATATAGCGAAACAGGTTGACAATTCCATACGATATATCTTGAGTATATTTTGTACATGTTTCTATGTCCGACGACCTAGCATGGCTCTCCAAAAAAAAGTCCCTCCCATTACATTTTCCAAAGTATGTCTTGATGCCAAGATTGGTTATTCTAATGCGTTGCAATGCCATCAGCGGTTTTTTTAATTGTCGCTGATAAGTAAAAGAAACGCCTTTAAAGTTGAAACGTAACTGACAAATCCCATTTTACATCTGAACTGCAATTAGTTCAATTAGATTAAATTGAAGAAAAACAAGATGTGTTTGTGAAACACAAATGCCCCCGAAATGGCCATTTTTCGTGGAGTAAAGGGTGATCAAGGGTTAAGAGATGACCTTGAGGAAGGTCAAATTGCATGGAACAGATAGATAACATTGAAAGGAACTTGCATATCAAATTTGAGCTTTGTATGTCAAATAGTTTTGGAGAAACGGCAAAGGTTAAGTTTTCGGAGTAAAAGGTTAAGTTTTTGTAGAGTAAAGGGTTGATAAGGGTTTATGGATGGCATTGAGGAAGATAAAATTGCATAGAACAGATGAATATCATTAAAAGGATGTTACATACCAAATTTGAGCTTTGTATGTCAAATAGTTTTGGAGAAACGGCAAAGGTTAAGTTTTCAGGTTAAGTTTTCGGACAGACGGACGGAAGGACAGACAGACAGACGGACGGACAGACGGACAGACAGACAGACAGACAGACAGACGGACATGAGTAAAACAATATGCCCCCGATCTCTCGATACGGGGGCATAAAAATCTTGCGAACGGCACAATACTCTGGTTTGAAATATTCAGAGTTTTCATGAGAAGATATGCTCTTTCAGTTTAAAATGAAGCTAAAAATGAGAAAATATGTGTGAAACGTCTCTTTAAGACATCTTACTGTACTAGTTGGGAAATGTGCTAGAATGCTCTCGAGTCAGGAGTCATTACGCAAAAAATGACAAACAAATGGACCAAACTAATGAAATAAGAAATAACGAGTTCTATAATGTTTAGAGATTTGGACGTAATTAGGTTTTCGAGAAAGATTTACTACAGTTTTTTCTCAGGTATTCTATTTTTATATTCTTCTTTCAATTCTGATTTGGAAAAGTCTTATCTAGATTTCGTAGAAATACGGATTTTTTTGTATCTCAACAAGCGATGTATTTTTGTAGCATTACCTCATGGTACTGAATTGAATTTTAATGTATTGGATAAAAGAATCTGTCAGATTTAGATGACAGGGATATTGAAAAAGGATAATTAAATAAAGCGGCAATTGTTCAATGTTAAAATGTTGCGTATATTTGGTGTGTATTTTCATCACAGAATCTGAAGGGGGGGGGGGGGGTACGTGATTCTTAGTCCAAACATCAGGATAGTTAAAACGGGGCTGCTGACCTTGGATTAAATAGATTAGATATAAGAAACAAATTCTGAAAGAAATGAAATGAAATTAAGAATAGAAAAAACTAAAACGAATGTTTATCTGTGTCAGTTGCAAGTAAAGATTCCTTTTTTAGCAACAAAGATAACTATTCCCCTAACAAAAAATGTAAGAAAGGTTCACTACTATAGGCAACAAAACACATGTTGATAAATATCGGATATGTTAACAATATAGATCTATAAACTATAGAGGCAAACGAAGCAGTTCGGCCATCGAAATTTTCTTCCTTTGTCTCAATGGTTTTCTAACTCTTTAACATAAGGGACCTAAAATAGGTATTGACTCGAAGATGATAAATTAGACTAGCGTTATGTAACAAGAGACTGAAACATTATACAGAGATTAACTAACTGAAGAGATGTTATATGAAACTTATTTCACGAGAATGGGGTGAGATGCGGTTGAACAAACGAGTCCGCTAGGACGCGTTTTGTTTCAACCGCATCTCACCCCATTCGAGTGAAATAATTTTTCATATCACATTTCTTCAGTTAGTTAATCTACTTATTACATACCTTTTTGGGGGAATTCAACCCTCATTTGGGGGTAAAATAAGAAAAACGTTTTTATTTCAATGTGATATGAGGCGTCTTTACATCGCGCATAAATACATGTTCTTTGTGTTTCTAGAAAAAAATGTCCCCCATTGTGTTTCAATTTCAAACCAAGCAAAAAATTAAGCATCTATCTGGACTTTGAATAATCAAAAATGACTGTAATGAAATAATAAAAGTATGAACTGACTAAAAGTTAAACTTTCTAGTCTATTACCATTCCGAAATTCCAGTCTAACTTAAAACTACAACAACAACCAGCATGATTATGACAGATGAAATGAACCGAATTTTTGCGGAAAACTATGGAATTATCGTCCTTAAACAAAGAGGACGATCGGACAATGGGTAAAACTTGTTCGATGCAGGTTTTCAATTACCCACAACATCTGGAAATTGTCTCAGCTATCTACAGTGAAATATTTCACTGGACTGAAAATATCATTTTTTTAACTGCGAAATTTCGGGATTCCATTGCTAGGAATTTCATCATAAAAAGTTACAGGGTTCGTACATGACGTGATTCTCACGAATTCTTTTCTATATTCAAGCAATGTTTCATTTGTATGAGAGACAGATTAATAAGATGAACTACATTAATCTTGAACGATCGGCTGTATCCATGAAAGATATTTAAAGGCAATTATAATTGTGTTAAAAATCTGGGGATTTGATTTTGTACGAAATGAATTACATGTATATCATTGCGAACATTCGCTGTACTCATTTAGATTTCCTGATTTTTTCGTGAAAATTCATCGCAATTCCGATTTGTATGATGTCGAGTATCTTATGTCTACCCGTTAAAGTGACATTTCACAGACATTTTCATAAATTTTACTTTTATTTCTATCTGTAAGAGCACATTTCCTAATGAAAATTCTAAAAAATTTCAAGCCAAAGTATTGCCCCGTTTACGAGAAATATATTTTTGTGTTAAAATTAAACAAATTGTTGTGGACAACAGTTCAGATGTATATGGAATTTGTCATTATTAGCTTAACTTCAAATGAATGTTATTCGCTTATTGACAACAACTTCAAAAAACTAATTGAATTGATGCCCATTAGAATAACCAATCTGGGCATCAAGACACACTTTAAATAATTGAAATTAAAATGAAATGTCCCTTTAAAATTTGGAATTTCATTTCGCTGGTACAAGTTCCTTGATTTTTGCCCAAAGGAACCCTAGTATTGTCGGTTGTGCATATTTAAGTTTCGAATTACCGATAAATATTAATTCCTTTTTTTGCAATAGTGGCTACAGTTCCACTTGTAACTTCAACATTTTGAGCAAGTTTTACATTGTTATCTTACGCTTTAGACCACTTTAACCCTTTTCCAAACAAGACCTGCTTTTGACGTCCCTAATAGAAAATGCTTAGGAAAACATTGAGACAAAAGAAGAAACTGCTGATAACCAGCAGTTTCTCCTTTTGTCTCAATATTTTCTATGCCATATTGTAGACTAATTGTATCTTTAATAACATCCATTTTGTCATTTGTGACAGTTTTTGAAGTGGATCACCCTAAAATTTTGTCGTTTGGGAAAGGGTTAAATGCGTTTTGTTCGGGGAAGCGTTGACACCGTCTGGTCAATGACAAATCCCCCAAAATGTATGCAAATCACGATGCAAACACGCTGAAGCAATAGGAAAGTCATCTTCTAATCTTTGGTACCTCACAATTTCATTCCTTGTTAACCCTTTCCCGAACGACAAATTTTTAGGGTTGTCCATTTCAAAAGCTGCTGAAGAACACAAGATGGATGTTGATAAAGATAGGATTTGTGCACAATATTGCACAGAAAATATTGAGACAAAAGGAGAAACTGCTGGTTATCAGCAGTTTCTTCTTTTGCCTTAATGTTTTCCCAAGCCTTTTCTATTAGGGACGTCAAAACCAGGTCTTGGTAGGGAAAGGGATAATGTAGAATACCCGTAATGTGACCATATTGATATTCATAAAACATCGGTTTCTTTTCGAGCGTCCTCTTTACGATTCCGAACTTATTTGGGCGCAGTTCGTAAATATTCGGTAGTGGAGAGTTCCACCGCCGAATGTTTTCGACGCCACCCGATTAATTCCGACGTCACTCGAATCTCATTATGGGAAGACTACCTTAAGTATTGGAATGGAAAAGCAATGTACTTCATTTGAAATACTGTTTAAGAGCCATCGGTCGAAAAACATTACGCATCGGCCAATGTTTATTTATAACGTAAAGATTTTATATTTTGATGTATTTATTTCTGTAATTACAAAGATGAGAGAAGCATTATCTTCGTATGCCAAGTATTCTACTCCACCTTGTTCCATACTAATGTAAGGAACAAAGTGGGGGTTGAATTCTCGGCTTGCGAACATCGAGAAGTATAGACTAGTAAAACTTAAACGCATTTCGTGGTAATAAATCAAATTTAATAGAAAGCATATATCGTCGTTGTAAATGCAAAACCTCGTATCTCGTCTTTGGAAAATTTTGAAGGGGAGGGAAAAAAGTGTAATAACTTTTTTTCAAACTGAAATGTTTCACTCGAAATTTGGATATATTGTTCACAAATAATTTGTCATTAATTCTGATCAGTAAACATATCTCACAACCTGCGAGAATTGTCTAAACTGGGCACACAAATTTGTACTTTGAAAATTGCACGAATCGACATATGAGGTTTTGCATTTACACCGACGATATGATAATAAGGCATCATACATATTGAGAAGAAAGAGCAATGTGCATCAATATTTTCTTTTCTCTCTTCAGTTTAGGAAGTGTTTTACATGTACATATGTTTGTCTTATGATCTGCCGAATGCCCTGAAAAGAGTTAGTAATATAACACATACTAAGATTAAAGATGAATTTCCAACAAGATAATTACTTTAAGAATCCCGCTAGGAAAAAAGATTAAACAAGGACAAGTTATTCAAAATATGATTTATAGCTTAAGTGATCTATAAAGGGACAATCAAGTAAATAGTATGCAATGAAATATCGTAGGTCGATAATTCTTCCAAATCAAAACACAAATAGGTGACAAAGACATTACAAACGTGTTATGTCAACCCGATACCCTTTGTTACGGGTATTGATTCATGAATATGGATCGTCTGAACGAGACGAATCGACTGAGTACCCTCAATGTTTGGGTTTATGAATTCTTTACAAATGATTCTTTGAATATGTATTTGGAAAAATCATTAACTTTTTTTTTAATTTAACCCTTCTTATTTGTCATAATTACCGTGGTGACATATGTCCACGCCATAAGGATTGTCAAATATACCTAGTACATATCTAATTATGGCGTAAGGTTCTCGTTTAACGGTGTTGTACTTTTCTATTCCAGAAACCATGTTATAGATCTATCTACCGGGATAAAAAAACAAGAGGGCCAAGATGGCCCTGTATCGCTCCACTGGCTTTTAGACATTTAGACTACTAACTTCTTCAAGGAATACAATAGAGGTCTATTCAAAGAAGATTCATGCTACACCAGAATGAAATCCAATAAGTGATTAAGGAGCAGAAATGTTTTTAAAATTTTCTTAAAATTACACTGTTTCATATAGCAAAAAAAATCCTAGCCCACAATGGCCATGCTTTTCATCCGATCGTGAAGGAATTTGGAAGAGATTCATGCAAGGAAGATTCCTGTGAAGTTCGGTTGAAATTGGTCCTGTAGTTTTGGAGAAGAAGATTGTTTAACAATTTTTCGAAAATTCAACTTAATTAAATTTATTCGAAAATTCAACTTAATTAAATTTATTAAAATTTAAGTTCTTCACAGAAAATATTTTTTAAGGAATTTAAAGGAGATAAATGCAAAGAAGATTTGTGTGAAGTTTGGTTAAAATTGGTCCAGTAGTTTTGGAAAAGAAGATTTTTCGAAAATTCAATTTAATTTAATTAATCAAAATTTAATTTCTAAATAGAATTTATTTTTTTTTAAGGAATTAAGAAGGGATTAATGAAAGGAACATTTCTGTAAAATTTGGTTGAAATTGATCCAGTAGTTTTGGAGAAGAAGAATTTTTAAAGATTTTTCGAAAATTTAATTCAATTAAATTAATTAAAATTCAAGTTCAACGTGGATTTCAGTCTTTTGAAGGCATTTGGTAGAGATTCATGCAAGAAAGATTTCTGTGAAGTTTGGTTGAAATTGGTCCAGTAGTTTTGGAGAAGAAGAATTTTTTAAAGATTTTTCGAAAATTTAATTCAATTAAATTAATCAAAATTCAAGTTCTGCATAGATTTTATTCTTTTGAAGGAATTTGGTAGAGATTCATGCAAGGATGATTTGTGTGAAGTTTGGTTGAAATTGGTCCAGTAGTTTTGGACAAGAAGAATTTTTAAAGATTTTTCGAAAATTTAAATCAATTAAATTAATTAAAATTCAAGTTCTGCGCGGATTTTATTCTTTTGCAGAAATTTGGTAGAAATTCATGCAAGGAAGATTTCTGTGAAGTTTGGTTGAAATTGGTCCAGTAGTTCTGTAGAAGAAGAATTTTCAAAGATTTTTCGAAAATTTAATTCAATTAAATTAATTAAAATTCAAGTTCTGCATAGATTTTATTCTTTTGAAGGAATTTGGTAGAGATTCATGCAAGGATGATTTTTGTGAAGTTTGGTTGGAATTGGTCCAGTAGTTTTGGAGAAGAAGATGTTTAAAGAAAAAGTTTACGCACGCACGGACGGACGGACGGACGGACGGACGACGGACACAGGGCCATGACATAAGCCCCGCTGGCCTTCGGCCAGTGGAGCTAAAAACGTGAACTTTGAGGTCATCAAATCTTTTAATTTTGGTCAGTTTACAATGACATTTTGTTAGGAATTGTCAGAGTATGCTACATGTATTTTATGTGTAAAATACGTGTACTCACTCATATCATGGCCAGCATGGGTTTATGTTTTATCCTCAACGTTAAACAATAATTTATCTCGAAAAATTGTTCAGTTTTGGAAGGTTTTTTTGCAAATGATATTAACACTCCATTGCAATTACAAAATACATCAGAGTCTGCTACATATTGATCCTCGATGTATGGAGCAGTGACCCGTCTGGGCCATTTAGGGTTAATCTGTTCAATACCTAATGGCTATTCTACGAAATGTTTTCATTCGGCGGATTCATTTCCTAAATTACTTCTACATTTACCCCAGAGTCAGTTGTCAATCAAAGTAAGTAATCAACAAAAAACAATTTTGTCCTGCACAGCGGGGTGTGGGTGTTGTTACATAAATGTCGCTTGTTTATTAAAGGTGGGTTCACATTGACGAATTTTCTTACGATTCCGTACGAATTGGACATTCGTAATCACATTGCCGATAAGTTCACGTATTGTTACGATTTGAGCGAATTTAACGGACGGTTTACGTATTTCTACGACAAGTTTACGGACTGTTTACGGATTATTTACGAATCAATAGGATTATTACCGACTTAGTTACGAATGTTTACGAGTCCTTATTATTATTATTGTTATTATTTTGTCGTTGTTGTAAGAAAGACAACCTCGTTTTTGAAAATATGACATTCGACAAGATGATATGACTTGCGAACGAAATAAGCTTGGGTTGTACCAACAATTTCTTCAAAACAATTAACTCTTTCCCAAACAAGACCTAGTTTTGACGTCCCATGGTTTGGAAAAATATTGAGAGAAAAGAATAAATTGCTGATAATCAGCAATGCAATTCTTTCTGTTCACTCAGAATTTTCTATTCAATAACATACAAAGTTTACACTTCTTACATCAATAATTGTTTTGTCTGTACACATAACTCCTTTCAAATCGAAACAACAAAAAATCTTGCCGTTTGGGAAAGAAAATTTAAGTGCTTCTACCGGAATAACCCTAATACTACCGTATTGGGTCATTTATGACCCCAGACATATATTTATGAATGATATATGCAAAGTTGTTCTCCGATGCACGTTTACTTTTTTACTTTTTCAATCTTATATTCGTGGATAATAAATCAATTTTTCTTGAACATCGAACAACGTTTGAAGGACTTATCGTCAATTTTTGTGATGGGATAAAAAAAAATGACTCCAGTGCATATAAACACATTGAAAAAAATGCTCTTAGTCCTCATTTTATTGCAAATCCAATTAGAAATCGTTTGACGTTTAGCAAAACATTAAATAGTATTTCCTCTATCATAAATTATATTTGTCATCAATTTTGAATCGAAGTATAGTATATGAGCAATGATTTCGAAAAAGTGTACTTATATCATGTAAGATAAATATTTGTCATCTTAAGCCTCTGCATATACACAAGGTCTGACCAGGACACACACTGTCCTCTCAAAGCTTCTCCATCAAACATAACCCTCATCATGCCCTTTGTGGAGCCTGACCTGTTTTAATATCATTCTCGGAATCTCACATCATAATTGCCCTTTTTTAAACATCCCGGCTCTATTATATTCGCAAACTTGCCGTATTATATTCGTGAATCACTTAGGGGTGATTTGCGATTAACTAAGAGTCATTTACGATTGAATAACGGAACATTTAATCCGTGGACATTCGTGAGAAAATTTTCGACATGTCAAAAAATGTCCCCGTATGAGCACGAATCATTAAGAATATCCCCGATTCATTGCGAGTTGTTTACGAATGCAAGTTGTCTTTATTGTAACACCAACGTGTGATATAAGCCATCAAATCTTTGTTGAGAGTTTCCTCATTAGAAATGGTGTCAATTGTCATTCAAAGCATGTTTAACCCTTTACCAAACTTATTTCTTTTGCTTTAAATGTTTTTCCCAATCATATCCGGTCAAACCCAGGTCTTGTTTTGGGATTTCTGTCAAGCCAAGTTACTTTATGGACAGCGTGCTGCATCCCGCTTTTTATCGTAATGGTTATTGTTGTAATCTTGCGAAATCGAACCAGATCTTCAATAAACTGATCAGACACGGCAAAAGGGCAGCGTAAAGTCGCCTTTAGAAATTGAATATATACCAAGATGGGAAATATTCTAGATTGACAAATATCTGTACTAGACGCTCTGGAGAAATATACCAAAGATAAAACGATTTAACATTGACGGACAAACATACTAGGCCTAAAAATATAAAGCCGACATTTTGGTTTACAAGACTCAACATTTTTTTGTATCACAAAAAATATTTGAATATCAAAGATTGCATAACCAGACTACAGAATGAAATCACAGTTGAAATCACGTACATGTAAAAAATCGACAAAGAAGTTCAATAAAGCAACCTTGTTTAAAAACAACGAGACCCGAAATGGGAGTTTTCTATCATTTAATGAATAGAAATAACGAGGGCCGTAAATGATGTAATTCCGGTGAATTCTCTTCTATGCACAAGACATATTTCATTAGTATATGAGACAGTTGTATAAGATTTACTACAATAATTATGACCAATTGGCTGTATCTACATAAGAAATCTAACGCCGAACGTCATTCTGTTTAAATACAATGGATAAGATACGGTACAAAATAGACATGAACATAACGAACATTCGTTGAACCCATTTACCAAAAAATCTCATGTCTACCCTCTTGATATTTGGAACAGAAACACGTCTTAAGCTTTAATTAAACTAGCTCAATCACTTTCTTCCTTTGCACGAAGAACTGTTTACAGATGAACTTATAATTTTACCATTTTGAGTAACTTTTACGAAATTTTCCGAGATGCTTTATAATCAAAGCAGAAATGTTTATCTCAACCCTTAAAATATTCATCATCATGTAATGTACAAGGTTTCAACCTCTTAAGCCTATTTTCAAAAGCGTTTCCATTATCTTTTTTTGTGTATACTGTTCAGACACTGGGATTTAGCCTAACCGACAGTTTTGTGCGTTTGATATTTCCTACCAGCAATGCGTTTTTGAGCCAAGAATATTTAAAAAAAAAGTCACATGCGGCAAGATCTGTCGTATAGGAATGGCGAAGAAGCTGGGCGATTTTTTCCTGTGTCAGATATTCGTTATATGGCCTCTTTGTGAGACGAAGCATTTTCGTGCAACAATCTGACACCACGCAAACCAGTTGCTGGTCGACGCTTTACAAAATATTTCTTTAACTTATATAAGCTATTGCCTTTGTTAAAATTGGAATTTGCAGATTTACCCTTTGGTAAGACAATTTCAATAGCAGAATCTTGATTTGAAAATAAACTAGCTTGCATTACCTTCTTTACGATTATGGTGCGTTTTGCAACGCAAGGTCTTTGACTTTCTTTTGTTGCCCATATTTTATGTTGTATCTTCTGCTTGGGCTCATAGAGGTGAACCCATGTCTCATCTCATGTTGTGGCATTTGCAAAAAAAGTTGTCGGGATTCTTTTTTACATTTGATTGCCCATTCTTTTGAAAGAAGATGGGGTATCCACCGGGCGTTTATCCTTCCCATTGGTAAATTGCGCCTTAAAATGAAGTAGCTCCTGTTGATATACAAACGCATTAAGCTATTTGCCTAGAAGTGAATCTTGCATCTGACGCAATCATAACTTTTACTTTTTCCGTGAAGTTGCAATTGTCTATGACAAGCATGAGGAGCATCTCTTACCGAGTCAATGTCGCTTTTAGATTTCTTACACAACCGTGTGACGGATGAGAATGAAAGCTCATTGTTTTTGTTTTTTTTTAAATAAGGCTTATTTCACTGAATGTGTATTGTGGCTGAATACCAAGAGTATAACGGTTCTAGTTATATGGCCTTATTTGGTCAATGAAAAATCAACCATTTTTACCTTTAGTGTTTACGGGTACACTGTGATTATCGTGCAATTGCCAAAGCTAAGCTGGGTGGATTAAAACATGTAGGGTATCAATAGAGAGATTAGACAATGCTCTACAAGATACAAGTATTATTACTTGTGCAAGACATGATCAAACACCAGATATCGACCTGGTTGCATCCATATTTGAACACCCCTTGTACATTGCCTTCTGTGGTATCTAACGGCATTCATATCACCTACATGGTGTGTCGTTTAGGGAAGGGTTGACACCGTCTGGTCAATGACAAATCCCCCAAAATGTATGCAAATCACGCTACATACACGTTGTGATAATTAGAAAGTACTCCGCTACTCTTTAAGACCGTTCTGCCAACTTCTACAATTTCCTTCCTGGTTAAGTATTGGAAAAGAAAACCGATATTCTTTATTTGAAAACGTCCAATTATGATATTAAAGAAGTACAATGTTTAATCTCGCTTTCCAAATCGAGATATCTTTAACATTTGTACATTCTTTGTAGTCAATATCAAGCAGATTTCTAGCGGTTACCGCAATATCCAGGTGAGGGCTGATATCACTAAATTAACCCTTATCCAAACGGCAAAATTTTCGGGTTATCCACTTCAAAAACTGCCATAAATGACAAAATGGAATTTATATAAGATAGAATTTGTGTAAAATATGGCATATAAAATATTGAAACTAAAGGAGAAACTGCTGGTTATCAGCAGTTTCTTCTTATATTTCAATGTTTTCCCAAGTCTTTTCTAATAGGGACGTCAAAACCAGTCTTGTTTGGGAAAGGGTTAAGCCCGAATCTGCCGTGTAATAATGTCTAAACATTACGGTATATTATAAGTTTGCTTGATTAGTTTATTTCGACTGAAATATTCTAAAGTTTGTAGATCAAACGTGGGTTTTCAGAAGATAAGTCATATAAGACGTATTGTTCTTTTGTTGCTATTGTTTTTTCATCTAAAAAATATACAATTACGGAAATAAGATAATTTTGCATCGTTTCTAACGGTCTCTTAGCAAATTGTTTGAAATACATTTTTTTCTTTAGTTATTGTAAAAATATGATACATGTATCCATTTCAGGAACAATTATTGAAATAGTATACCCAACTTCCCTCGCTCTTATATTTCACGTTATTACTTGTATCAACGGATAAAAGAAGATGGAAATAATTATGCTTTCGAGAGGATTTCTAGCGTGAAATTCGAGAAGATGCAATAACGTATACAGGATGTATAGGAAATGACCAATGTTTATTATAAACAAGAGTGTTTGGGAGCTGTTATATGAACACATGCTAGGTTCTTCAGGAATAATCTTGGACAACCTGGGGAGATTGGTGTGTGGTGCGTTGCATTATCTAAGGCCAAAAAGGAAGAATCTTTTGCGCTGGAACGAATTTTTTCACGATCTATCAACGTCCAGTTTCCCATAAATCTTACTTTAAATATAAAATGCGGGTAGGGTAATTATACACACACTTGATATAAGAGGACCAAATGAACCTTTTTTATATTTCCTTGTACAGAAATAATCTGGCGATACAGGTTGATAATTCCATACGATATATCTTGAGTAAATTTTGTACATGTTACTATGTCCGACAACCTAGCATGGCCCCTCTAAAGAAAAAGTCAGTCCCATTTCAATTTTCAAAGTATGTCTTGATGCCAAGATTGGTTATTCTAATGCGTTTAAATGCCATCTGCGGTTTTTTTTTGTTTTTTTTTTAATTGTCGCTGATAAGTAAAAGAAACGCCTTTTAAGTTGAAAAGAAAATGACAAATTCCATTTTACATCTGAACTGCAATTAGTTCAATTAGATGAAATTGAAGAAAAAAATAAATTTCTTGCGAACGGCACAATGCTCTGGTTTGAAATGTTCTGAATGTTCATGAGAAAATATGCTCTTTCAGTTTAAAATGAAGCTAAAAATGAGAAAATATATGTGAAGCGTTTCTTTAAGGCATCTTACTGTACTAGTTGGGAAATGTGCTAGAATGCTCTCGGGTCAGGAGTTATTACGCAAAAAATGACAAACTAATGAACCTAACTAATGAAATAAGAAATAACGAGTTCTATAATGTTTAGAGATTTGGACGTAATTAGTTTTTCGAGAAAATTTACTACAGTTTTATCTCAGGTATTCTATTTTTTATATTCTTCTTTCAATTCTGATTTGGAAAAGTCTTTTCTAGATTTCGTACAAATACGGCTTTTTTTTTGTATCTCAACAAGCGATGTATTTTTGTATTATTACCTCTGAGAAAATGTTTGTACATATATTTCCCATGGTACTGAATTGAATTTTAATGTATTGGATAAAAGAATCTGTCAGATTTGGATAATAGGGATATTGAAAAGGATGATTATATAAAGCGGCAATTGATCAATGTTAAAAAGTTGCGTATATTTGGTGTGTATTTTTATCACAGAATTTGAAAGGGGGGTTACGTGATTCTTAATCCAAACATTAGGATAGTTAGAACGGGGCTGCTGACCATGGATTAAATAGATTAGATATAAGAAACAAATTCTGACAGAAATGAAATGAAATTTAGAATGGAAAAAAAATAAAACGAATGTTTATCTGTGTCAGTTGTAAGTAAAGATTCCTTTTTTAGCTACAAAGATTAAATATTCCCCTAACAAAAATGTAAGAAATGTTCACTACTATAGGCAACAAAACAAATGTTGATAAAGATCGGATATGTTAACAATATAGATATATAAACTATAGAGGCAAACGAAGCAGGTTCGGCCATCGAAATTCTCTTCCATTGTCTCACTGGTTTTCTAACTCTTTAACATAAGGGACCTAAAGAAGGTATTGACTCGAAGATGATAAATAAGACTAACGTTATGTAACTAGAGACTGAAACATTATACAGAGATTAACTAACTGAAGAGATGTGATATGAAAATTATTTCACGAGAATGGGGTGCCATGCGGTTGAACAAACGAGTCCGCAAGTAAGAGTTTTGTTTCAACCGCATCTCACCCCATTCGAGTGAAATAATTTTTCATATCACATTTCTTCTTTTAGTTAATCTATCTATTACATACCTTTTGGGGGAATTAAACCCTCATTTTGAGGTAAAATAAAAAAAAAAACGTTTTTATTTCAATGTGATATGATGCGTCTTTACATCGCATATAAATAGGGTACATGTTCTTTGTGTTTCTAGAAAAAAAATTGTCCTCATTGTGTTTCAATTTCAAAGCAAGCAAAAACTTAAGCATATATCTGGACTTTGAATCATCAAAAATGACTGTAATGAAATAATTAAAGTATGAACTGACTAAAAGTTAAACTTTCTAGTCTATTATCATTCCGAAATTCCAGTCTAAGTTAAAACTACAACAACAACAACCAGCATGATTATGACAGATGAAATAAACCGAATATTTGCGGAAAGCTATGGATTTATCGTCCTTAGACAAAGAGGACGATCGGACAATGGGTAAAACTTGTTCGATGCAGGTTTTCAATTACCCACAACATCTGGAAATTGTCTCAGCTATCTACAGTGAAATATTTCACTGGACTGAAAATATCAATTTTTAACTGCAAAATTTCGGGATTTCATTGCTAGGAATGTAATAAAATTTCTTTTTCGTCACCATAAAAAGTTACAGGGTTCGTACATGACGTGATTCTCACGAATTCTTTTCTATATTCAAGCAATGTTTCATTTGTATGAGAGACAGATTAATAAGATGAACTACATTAATCTTGAACGATCGGCTGTATCCATGAAAGATATTTAAAAGCAATTATAATTGTGTTAAAAATCTGGGGACTTGATTTTGTACGAAATGAATTACATGTATATCATTGCGAACATTCGCTGTACTCATTTAGATTTCCTGATTTTTTCGTGAAAATTCATCGCAATTCCGATTTGTATGATGTCGAGTATCTTATGTCTACCCGTTAAAGAGACATTTCACAGACATTTTCATAATTTTTACTTTTATTTCTATCTGTAAGAGCACATTTCCTAATGAAAATTCTAAAAAATTTCAAGCCAAAGTATTGCACCGTTTACGAGAAATATATTTTTGTGTTAAAATTAAACAAATTGTTGTGGACAACAGTTCAGATGTAAATGGAATTTGTCATTATAAGCTTAACTTCAAAGGCATGCTATTCGCTTATTGACAACAACTTAAAATCAAAGTACTGAAAGTACTGTTGGAAAGCAAATTTGCTGGTTATGTCTAAAGGCCTTTCTAGTTGTTAGCAACATGAATTACACGGAGTTGGATAAAAGTAATTAATTGAATTTGATTCTTTAGAAAGTTACAAAATACAAATTATGAAAGGATAATGTCTGTTCCATATCAGCACAATATACTGAACAAAAGAGAAAATTTTACGCTGCAAGATTTCTTGTTTCTGAAAAAGTATCGAACTAAAAGCCTGATTTTATTTTTACAATATTTCCATGGCATTCGGCAATCGTTTTGTCGAAGTTTCATTGCCTTGTCTCCTTTAATGTCAGAGTTACGGCCCTTAAAGGGACATTTCATTCCAATTTCAATTTTTTAAAGTATGTCTTGATGCCAAGATTGTTTATTCTAATAAGTATAAATACTATTAGTTCTTTAAAGTTGTTGCCAATAAGCGAGAAACACGCATTTAAAGTTGAGACATAGTCGATAAATTGCATATAAATCTGAACTGCTGTCCACAACAATTTGTTCAATTTTAACACAAAAATATAAATTTCTCGTAAACGGCGCAATATTTTGGCTTGAAATTCTCAGAATTTTCATAAGGAAATATGCTCTTTCAGATAAAAATAAAAGTAAAATTTATGACAAAAAATTCTGAAATGTCTCTTTAATGCATTTACAGCTAATTTCATCTGATGCCACATACGCGCGATAAACGATTCATTATTTTTACGGAATTGGTCATATCCGGGTTGCCAAAAAACCCACAAAACATCTCTCTTATCACTTGTAGCAAGCTCTAAAATAAAGGTCTAATATGTCAATTTTGTGAATTACCCCCCTTTGACATAAACAAATAGGGAATTTAAAATGTTTGATATTCATAAATTGCACACCTGAAAAACGGACCCCTGTCACACTTAAAGGGTCCGTTTTTCATCCCCATAATTAAGATCAACAAAACGTTTAGTGTTTGGCACAACCAAGTCAATGAACGATACGAAGCACATTCATTTGATTTCTTTACTTGTTGAATTTAGAAGAAATATGACAAGCAATGTATGTGTAAAGTTTTAACTTTTGTTCAGTATACTATGGTAGGTTCTATAAAGTTTCTACGGAAAATCCAATTGCCGAAAACATAGTGCTGTTTTAATTCATTTCGGGCACTAATTTTCAATAAAATGTTGTATAAGGAAATGATGTAGACAGCAAGAAATTGGAAGGCATGTCGTCTTGGGTCCTCTCCAAACAGGGACTGGGAGAGCAGAGCCTCCTATCCGGGGGCCGAATTCTCCCAGCCGAAAACGATTATAAGGCATTCTAGCACTCTATATGTTCTCCTATACCCAATGTCATGTTCTGAAGTAGGTTTTCTTGTATAATAGACTAGTGCGACATGTCACGGTTCATAAATCTATTTGATGTATGACGTGAACTTTTGCAAAATTCGGTACAATGGACAAGTTTCCACTAAGACACCCCCCACACACACACACACACAACAGCCTCCGGAAGTCGTCATTACAGGCAAAAGGCGAAATTTTTAAACTGGGAACGGTTGACTGTAAATCAAATAAAATAACCGGCTATCCGGCTATCAACGAATTCATTCAATTTCATAGTTTTTGTTCCACTTAAAACTTCTCTTTATCACTGTATATTGAATGCACGTGCGCTTAATCGCTGTATATTGAATGCACGTGCGTCGTCATCGATTTCTCCGCATTTTTGGGAGCCTCGTTTTGAAAATGTCGATTTGTTACTGTTTTTAGTAACAATTCACATGTATACAATGTTAATTTCCCATAAACCCATTGTTTGCCTCCGGAAGTTAATCAGAGTCTTCTCTGATGAAAATTCGCTCTTCGATTTTTGGATGTCGCTATTTACATCAGAGCGCTGTCCAATTCAAAAACAAAAGAAAATTCCGACACAAGTTATGTCGCTGTGTCGGAATTTTCTTTTGTGTTTGACTGGGACAGCGTTCCGTTGTAAATAGCGACATCCAAGTATCATCGAGCGAATTTTCATCAGAGAAGTCTCGGATTACCGGAAGTGTTCTGCGGGTACGGACTAAAACATAAATGAAAGGAGTCTATTCCCTAATTAGAATGCATTTGATCTCTGAAAACTACATGTCTTACTTGCTAAAACATGTGTTCCGTAACTACTTTATCCCTTTCCCAAATAAGACCGGGTTTGACAGCCCGTAAAGAAAATGTTCGGGGGAATATTGGGATGAAAGAAGAAACTGCTGATAATCAGAATTTTCTACTTTAACCTCGATATTGTCTTTGGTATTATCTACAAATAGTTCTAATTTTATCTAGGTATATACCAATTTTGTCGTCTGCTATGACTGGTTTTTTTTATTTTGACCAATCTGAAATGTTTCTATTTGGGAAATGGTTAACATACCAACAATGTAAATTGATTTGATTCTATGTATGCCTATTCATCTAGATCTATATCTATAGATTAAAAAGTTAACACCGTTTTTCAAACCAAGTGGTGAAAGGATTGCTAGTCTGATTTCTATGCATTTTGAGCATATCATCACATATTCTGGTTTCCCAGATTTCTACTTTCGCTTTGAAATGCCTAGCTACACGCGTATACTAGCAAGGCCTATTAGACAAGATGTCTATGTCATTAACCTTAAAATACCCACTTAGTTGATCAATCAATTATTGTGAACGCGATTAAATGCATGTCTTATCGAAAATCATTGTTTAGTTTCGGACATCAAAACGTGTAAGAATTTGGGCATAGAAAGATTCTAAAAATAGACGTGTCCTAGTTCCTATTTTCAGCGCTTGAAGTGGGTCGCATATTTCATAGTTCAGTAAACTTGACTGACCCATTTTCAATGAAAGATATTGGACTGGCTATTGAACCGTAATGAAAGCAAATTACTACGTGATCGTTTCTCCTCTTTTAACACATGTTTAATTGAATGTTTTATCATCGGTCACACAATTGAATATCTTATGTACAACTATAGAATTCAGTATTGAATATTCGAAAGGTTGTTCTTGTCATTGATCTTTGCTTTTGATAGAACTATTTATAGTGAGGAGGACCGGGAGATGTTGTGTGGTATGCAGAGAATGTAAAAGTGCAGAGAATCACGACTGCAATGAAAAGCAAATTTTGCAAATTTGCTTTCCAAAACCTAATTACATTTGTGCCCAATGCCAATGTCCCTTTAAAATTTGGAATTTCATTTCACTGGTACAAGTTCCTTGATGTTTGCCCAAAGGAACCCTAGTATTGTCGGTTGTGCATATTTAAGTTTCGAATTACCGATAAATATTAATTCCTTTTTTTAGCAATTGAGGCTACAGTTCAACTTTTAACTTCAACATTTTGAGCATGTTTTACATTGTTGTCTTACGCTTTAGACCACTTCAAAGGCGTTTCGTTCGGAGAAGCGTTGACACCGTCTGGTCAATGACAAATCCCCAAAAATGTATGCAAATCACGATGCAAACACGCTGAAGCAATAGGAAAGTCATCTTCTATTCTTTGGTACCTCACAATTTCATTCCTTGTTAAGGTAGAATACCCGTAATGTGACCATATTGATATTCATAAAACATCGGTTTCTTTTCGAGCGTCCTCGTTACGATTCCGAACTTATCTAGGCGCGGTCGTAATTATTCGGTAGTGGAGAGTTCCACCGCCGAATGTTTTCGACGCCACCCGATTAATTCCGACGTCACTCGAATCTCATTATGGGAAGACTACCTTAAGTATTGGAATGGAAAAGCAATGTACTTCATTTGAAATACTGTTTAAGAGCCATCGGTCGAAAAACATTACGCATCGGCCAATGTTTATTTATAACGTAAAGATTTTATATTTTGATGTATTTATTTCTGTAATTACAAAGATGAGAGAAGCATTATCTTCGTATGCCAAGTATTCTACTCCACCTTGTTCCATACTAATGTAAGGAACAAAGTGGGGGTTGAATTCTCGGCTTGCGAACATCGAGAAGTATAGACTAGTAAAACTTAAACGCATTTCGTGGTAATAAATCAAATTTAATAGAAAGCATATATCGTCGTTGTAAATGCAAAACCTCGTATCTCGTCTTTGGAAAATTTTGAAGGGGAGGGAAAAAAGTGTAATAACTTTTTTTCAAACTGAAATGTTTCACTCGAAATTTGGATATATTGTTCACAAATAATTTGTCATTAATTCTGATCAGTAAACATATCTCACAACCTGCGAGAATTGTCTAAACTGGGCACACAAATTTGTACTTTGAAAATTGCACGAATCGACATATGAGGTTTTGCATTTACACCGACGATATGATAATAAGGCATCATACATATTGAGAAGAAAGAGCAATGTGCATCAATATTTTCTTTTCTCTCTTCAGTTTAGGAAGTGTTTTACATGTACATATGTTTGTCTTATGATCTGCCGAATGCCCTGAAAAGAGTTAGTAATATAACACATACTAAGATTAAAGATGAATTTCCAACAAGATAATTACTTTAAGAATCCCGCTAGGAAAAAAGATTAAACAAGGACAAGTTATTCAAAATATGATTTATAGCTTAAGTGATCTATAAAGGGACAATCAAGTAAATAGTATGCAATGAAATATCGTAGGTCGATAATTCTTCCAAATCAAAACACAAATAGGTGACAAAGACATTACAAACGTGTTATGTCAACCCGATACCCTTTGTTACGGGTATTGATTCATGAATATGGATCGTCTGAACGAGACGAATCGACTGAGTACCCTCAATGTTTGGGTTTATGAATTCTTTACAAATGATTCTTTGAATATGTATTTGGAAAAATCATTAACTTTTTTTTTAATTTAACCCTTCTTATTTGTCATAATTACCGTGGTGACATATGTCCACGCCATAAGGATTGTCAAATATACCTAGTACATATCTAATTATGGCGTAAGGTTCTCGTTTAACGGTGTTGTACTTTTCTATTCCAGAAACCATGTTATAGATCTATCTACCGGGATAAAAAAAAAACGTGAACTTTGAGGTCATCAAATCTTTTAATTTTGGTCAGTTTACAATGACATTTTGTTAGGAATTGTCAGAGTATGCTACATGTATTTTATGTGTAAAATACGTGTACTCACTCATATCATGGCCAGCATGGGTTTATGTTTTATCCTCAACGTTAAACAATAATTTATCTCGAAAAATTGTTCAGTTTTGGAAGGTTTTTTTGCAAATGATATTAACACTCCATTGCAATTAAAAAATACATCAGAGTCTGCTACATATTGATCCTCGATGTATGGAGCAGTGACCCGTCTGGGCCATTTAGGGTTAATCTGTTCAATACCTAATGGCTATTCTACGAAATGTTTTCATTCGGCGGATTCATTTCCTAAATTACTTCTACATTTACCCCAGAGTCAGTTGTCAATCAAAGTAAGTAATCAACAAAAAACAATTTTGTCCTGCACAGCGGGGTGTGGGTGTTGTTACATAAATGTCGCTTGTTTATTAAAGGTGGGTTCACATTGACGAATTTTCTTACGATTCCGTACGAATTGGACATTCGTAATCACATTGCCGATAAGTTCACGTATTGTTACGATTTGAGCGAATTTAACGGACGGTTTACGTATTTCTACGACAAGTTTACGGACTGTTTACGGATTATTTACGAATCAATAGGATTATTACCGACTTAGTTACGAATGTTTACGAGTCCTTATTATTATTATTGTTATTATTTTGTCGTTGTTGTAAGAAAGACAACCTCGTTTTTGAAAATATGACATTCGACAAGATGATATGACTTGCGAACGAAATAAGCTTGGGTTGTACCAACAATTTCTTCAAAACAATTAACTCTTTCCCAAACAAGACCTAGTTTTGACGTCCCATGGTTTGGAAAAATATTGAGAGAAAAGAATAAATTGCTGATAATCAGCAATGCAATTCTTTCTGTTCACTCAGAATTTTCTATTCAATAACATACAAAGTTTACACTTCTTACATCAATAATTGTTTTGTCTGTACACATAACTCCTTTCAAATCGAAACAACAAAAAATCTTGCCGTTTGGGAAAGAAAATTTAAGTGCTTCTACCGGAATAACCCTAATACTACCGTATTGGGTCATTTATGACCCCAGACATATATTTATGAATGATATATGCAAAGTTGTTCTCCGATGCACGTTCACTTTTTTACTTTTTCAATCTTATATTCGTGGATAATAAATCAATTTTTCTTGAACATCGAACAACGTTTGAAGGACTTATCGTCAATTTTTGTGATGGGATAAAAAAAAATGACTCCAGTGCATATAAACACATTGAAAAAAATGCTCTTAGTCCTCATTTTATTGCAAATCCAATTAGAAATCGTTTGACGTTTAGCAAAACATTAAATAGTATTTCCTCTATCATAAATTATATTTGTCATCAATTTTGAATCGAAGTATAGTATATGAGCAATGATTTCGAAAAAGTGTACTTATATCATGTAAGATAAATATTTGTCATCTTAAGCCTCTGCATATACACAAGGTCTGACCAGGACACACACTGTCCTCTCAAAGCTTCTCCATCAAACATAACCCTCATCATGCCCTTTGTGGAGCCTGACCTGTTTTAATATCATTCTCGGAATCTCACATCATAATTGCCCTTTTTTAAACATCCCGGCTCTATTATATTCGCAAACTTGCCGTATTATATTCGTGAATCACTTAGGGGTGATTTGCGATTAACTAAGAGTCATTTACGATTGAATAACGGAACATTTAATCCGTGGACATTCGTGAGAAAATTTTCGACATGTCAAAAAATGTCCCCGTATGAGCACGAATCATTAAGAATATCCCCGATTCATTGCGAGTTGTTTACGAATGCATAAGAGTTGTTTACGAATACTTGCGGTTATATACGATAGGACTTTCCGAATGGGCCACTCAAAACGAAATCTATGAATATGCACGATTTCTTTACTATGTCTATTATTTTTTTGGTTGTAAATAATAAGATATAATCTCCATATCATCATCAAGCAGCTGACATTGAGAAATAAAGCATTTTATACTTACGAGTTATTTACGGATGCCAGCGTATTGTTTACGAATGTTCACGGATGGCCTACGAATGTCCAATTCGTAAGGATTCGTAAGGAAAATTCGTTAGTGTGAACCTACCTTAACCCATTACCAAACGACAAAATTTTAGGTTGGTCCAAATTCAAAGATGTTGCAGACGACAACTCAAAATGAATGAAATTGTAATTTTTGGGGTCTTTTGTGGTAGAAAATATCGTGGGAAATGAAGAAATTGCTTGTCACAAGCAATTTCTTCATTTTCCATGATGTTTTCCAAAGCCATCTATCTTGTTAGGCGTCAAAAAGAGTCACTGTGTGGTAATGGGTTAAATGCACTCTCCAATCATCTTTTCCCAAATACAAAACATTTCATCAAGCAGTCATAATCCTATGGCCGAGAAGAATGCAGATATATTGTAATTTGCCAAACTTTTGTAGATTCAGATCTTGTCCTGTATTTTAAAATGACGCCGCTCAGGGTAAGTAAGAGATCAGCTTTTCAATATTTGGGCATTGGAGGCAACTTGTCAGAATTCCTGCTTCTCAGATTCTTTCTTGCTAATAACAAGACCGCTTCGATAACAACAAAAGAAAGTCATTCCCTTCCCTAGAGAGTCTGACGTCCCTCTTTTATTCAGAAAGCCTGGCCCTTTCCCAAACGACAAAATTTTAGGGTGATCCAATCTAAAAGCTGCTGCAGACGACGAACGGCACGTTGATGAAGATTGGACTTGTGTGCAATATAACATGGAAAATGTTGAGGCAAAAGGAGAAACTGCTGGTTATCAGCAGTTTCTTCTTTTGCCTCAATGTTTTCCCAAGCTATTTCTATTAGGGACGTCAAAACCAGGTCTTGTTTGGGAAGGTGTTAAATGAAACAATGTCTAGACGACACGCGCTTTATTATAATTCTTTTGAAAAATATTGCAAGTAAATCAAGAGACGGAAAGAAATGGGTAGGATCTTTAAAAGGACATGCATGGCATTTTAGACCAAGATTTATCCAGACAGGCTTGTTTTTGTACAGAGGCAGTTTAAAAGAAATGTTATGGCATTCTGCAGATAATGCACATGTGACCTTTAAGTAAGCGTAAAAAGGTGTGGTTTTTCAGAAGATAATTGATTTAAGACACATTTTAATAAATTATTTCACAAATCACGTAGTTATTATTTGGCTCTAGTTAATGTCTAAGTGTATTTGCTTTTCTGAGAAAAGTAAATATTTTACGGAACCATTAATGTTATCACGCCATTGTATGCATTAAGAATAAGTTTTATGACAAACAAACACACAATACTATACACTACAGGCCATTGTCAAAATGTATCATTCAGAAAATGTAATCTAATGCTTTACAAAGTGATACATTTTAAAGCAAAGAGTTAGTAATAAACAACACTGTTTTTTTTATTCTGTATATTTCTATCAAGAGTGAAATTGTAAATCAAATGTACTCAAATATTGTGGTTTTTGTATATCTCTTGCTTGTGTGTCATTTTAACCCTGTCCCAATGGATGGAATTTACGTGGACTCCTCCAATTTTAACCCTTTCCCAAACCCCAAAATTTTAGGGTGACCCACATCAAAAACTGCCACAAATGACAAAATGGAAGTTGTTAAAGATCAAATTTGTGTGAAATATAGCTCAGAAAAAAATGAGACAAAAGGAGAAACTGCTGGTAATCAGCAGTTTCTTCTTTTGTCTCAATGTTTTCCCAAGCCATTTCTAATAGGGACGTCAAAACCAGGTCTTGTTTGGGAAAGGGTTAAAGTTGCTGCAGACGATTAAATAGACTTGTATGAAACTTGTGTACATTATAGTACAGCAATATTGATGAAAAACGAGCAAATAATTGACTCAATGTTCTCCAAGTGGTTTCTTTCAGGGACGTCAAATGCATGTCTTTGAAACTGTTTAAGGGGGGAATGCTCCAGTTTCCTAAAATGTTTCCCAATAATAGAATTTATTTATATTTTGTATGTTGAAATTACATGTTATTACCAATTGAAAAATAAAATAAAAATGGATGGTCAGCGATCTTGTTTGAATTTTATAGGCATTCTTATCACATACCCCTACATCGAAAAAATGAACAATTTCTTGTACCTGTCCAAAGTCTCTAAAATGCTAATAAAATGCTGTATATTAATCGTTTAGTCCCGAAAACGGATTTAAAGTAACGTCTTACATTTAATAAGAACAGAAAACCCAAAATATGTGATAGTATAAACGCGTAAATGCATCAAACAGCATGTTCACGTGTTCGGTTAGATCAACGAATCTGGAGTTTTTTATGTCAAAATTTGCATATTTTTGGAAATATTTTAAGTTCTACATAGTAGAATTTGATAAAACTCCCTCATTGTATTAAGCAACATGTTCTGGTAATAATTCAAACAGAATATCTATAGGTCAGGGCACTTATTAGTGAATTACAGCAATTTTTATCAGCCACGCATGAATAAAATGACGCAAAACATTGGTAACTGCATACACACTTACGACTGTCTTGCTCTAAATAATCGATTTCCATCTTGAGGAAATAAGTTTCGCATAATAAATACACTTTTACGGTCGAAATGTTAAATTCTAATGATGTGTTATATTATTGAAAATATGGTAGCGAAACATATTGGTACGAAACATTTAGTTTACTACAGTAAAGACCGAGTGTTCCGAAAAACTGGAGCATTCCCCCTTAACAATCTCGCTTATGAAGGAGTTAAGCTTGGTAAGGACTGAGACTATTTTTTTTAATTCCCAACACAGTGTTACTTATACGAATACCATTTAGAGTTACTTTCCAGTATGTCTTGATCTAACTTAAGCATGACACTATGTTCCTAGGGTCATAGCATCACTTAAATGACCAGTCCGGATCATTTAGAGTTAATTTAGTCAGTACCTAATGGCTATTCTACGAAATGTTTTCATTCGTCGGATTTATTTTCTAAATTACTTCTACATTTACGCCAGGGTCAGTTGTCAATCAAAGTAAGTAATCAACAAAAGACAATTGTGTTCTGCACAGAGGTGTGTGGGTTCTTACAATAAACAGAGTTACAGATAAGGGGGTGGGGTGGGGGTGATGGGTTAATGGCTTTTCATTGTGTTATATGTACGTGTATCTTCCAATGTTTATCAAACCCTATTTTGTTGGTATTCATTGGAATCGTCTCAACAAAATTAGAATAACATTACCTCTTATATTCTGTAGCTCTACATAAAGTCTATTGTTTATTACCCATAAATAGAAATCATCTTTATCTCGAAGTCAAGTCATTTGGTATATTTTTTCAATGTGTATCCCCATTTTGCTAGTAGATCCCATTTTATGAAATTGTATCAAACTTTCTGCGTAAAGGCTTGCATTTTCAGAAGAATTATTATTAAAGCGCATGCTGTCTAGACTGAGTTTAATAAAAGTGGATAAGCCAGTATTTCTGAAATAAAATTGCGACATCTCAAAGGAAAAGTTAGCCAAGAAAACTTTTCTTGGATTGCTTTGGACGCTGACTTGTTATGCAAATTCACGAGAAAGATTTAAATAGACTAAAGGTTTAACTCATTCCCACTCAAGGACTCCTTTAGACTCCCAAAAAATGAAGACCATGGAAAACATTGTGGAAAATAAAGAAATTGCTTGACATATTAATGTTTTTTATCGTTCCATTGGCGAGGTATGAATGTACATGTTACGTTCCTACTTTTGACTTACAGTAAAGAATAAGAAATGCTCATGCTCCTGACTCTAGCAATTGTTCTAAAGGCTTTCCCATCAATTGAATACCCTCGTGAATTGTTTCAACGAGTAAATGAAGTTGATAAATTTGTAGACCAAGGATTATTATTGAAAAATAGCTCCCACAAAAATATATGAATACTGTGTATATATTTTACCGAGATATTATATTCTGTTTTTATTTGGGAGATAGGGTGGGGCCTTGTAAACGGTTCATTACATTTAAGCTTGAGAAATGTCAACAGCCTTCTCAATTAGCGGTAAATCGTCGGTATTTTTGCAAAACATTATAACTACAGCGTGAATCAGGCTGTAGTTACAAGGTTTTGTAAAAACGCATTTTACAGTCGCACATTCTTTCAATTTCGAAATGTGTTCATGCTCGTGATGCACGTTTTTCTCTTATATCGACCAAGATATCGAGAAGTAAACTCTTCGAATAACCTCTTTGCTTAGCCACACCCTGAAAGGTGAACAAAAATGGATCATACTAACGTAAGATAAATGCATACCTGCCCAAGCCATTCTTTCGAACATACGTGTACTAGCTAAAAGTGGTTTGACTCCTACCCAAAACAAGACGTGGTTTCCATTTTTGAAATTGAAAGGCTTTTAAGACGACAAGATACATGTAATTGATGATAAAAAAGAAATACATGTCTGTTGTTACTTTAATTATAATGACGAAAATGGCGTAACTGCTGATCATATGCAACTTCTTCTTTATCTGTCAAATTTTTCTATCAGATCTTGTTTTGGGAAAGGGTTATATTTTGCTTGGCTAATAAGGGTTTTGCGCACCTATATTTCTCGGTGAATATAGATTCCATTGAAAAATGATACCAAAAAAGATGTCATTTATGTCTAAATATGTATGTAAAAGGATTTGTCAGGAAAGCTGCACGCAGTAACTTCTTATTAACCCTTTGCAAACGGGGTATTTTCTGACTGCTCCAACTGGATGGAATTGGCAGTCGAGAAAAAAATGTCAACAGTGGAAAAATGACAACAACGAAAAATATTGAATGAATATATTGTCCACCCAAATTAACCAGGGACAACTTAATTTTCGTGGGCTTAGTCCGTTAGTTGAGCATCTTAACAAAACATTGCCGAGGTAGGGTCATTACATATATATGCAGATGTCCCGGGTTAATCTTGCTGGACAATAACACGTTGAAGTTAAACGAGAATCGATACAAATATTTTGGTTTGGACAGGTATCAATGTGTATAAGTTGTTACTATAAATAGTCACATAATACGTCCTGCCACCCCTATTTTCCGTTATCGGTCTAGTCCCTCATTAGTAAAAGAGTTTGAATCGTTTATAAGTAGACCCTCGGCAATGTACATACATGTCTTCCATTACCTTAATCAATGGCAATAATCTTTGTGCTAAAAAAGATTGGGTTAACCATTATGTCTTGATAAACCGTTGATGTTGTTATAAAAGCTCGTATTGTCCACCCAAATTAACCAGGGACAACTTAATTTTCGTGCGTTAAGTCCGTTAGTTGAGCGTCTTAACAAAACATTGCCGAAGTAGGGTCATTACATATGCAGATGTCCCGGGTTATAGTCCATGAGCTAGAAACATGTTTGCTCCCCCCTCAGGGGGAATTTTGTAGACTTGGTTTTTCATAAAGTACATTATCTTAGAAACATTTTGAGCATTGTTTGCCCTCTGGTCGTTGGGGCTTTTGGCTGTAACCCTTATCTAAAACCCTTAACCCTTTCATTTTTTTCATTCAAATTTACAATATTTATTTGGTCATATTTTCATTGAACATTAACCTACAGATGTCAAAATGGTATCAAATGAAAGCTTATGACTTGTTCTTTCATTTGCAATTATTTTATGCAAATAAGCTCATTTGCATATTCATGAATATTAATGATTTCCCTTAAAATTTCCATTTTTTGGCAAAAATTTGATAAATTCTTTCCAAAATAAGGTGTTTCTGTTCATGGGGAATTTTGTAAACATGGTTTATCCTATAGAACATTTTATTAGAAACATTTTGAGCCTTGTTTGCACTCTGGCGGTTGGGGCTTTTCGCCATAACCCTTATCTAGACCCTTAACCCTATTGAATTACTCATTTAAATTTTGAACATAAATTTGGTCATATCTTGATTGAATATTTACCCATTGATGTCAGAATGGTATCAAATGAAAGCTTATGACTTGCTCTTTCATTTGCAGTTATTGTATGCAAAAAAGCTCATTTGCATATTCATGAATATTAATGATTTTTCCTAAAATTGCGATTTTCGACAAAAAATTGGTAAATACTTTCCAAAACGAGGCATTTTTGTGCAGGGGAATTATGTAAACATAATTAAACTTAAAGCAAATTATATAAAAAACATTTTGAGCGATGTTTGCACTTTGTCCGTTGGGGCTTTTGACCATAACCCTTGTCTAAACCCTTACCCTATAAAACTGTTCAGTCATTTCAAAAATTATTTGGTCATATCTTAATTGAATAGTGATCTACAGATGTCAAATTGGTATCAAATGAAAGCTTATGACTAGCTAAATAATTCGCTATACATTTTATGCAACTTTCCTAATTTGCATATTCATGAATATTAATGACTTTACTTAAATCTGTGACCTTTTTGTGAATATTTGGTAATACTTTCAAAAACATTGTGTTTCTTTTCCCGGGGGAATCATGTAAGCATGATTTATCTTAAAGACCATTTTATTAGAAATATTTTGAGCAATGTTTGCACTCTGATGGTAGGGGCTTTTGGTTATAACCGTATCTAAACCCTTAACCCTATAAAATTGTTCATTCAAATTTTCATAACGCTTTTGGCCATATCTTGATTGAAAATTGACTTGCAAATGTTAGAATGGTATCAAATGAAAGCTTAAGTCTTGTTCTTTAATTTGCAGTTATTTTATGTTAATAAGCTCATTTGCACATGCATTCATATTAAGGTATCCAAACCCTCAAAAACACCAAAGAGCCAGAGGCAAAATTTGAAAGTTCCAATAATTCCTAAAGTGTGTTACAATTCCATTCCAAATACAAACATAATCATTTTGTACAGTTTAGAATTTTGAATGAATGCATATTTATGGGAATATTTGACAAAAATGTTCAAAATTACCTCCCTTGCAAATGAATATAGAGTAAAATAATATTTGAAGGTTATTTTCTGCTTGCAGCATAATCTTGAAATCCGGCACGTCGAATCAACTTATGTGAAGTGTATTTACAAGTGTGTTTACTTTGATGCATTTCGAATGGCTAGAAAGTGGGGATTTTTTGAGGATCTGTAAACCTTAATGATTTGTCTAAACTAAATTTTGTGATTGTTTTGCAAGTTTTTTTTTCAACCACTTAATATCCATGTTCACTCTTTTAACAACATCTAAACCTTGTTTGGGATCCGTTTGGTGTTTTGTTTGGAGGTAACAGTGATTTAAAAGTGTGCAACCCATTATATTTTGTTCCTTTCAATCTTGTTAACAATAATTTTGTATGCATTTAGTTTCCATTTGATATATTTTTAATCTTAATGTTTTATGTGCATATAAGTTTAATTGATTCTTTGTATTGTATTGGTGTTCTTGCTTATTTCTAGTTAAGTTGACAAAATGTTGTCCTTTGTAAAATTGTTGCATGAATTCAAAATTGCCCCAAAATAGGACTTTAAACATAAACATTTTATCAAATGCCATAGAATGATGCAAAAGGTGTCTAACCTGTAGGACTTTATTCTAATATTCATATAGAATTAATGATTCCAATTTTTTTTTTTAAGTTTTATGACTGAAAATAGATCCTGGAACGTACACAAATTGCATACATATAGCAGAATAATATTGTTAAGCAACTACCAAGCCCTTACTTTTGCCATTCACATTGAGAAAACGCCATGATTTTCTCCATCTGGAGAGCCCATCCTTGTGTATTCCTCATGGCCAAGTCAATTTGTTGGCCTTGAGGTATTTGATATGTAGCTGACAGATCAAGGACACCGATGTTACCATTTCTTTATGCTTGATAAAGGGCATTTTAAATTCATATTATTTAAGCTTGGCGTGCCATATGTAATGCCAATTTATCAGATGCATAATATCAAGAGGTGTATGCGCTATATGTAGGTCGCTAGAGTACAGGCAATTACTGGTTGTGATTGAAAGATTATTGCAATTATTTACGATGCATTTATTTGTCTGTATCAGATCAGAACAAATGTGAAATGATTCATACTACCGACAGCCTATGATGACGGTACATTCATATTCTTACTAATCTGCACATATTTCTTATATGTGCTTTCAGTATAGTACCACCTCACAATAAATTGAAAATAGGTTGCGATACACATATAATCTCTTTCAATATGACATTATGTTTTCCAGGATGACATTTCGATACTTTTCTGATTTTTGAATACTACAACTAACACCAGCTTTATATCAGCATATGAAAACCTGTATTAAGACACTTACTTTTTGCATTGATGTATGAGAATTTGCTCAGAAATGATTAACATCACACTTAGGGCAATCTTGGAATTACGTAAACTGTGAGAATTGGGCAAGGTTATCATGATGGCAACCGCCCTAGATCAACACTAGAAAGTTTATTAAATGCAAATATTCATCAAAATTTATTGTAGGTAACATAACAGGGTAACTATGTACTTATCATTACAGGGTTACTAATAAAACAAAAAGACCTATCAAATGGAATATATTTGTGGATTTTCTACAACAAATGTGTTTTTTCTCAAACATATAAAGAATCAATGATGTTCATTAATATACAAATGAGCAAATTGACATAAAGTAATTGCAAATATACAAACAATTCACTAGCTTTCATTATGTGCCATTTTGCCGTTTGTAGGTCAATATTTAATCAAGATATGACCAAAACTGTTCTGAATATTTGAATGAACAATTTGAAAGGGTTAAGGGTTTAGATAAAGGTTTTGGCCTTAAGCCTCCTCTGCAACAATGCAAACATCGCCAAAAATGTTATTTATATGAAGTTCTTAAAGACAAATCGTGTTTACATAATTCCCCTGAACAGAAACACCTTGTTTCTGAAAGTATTTAACACATTGTCATTGAAAAAATGGCATTTTTAAGGAAAATCATTAATATTCGTGAATATGCAAATGAAACTAATTTGCATAAAAATAATAACATATGAAAGAAACAGCCATAAGCTTTAATTTGATACCATTCTAACATCTGTTAGTAAATATTCAACCAAGATATGACCAAAAACGTTATGAAAAATAGAGTGAACAATTTTATAGGGTTAAGGGTTTAAATAAGGGTAACAGTCAAAAGCCCCGACCGCCAAAGTGCAAACATTGCTCAAAATGTTTCTAATAAAATGTTCTTTAAGACAAACCTTGTTTGCATGATTCCCACTGAATAGAAACAATGTTTTTGAAAGTATTTACAAATATTAGCAAAAAAGGTCACATTTTTAAGTAAAGTCATTAATATTCATGAATATGCAAATTAGGTAAATTGCATAAAATTTATAGCCAATCATTAAGCGAGTCATTATCTTTAATTTGATACCATTCTGATATCTGCAGATCATTATTTGATCAAGATATGACCAAAAACGTTTTGAAATGACTTAACAGTTTTATATGGTTAAGGGTTAAGATAAGGGTTGTGGCCTAAAGCCCCTACGGCCAAAATGCAAACATCGCTCAAAATGTTCCATATATAGTTTTCTTTAAGTTTATCTACCTGTACATAATTCCCCTGAACAAAAATGCTCGTTTTGGAAAATATTTACCAAGTTTTATGTCAAAAATCGCAATTTTAGGAAAAATCATTAATATTCATGAATATGCAAATGAGCTATTTTGCATAAAATAACTGCAAATGAAAGAGCAAGTCATAAGCTTTCATTTGATACCATTCTGATATCCATTGGTTAATATTCAATCAAGATATGACCAAATTCATGTTCAAAATTTAAATGAGTAATTTGATAGGGTTAAGGGTTTAGATAAGGGTTATGGCAAAAAGCCCCAACCGCCAGAGTGCAAACAAGGCTCAAAATGTTTCTGATAAAATGTTTTTTAAGATGAACTATGTTTACAAAATTCCCCTTGGACAGAAACACCTTATTTTGGAAAGAATTTATCAAATTTTTGCCAAAAAAATGGAAATTGTAAGGGAAATCATTAATATTCATGAATATGCAAATGAGCTTATTTGCATAAAATAATTGCAAATGAAAGAACAAGTCATAAGCTTTCATTTGATACCATTTTGACATCTCTAGGTTAATATTCAATGAAAATATGACCAAATAAATATTGTAAATTTGAATGAAAAAAATGAAAGGGTTAAGGGTTTTAGATAAGGGTTACAGCCAAAAGCCCCAACGGCCAGAGGGCAAACAATGCTCAAAATGTTTCTAAGATAATGTACTTTATGAAAAACTATGTCTAGAAAATTCCCCCTGAGGGGGGAGCAAACATGTTTCTAGCCCAGGGACTATTAATCTTGCTGGACAATAACTACGACTTGATCGCGAGATTTTATAACAACACCCACGATATACTAATATATGTCCGAAATCACGTCACTGTTTGCATTCCTTATAATGACACTGCAAGACGATCCACACGATAAAGACTAGGGATACCACTGAATAAAATAACGGAATTGCAATGCAAGCAATGTCTTAATTTTAAAGAGACATTTAACAGATATTTTTCATAAATTTAACTTTTATTTTATCTGAAAGAGCATATTTTCTTATGAAAAATCTGAAAACCCAAAGCCAAACTATTGTGCCGTTTACAAGGAATAAATAATTTTGTGCTAAAATTAAACAAATTGATGTCCACAGCAGTTTAGATTTATATGGACTTTGTCACTTCTGTCTTTACGGCGGGTTTTTTTTAGCATTTATACGCATTAGAATAACCAACCTTTGCATCAAGATATACTTTAAAAAAATGAAATTGGAATGTTATGTCCCTTTAACAATGCCATCTACTAGGAAAGACAGATACATTGCTGGATATTGTTGTCGGCAAAATCTCTGAATTGGAACTAGTCTAATAGTTTGCGGTCTGTAAATTAGTCGGCAGCTTTTCAAATTGTCACTGTTGTTTCACTTTGAAAAATCCTCTCGTCTGAAAACTGATTAATCATGTATTTGCGAGGTTTCTGGAAGGACAGCAACAAAATATGCGTTAGAACTGTGCACTGATATTGTCTTAGTTCATTAATTCAGCCTTAGTTTTCTTCTTGAGTTTCAAATGTCTCCAGATGATATGCATATTGCAATATATGAACTTTTTTTAATATTCCTGGCTTTCTAAGATCGACATCGTGCTCAATTTATTAGTTTCCTCTATTTATTGCAGAATATGATACAAACTTTTATAAGAACATGTGTTTAAAGAGGAAAAGCAGATTCCGTCCTTGTCAAAAATATATAGATAGGGAAAATATGTGTAATGTGGGCTATTCTTCTTTATGGTTATATATCATAAATGTTTGCAATTATTCATTTGTGATTGTAAAAAAAGAATGTGAATTCACAAAATTTCTGTCTAATCATAATAATAAACGTATAAATCTGTAATTTTCTCTGTGATTGGATTATCCCTGCTTGATAAAATGTCTCGTATTTGGGAAAAGATAATTCCATCTTGCGTGTAACAAATAAACGACTTTTATGTAACAACACACACCTCGCTGTGCAGGATAAAATTGTCTTTTGTTGATTACTTACTTTGATTGACAACTGACCCTGGGGTAAATGTAGAAGTAATTTAGGAAATGAATCCGTCGAATGAAAACATTTCGTAGAATAGCCATTAGGTACTGACTAAATTAACCCTAAATGGTCCAGACTGGTCACTTAAGTGATGTTTTGACCTTAGGAACATCATACGTTAGAGATCAATATATACTAGGGTCTATGTCTAAACGGCATTTCATTATGGCAATTGGTGTAGTCAGATTATTGTTTAAGTCTCGCGACCTACCCAGAGATTAAGTCTTTCATAGGCGAGGTTATTTCAATATCTCTCAAATAAAACCTCTTTTTGATGTCCCTGAGACAAAAAAAAACAGCTTTATGGAAACATTGAAGCGATGGAAGAACTTATGATAATAAGCATTTTATACTTTTTGTTTTAATATTCTGGGATATATCGTTCAAGTTCCATCTTTGCCAACACTGTCATTTTTTGCCTACAACAGATTTTTAATTTGAGCAGTCTACCTAAAATTCCGCCCATTGGAATGGTAGGAAGGACATAAAGAGATATGCAAACGACAAAATCCATGTCACTTGTAGACTTACGTTGTTCTTCTTGACAATAATTTGTATATCGAGGGCCTAGTGCAAAACTAACGTAACTGCCTTTTGTGAAATTTTTCAGGAGAGGAAAAAAACTTCACAACTTTCTAAAAATATACAATGATAAAATATTGTTTAGAACTTAGTTTATCTTCTTTTAAGCAAAATTGAAATCCAGGATAAGGACATATTAAGATGTTTTCCTTCTTACAGAGTCAGAAAATGCAAAAGAGTGAATTTCCTAAAATATATATAGTTGCAATAGTTTTGCATTCAGTCCTCGATATGTGACGCGTCACGCTAAAAGGGACCTTATCGGTTGTGTGAAAAATATCGACCCTAGCCTGTCTGCGCTGTCCGCGCAGCCAGACTAGGGCCGACACTTTTCACTTTTATGTAATTTTCTAAATCCGGAATGCATTCCCTATCTTAACATATGTTCATTTTTCGCATACGGGATCTGGTTGACCTATGCTGAGTGTGACAAGTTTGTCAAAATTTGGATTTTTGGAGTTCGGATAAGGTCCCTTTTAGCGTGACGGGTCACATATTATATAAATCAACGTTGGTCATCACAAAGTCCTTGTTCTAAAATGTCTTACTTTGTAAGGCAATAGATTACATTTTCTGGTCCTGACGTTTGGCAGTGGTCTGTAGTGTTTTTAGTATTGCGTGTTTGTTTGTCATAGGAATTATTCTTAATGGACACAATGACGTGATAACTTTAATGGTTCCGTCAAATATTTATTTTTCTTAGAATAGCAAATACAATTAGATATTAACTACATTTGTAGCTCCATATATACTAGCTAAGTGATTTGCTTATTAATCTATAACAATGTATCGTAATTCAATTATTTTCTGAAGAGTCAACCTCGCCTCCGTAAGTCTAACTGAACCCCCTTTCTCAAACGACAAACCTTGTAGAAATTCAAAGATGTACCAGACTGCAATTTTAACCCTTTCCAAAACAACAAAATTATAGGGTGGTCCACTTCAAAAACTGCCATAAATGACTAAAGGGCAGCTATTAAAGATAGAATTTGTGTAAAATATGGCAGAGAAAATAGTGAGACAAAAGGAGAAACTGCTGGTTATCAGCAGTTTCTTCTTTTCTTTCAATGTTTTCCCAATCCTATTCTGTTAAGGACGTCAAAACCAGGTCTTGTTTGGGAAAGGGTTAAGGGCATGATATTTTTGTGTTTTGGGCTTTTTTTAGGTGCTCTTTATCTTTCCTGTGGGAAGAGAAGAAATTTCTTGTCGCAAAGCTTTCATCTTGTGTGGCAAGAAAATGTGTCACTCTGTGGGAAAGGATCAAATTTTAGGAAACATGTGCGTTTTCTTCGGAATGTAATATATTGTCCATTTAAAGGACCTCTGTACAAAATCTAGGCTGCTCTGGATCCATGCTGTTCTTAAATTCCATGTATGTATATTCTTTAAGATCCTAGCCCACGTGTTTTTGTTTTCGAATTTAATTGCAAAATGTTTACATGAGAATTATAATAAAAGCGCATGTCGTCTAGACATTGCTTCATAAAAGTGGATAAACCAGGCTTTCTGAAAAAAATAGGAATTTCTCCAGGGAAGGTTTTCCTTAGATTGCTATCGAAGTGATCTTGTATTTCATGAGAAAGAATTTTTAATCAGAGAGACAAGAATTCTGAAAAGCATTCTTCATTGTCCCAATTTTGTTAAAATGTTATCTTGCCTACCATCAACGGCGTCTCAGATAATATTCAAGGACACATAAAACACGTGTCTTACAATTTTGTAGTGATATTATCATTGTCGATATGTAAAAATACCCAATGTGTGGAAACGGTTCTAATAAATGGACCTTCTTCGACTTTGAAATTTTGGAAACACATTCCACAATGTCACCGATTCCTTTAAAAAAAACTACGAATTTTCAATACGTTATTTGTTTAATCACAGTACATTATATGGACCACATAGGAGAGTGCGTGGCACTTTACTGTTTTGAAAAACATTAATTTTGTTTGTCCTAAATTGAAAACGCAAAAGCTTCCTTTACATATAAATGTCTTCGATAAGTCTCTTGAGTGTTCGTGATCAAATTCAGATAACCTTATTTTGAGTGATTTTCCCTGATTGCTATTGTCTGAGCAAATATTGCGGACTGATAACCCGGAAATGACCATAATGACTTTCATAATCGTGTCAAAATCCCAACGCACATAGCTGTCTACGTCAAATAAGATTATATGGACTAGATAGATTATTTTGTGTTCGTCATCGTGGTATGTGTCTAAGTTAGAGAGGAATTGTCTCTGCACTAGGGCTCAAAGCTCCGGAGAAAAAGGGGAGACTTTCAAAATGCAAAATTTCACTTATTGTTCACCAAGCCCAAAGTGTTTGGCACTCATTGCATTCATCTCATCGAGACGATCCCAAAGAGTACCCACAACATAGGGTTTGGAGTTGAAATACAAATTTAGAATGTCTACATTCCCTCTTATCTGTATCTCTGGGGCACACTCGGGAATCTTGTCAGACTGACTAGTTTCGTCACAGTTTAATGGCAAATGATTTTATGCTAAAAATAGACGGGTTTTCCCGTTATGTTTGATACCGTCGGTAGTGTTATAAAATCTCATTTGTCAGCAGCTTTTCAAATTGTCACCGTTGTTTCAATTTGAACAAATCCACTTGTCTGAAAACTGATTGAAATTGTATTTGCGAGGTTTCTGGAAGGGTAGCAACAAAATATGCCTTAAAACTGTGCACTGATAGTTTCTTAGTTCATCAATTCAGGCTTAGGTTTCTTCTTGAGTTTCAAATGTTTCCAAAAGATATGCATATTGCAATATATGAACCTTCTTTTAATATTTCTGGCTTTCTAAGAACGACATCGTGCTCAATTTTTTAGTTTTCTCTATTTATTACAGAATATGATACATGCTTTTTATTAGAACATGTGTTTAAATAGAAAAAGCAGATTCCGTCCTTGTCAAAAATGTATAGATGGGGAAAATATGTGAAATTTGGGCACACCAAAAGCAAATATTCTTCTTTATAGTTGTATATCAGAAATTTTTGCAATTACCTATTTTTGATTCTTTATGACGTCGCGTACGGTATTGCGACCAATTTATGTAACGTCAAAATATAGAAAAAACGTTGCACGTAAACGTTGAGCGTAAGGAACATTTCTTTGTCATCGGATTCATGTTTACTTTTTCCTTGTTTTGCGGGGGAAAGTCAATTAGCGTCGTTTATAATTAATTCATTACTAAAACAGGAGTATATATAAATAAAAGAAAAGGTATTAATTTCTGGGTTATGGTATGTGTCTACAATTTGACTCAAGACATTGAGTTACAATTTAACTCAAGACATTGCTTGTGAATACTAGTTCAAGGCGTTCGTGTTTGTTCGCGATATTCAAAACGCGAGCGGTATTTGATTTATTATATAGGTTTTTGTTTAAAACATATTTTGCAATTACTTTTTCGCAACATACAAAATTTGATCTTTCAACATGGAATGAAATTAGTCTTTGTGTCTGTGTGATTTATGATGTCTGTTTGTTATTTGCTTATTACGCGTCGTAAATATTGTATCATATTGATTCGTTTATTTTGGTTTAATTAAGATAAATAACATGAACAATAACTATTATAGCTTGAAATTAATCAAACTTGTATATGAAACAACACTTATGGCCTACTTGTAAAATATCTTTGAGACGGAAAAAGGAAACACAGGCCTTGTCATATATAGCGAATATTGTCTGATTCATGTAATCATGAGAGAATAATTTGAAAGACACGCGCGAAGAATCTTTAACATCATTTTGTTACTTGTTTTAACATTTTAACCGGAGAGAGAAAGCAAAAAACTTAACATTTGATCAAAAACGATGTTCTAATTGTTTGTTGTAGATTCTCCCAATTTGTCAGATATTTTTTTCAGTATATGAAGAATCAAGCGCTTTCACGTCGACGTTCATCGTCCATTTTGACGTAAATTTAAGGGGGTGGACATTTCTGTTTTACCTGGGAAAAATTCTGGCGTTTCTCCTATATTGATGATACGCATCTACATGTTACACCATTTTAAAGATATTGCAATGAACTAACTTTTATTCAAAATATCAATGTTCAGAATTTGACGGATTACAAAATATTCACGTCGAAAGGCGCACTAAAATATTTTTGTTCGAAAAAATGCAGGGGGTGGACATTTCTGTTTTACCTGGTAAAATTCTGATTAAGACATGAAAACGGCGTAATAGATCGTTCATATTTCATACATCTATTAACCTTATATTGAACTTGATTGTGCAAGAAGTAAGAATGAAAATAATTCTTCCGTATTTATTTCAAAGACAGTAAAAAATCGCATTTCGATGTAAAATTCCAGAAAATGGCTCACTTCACGCGCCAGCGCGAGCTTTAATTTTCATTATACTGACTTTAATATTTGCTTGTATTTTATAATAAACATATCAGATGATAGGCAATAGGATAAGCAAACGTAAAGTAATATTTTTTATTAAGTTTTTACGCTGCCAATATAAGTTTTGCTCGGAGTAATTAAATTCTTCGATTTTTTATGTTACACGTCACGCTTTAAAACGGGTGTCTTTTCCGTTAAATTTTAACCAAATTCAGGACTTTCCTGTGTTTCAGGTCCATGTAAAACTATAAACAGACAGGTTCATGTATACAGAAATAGTTTTTAACAAGAAAACGATTCTCAATTAAACATGTTTCTTTAACCAGCACAACTTTCATTGATGATCCGGATTTTTCACGACTGGTCGCAATAACGTGCGCGACGTCTCATAAAAATAGAATATGAATTAACAAAATTCCTGTCTATTCATAATAATAAAAGTATAAATCTGTATTTTCTCTGTGATATAGGATTATCCCTGGTTGATAAAATGTCTCGTATTTGGGACAAGATAATTCCATCTTGCGTGTAATAAATAAACGACTTTTATGTAACAACACACACCTCGCTGTGCCGGACAAAATTGTCTTTTGTTGATTACTTACTTTGATTGACAACTGACCCTGGGGTAAATGTAGAAGTAATTTAGGAAATGAATCCACCGAATGAAAACATTTCGTAGAATAGCCATTAGGTACTGACTAAATTAACCCTAAATGGTCCAGACTGGTCACTTAAGTGATGTTTTGACCTTAGGAACATCATACTTTAGAGATCAATATATACTAGGGTCTATGTCTGAACGGCATTTCATTATGGCAATTGGTGTAGTCAGATTATTGTTTAAGTCTCGCGACCTACCCAAAGATTAAGTCTTTCATAGGCGAAGTAATTTCAATCTCTCTCAAATGAAACCTCTTTTTGATGTCCCTGAGACAAAAAAAAACAATTTTATGAAAACATTGAAGCGATGGAAGAACTTATGATAACAAGTATTTTATACTTTTTGTCTTAATATTCTGGGATATATCGTTCAAGTTCCATCTTTGCCAACACGGTCATTTTTTTCCTTCAACAGATTTTGAATTTGAGCAGTCTACCTAAAATTTCGTCCATTGGAATGGTAGGAAGGACACAATTTATGCAAGAGATATGCAAACGGCAAAATCCATGCCGTTGTTCTTCTTGACAACAATTTGTGTCCCATCACGCTAAAAGGGACCTTATCGGGTGTGTGAAAAATATCGACCCTAGTCAGTCTGCGCAGTCCGCGCAGCCAGACTAGGGCCGACAACTTTCACTTTTAAGTAATTTTCTAAATCCGGAATGTTTTCGCTATCTAACTATATGTTCATTTTTCGCATACGGGATCTGCTTGACCTGTGCTGAGTCTGACAAGTTTGTCAAAATTTGGATTTTTGGGGTTCGGATGAGGTCCCTTTTAGCGTGACGGGTCACATTTGTATATCGACGGCCTAGTGCAAAACTAACGTAACTGCCTTTTGTAAAATTTTACAGGAGATGAAAAAAAAAACTTTACAACTTTCTAAAAATAAACAATGATAAAATATTGTTTAGAACTTAGTTTATCTTTTTATTAAGCAAAATTGAAATCCAGATAAGGGCATAAGATGTATTCCTCCTTACAGAGTCAGAAAATGCAAAAGAGTGAATTTCCTAAAATATATATAGTTACAATAGTTTTGCATTCAGTCCTCGATATATCAATCAACGTTGGTCATCACAAAGTCCTTGTTCTAAAATGTCTTACTTTGTAAGGCAATAGTTTACATTTTCTGGTCCTGACGTTTGGCAGTGGTCCGTAGTGTTTTTAGTATTGCGTGTTTGTTTGTCATGGGAATTATTCTTAATGGACACAATGACGTGATAACTTTAACGGTTCCGTCAAATATTTACTTTTCTTAGAATAGCAAATACAATTAGATATTAACTAGTTCCATATACTAGCTACGTGATTTGCTTATTAATCTATAACAATGTATCATAATTCAATTATTTTCTGAAAAGTCAACCACATCTCCGTAAGTCTAACTGAACCCTCTTTCCCAAACGACAAACCTTGTCGAAATTCAAAGATGTACCAGACTACAATTTTAACCCTTTCCCAAACAACAAAATTTTAGGGTGGTCCACTTCAAAAACTGCCATAAATGACAAAAGGGCAGCTATTAAAGATAGAATTTGTGTAAAATATGGCAGAGAAAATAGTGAGACAAAAGAAGAAACTGCTGGTTATCAGCAGTTTCTTCTTTTGTTTCAATGTTTTCCCAATCCTATTCTGTTAAGGACGTCAAAACCAGGTCTTGTTTGGGAAAGGGTCAAGGGCATGATATTGTTGTGTTTTGGGGGTTGTTTAGATGCTCTTTATCTTTCTTGTGGAAAGAGAAGAAATTTCTTGTCGCAAAGCTTTCATCTTGCGTGTCAAGAAAATGTGTCACTCTGTGGGAAAGGATCAAATTATAGGAAACGTGTACGTTTTCTTCTAAATGTAATATATTGTCCGTTTAACCCTTTCCCAAACAGCAGAAATTTAGGGCGATCCTCTTCAAAAACTGCCACAAATGACAAAATTGAGGTTATTAAAGACATAATTTGTGCAAAATATGACAAAAAAATATTGAGACAAAAGGAGAAACTGCTGGTTATCAGCAGTTTCTTCTTTTGTTTCAATGTTTTCCCAAGCATTTTCTATTAGGGACGTGAAAACCAGGTCTTGTCTGGGAAAGGGTTAAAGGACCTCTGTACAAAACTAGGCTGCTCTGGATCCATGCTGTTCTCAAATGCCATGCATGTCTATTCTTTAAGATCCTAGCCCACACGTTTTTGTTTTCGAATTTAATTGCAAAATGTTTACATGAGAATTATAATAAAAGCGCATGTCGTCTAGACATTGCTTCATAAAAGTGGATAAACCAGGCTTTCTGAATAAAATAGGAATATCTCAAGGGAAGGTTTTCCTTAGATTGCTATCGAAGTGATCTTGTATTTCATGAGAAAGAATTTTTTTAACAGAGAGACAAAAATTTTGATTAGCAATCTTCATTGTCCAAATTTTGTTAAAATGGTCTCTTGCCTTCCATCAACGGCATCTCAGATAATATTCAAGGACACATAAAACACATGTCTTACAATTTTTGAGTGATGTTATCACTGTCGATTTGTAAAAATACCCAATGTGTGGAAACGGTTTTAATAAATGAACATTCTTCGACTTTGAAATTTTGGAAACAAATTTCACAATGTCACCGATTCTTTTGAAAAAAAAATCTACGAATTTTCAATACGTTATTTGTTCAACCACAGTACATTATATGGATCACATAGGGGAGTGCGTGACACTTTACTGTTTTGAAAACATTTTATTTGTCCTAAATTGAAAACGTAAAAGCTTCATTTACATAAACATGTCTTCGATAAGTCTCGTGAGTGCTCGTGATCAGATTCAGATAACCTTATTTTGAGTGAATGTCCTTGATTGCTATTGTCTGAGTAAATATTGCGGACTGATAACCTGGAAATGACCATAATGACTTTCATAATCGTGTCAAAATCCCAACTCACATAACTGTCTACACCAAATTAGATTATGTGGACTAGATTATCTTGAGTTCGTCACCCTGGTATGTGTCTAAGTTAGCCCATTACCAAACGACAAAATTTTAGACTTGTCTAAATTCAAAGATGCTGCAGACGACTATTTAAAGTGAATGGAATTGCACATTTTTGGCCTTTCTTGGTAGAAAATATTGTGGGAAATGAAGAAATTGCTTGTCACAAGCAATTTCTTCATTTCCCACAATGTTTTCCCAAGCCCTTTGCTTGGAGTCAAAAAGAGTCACTGTGTGGTAATGGGTTAGAGAAGAATCGTCTCTGCAATAGGGTACCAGAGCTCCGGAGAAGAAGGGGTGACTTTCAAAATGCAAAATTTCACTAACTGTTCACCAAACCCAAAGTTGTGGGCACTCATTGGAATCGTCTCATCGAGACTATCCCAATGAGTACCCACAACATAGGGTTTGGAGTTGAAATAACAAATTTAGATTGTCAACATTCCCTCTTATCTTATCTGTATCTGTATTCGGGGAATCTTGTCAGACTGACTAGTTTTATCACAGTTTAATGGCAAATAATTTTGTGCTAGAAATAGACGGGGTTTCCCGTTATGTTTGATACCATCGGTAGTGTTATAAAATCTCGTAACTACAAAGTACAATAGTCCCAGCCGAAAATGACAGTGACGTAGGCTGATGTTTACTGCTGCAAAACCAATCAATTCGTCTGATTTGCACCGTTACAAATACGAACAGAGTTGATTGGTTGTCAAGTAGTAAACATTAGCCCACGTCACTGTCACTTTCGGCCGGTACTATTGTACGGCTTGAATCACTGAGCCGTAGTTACGAGACTTCATAACAACACCCACGAAATACCATTTGTTTGTCCGAAATTACGTCACAGTTTACTTGATAGAAATGTTCCCTATTAATCCTTTCACAACGGAAATTATGGAGGGTGGTCTACATTTAGTTTAAAAAGCTAAAGGATTGATTTAGACAAAGGAATTAATTTAGGAATAAATTTAAAAAAATAACTCTGCTTCAACTTTGCTTCAATGTTTTCTAAAACCTCCTTTAAAAGAGGTTTCAAAGCAATGTCTTGTTTGGGAAAAGGTTATAGACAATGGAAAGCTTGGACATTGCTTCTAGAGCAGAATAATTAGGACGCCCTGAAAGTAAAAGGTTAAAAAGGTCATTGAAGGTTCTAACCCGGCGCATTAGAACTGAAGATACAGATTGTTGTACCACAGACAATTTTTGCAAGGCGTTCAACATGTTGAACTCCGAAACGGATAGTACTGCGTTAATTATTATCGAAGAAAAACGTATCTATGACTATTTACAATTTCAAAAGTAGCACATATACTAGGAAATCTTAATTCAAAATGTTGGGATCATGACAGAATTACAGACAACATTCAACAAACCAGAAGCATACTCATTGGAGATTACAGAAACTGATACCTATATAATAGAAGTTTGAAATAACAAAACCGAAAAAAATGCATTTTGATGCTCTGGTTGTTTTTCGAGTTAGGTTAGAATGGCCGTAATGTGGCCATTTTTAGATTTATAAAGAATCGGATTTTTTCGAGCGTCGTCGTTACGTATCCGAAATTATTCGAGCGCGGTCGTAAACATTCGGCGGTGGAAAGTTCCACCGCCGAATGTTTTCGATGTCGCCCGAATGATTCCGACGTCGCCCGAATCTCATTAGGGATAGACTACTAGTACCTTAATGCAGCAGTTCATGTACGAATACTTGTATTGCTACACCTTTATTTATTTATTTTAAGTTCATGACCCGACAAAGACAAATCCGTACTGCCGGTGGCATTTTGCCACTCCTGAAATTCTAAAAGTATCTTGAAATACTTCATCAAATAATTAAATTAATTGTTTCTCGGAAATTCTATCATATATATCAAAGATTTTGTCAATTAAACGCACTCATTAGTTTCCTGTTATTGTGGAGTAAAAGGCTTGTTTGCGTCTTTATCGATATTTACATAGTAGTTTGGATCTTTGATATTTCCCAACTTTGGCAAGAAAGTCAAAATAGCTCATAAGTGATATTTTAGAAAAAAAACTGATTAAATAAGAGTCATTAATGTGTTGAAATTTAACAAGCTTTAAAAGATGATCTGAACCGCTCCCAAACGTTATAAATTTACTTTGCACAGTGATGTACAATGCGAAAAAATGCAACTGACAAAACAGTGTAAGAGTAGGAAATATTTATACCACATAAAATAATTGGAGATGGGGGGAGGCGAAGAAAAAAAATGATGTTTTAAGCATTTCTTATTTTTTTCGATCAAGGATTCTGATTTTTCCAATCGTGCAAATGTCACAAACAGGGGACTGTTTTGGACATTGCTTATCCATTTCTCAAGTGGCAAAAAAATAGGTTGGTCCAATCTGACATATGTTTTAAAGCCACAAAATGGATGTCGAAAAAAAGAAGACTAATCAAGGACATAGCACAAAGAAATGTTGGAACAGACTAACAAAATGATGCTTATCATTTCTTCTTTAATGTTTTCTCAAGTGCACTTTCTATAACATTATGCAATCTAGGTTTATAAATTCTATACTTATGTAAAAAGGTTTGGTAGGTTTCTTTGTCAGTCAAACAATAGATTTAAAATGATTTGATAAAGAAGAATAAAATATCTAGTTTTCCATTTCTATAATTACCCTGTGCATAACAATCGAAATGTGCACGGGAAGTAATAATAATTCACTTCAAAAGCATCTACTTGTCTGTATACTAGGTTCTTTTTGTTAATAAAATCTCATACTTCAAACTAGATTTTGAAGTAATTTGAACTCATATAATTATCACAAAAGATCAAAAGTTCGATCCTCTTTATTAGATAAGTGCTACAGATGCTGCATGAAAATATCAATACATTACATTTTCATACACAATTTGTTGACAAACATTTTTACTCATTATCAAAGGACAAACTTTTTGACTGTTTCAAATTGAACGTTTTTGCAAACAACAATTTCAAGTTGATTAGATTTAAAAATCTTTCCATTCTAGGTTAGAAAATCATTGTGGAAAATGAAGAAATTGCTTGTGACAAGCATTTTTTTTCATTTTCCACATTGTTTTCCCAATGTTTTCTTGTGAGGGAGTCAAAATGCGTCACCGTATAATAATGGATTTAAACGTTTCCAAATAATACCACATATTGACGCTTGTCTAAAGCTGTAGTTACGATATTTTGAAAGAAAAGTATCATAATGTTGTCTGGCAAAGGACTGAGACTGCGCATTCTAATCTATGAAGAATTTAATGAATTGCACAAGTCTGGCACCAAAACAAAGACTTAGACACCAGACATACAAATGAGCCGAACTAAAAGTGTTCTATGCAATTAATTCTTGGCAATCAAAGCTATCTTAATCGAGAAGGATTATCATCATTTTTCATACCACTGTAAAATTAATTTAAGCTCTCAAAAATTTAAATAGATTTTCAAAATTGACATTCCGAACAGAAGGCGCACCCACTTGAAACATAAAACGCTTAAATGAATGTTCAAAATACTTATTATTCGTTTGAATTTAATCTTTAACCGTATAACATCTGGCTTTGGCGTTTAAGATAAAGAAAGCTTGAGAAAGTCAAAATAAGGTGCTGACTATCAGCAGTTTCCTTTTCCTCAATCGTCTCCCACTCTTTAATAATGAGGACTTCTTTGGAAAAAGATTATTCTGAATTACATAGCCTTTACCCAAATGACAAAATTTTAGCATAGTTCAATTAGCAAGCTACTGCAGACAACCGAATGGTCATCGATAAAAAATCATATGAATATAAAATATTACAAAGAAAATATTTAGGCAAAAGGAGTAAATTCTGATTATCAGCATTTTCTTCTTTTGTCTCAATGCTTTCCCATACTTTAATTATCAGAGACGTCAAAACCAGGAGTAAGAAGTGTCGGATTGACCACAGAAGTCGGTGTTTAGCAGTCTCTTCAATATTTATCAATATTTCTTCGATTTTTGAAAACAGGTTATGCCGGTCAACTCTTTCTCAAGCAATGCCCGTTTCTCAAACGACTTTTGCGTAATTTAAGCTTAAGTTGTAGTTAAATATTAGATTCGAACTTACTTGAAATGACTTAAGGACAACAGACCCTTTTATGCTGGCGTGCTTTATTAAGCACAGCTTGGGAAACCATTACCACAAAAGGAAAACTGGTGACAACCAGCTTTTTAATCTTTTGGTTCAATGCATTCAAAATATTATTTGCTATGTTGTAAAAAATACTTGATCAACACCCATATGATATGCCTATATATGCCTATCATTATACATAGTACGACAGGGAACCAGACTAACAAGATTAGTAGAGCTCTATGGCCGCATCCAGTGCGGAGATTCCCCTATATATAAAGACAAATACCAAAGTCCATTAATGTTGAGAGTAAAGATATGGCATTTATGAAGTAGATAGTTTTCGGTATGTTTTTAACACTAGCAGTACAGTTTTATACGATCATCATGTTAACCCGAAATAAAGCGATTTTAACTTGTGATTGTATAAACTACATGATATATTGGCAATTTGATTCAACATGATGTACATGCCTGATTAACTCAGTGGTAGAGCGTCCAACTTGCCTTCCAGACGACCAGGGTTCGATTCCTACACTGGGTGAATGTTTTTTTTTCCTACTATGGATTCTGCATTTCTCAAACTAAACGATTCTAGAAAAAGCAGACACAATGAAAGCATATTGTTGCTACGGCAATCACGTTATTTCTTGAAAGGTTATTATGAAATACGTTATTGCTTATATGTAAATCATTTATCCAATTGAAAACATTTATTAATTCGCATTGTTGTTTCAATGTTTTCAGTTACGTTGTTTGCATATTGTTGTTTCCATACTATCAGTTACGTTGTTTTGCATATTGTTGTTTCCATGTTGTCTCCATGTGATACATTACTGCTAAAAATCACGAAAATATTGCTTAAGAATGGTATAGAAATAATTTCATTGATAGATGTTGTGGTACTTATCTTTAGTCTCGCCTTAATTCTACGTATGTGTCTCAGAATACGTCAACTCTTTGACCATTTGTACGATACGTAGAAGGCGTACCATATATAAAGTAGTTAGGTGTTTTATCGGGGTATGGGTTTTTGAGCGAAACGCTGCTGTTTGGCTAATTTTAAATACCTGAAACGAATAATTGTTGTTTGTCGTTTCTGCCGACCAAACCTGTGTTCCACCTGGGTTTCACAAAAGTGTGTTTTTATTGCGTTTTTGCAATATCTAGAAGAATTTGGTATGAAAAAAATGTAAAAAAGTAGGGGGACAAAAAGATGTAACCGGCGTGGGATTCGAACCCTAACCTCCAGCATTCAAATCGGCAGCTCTACCACTGACATAATCAGACAACTTGTTATGGAAGTATTCTGGAATTGTCAATATATAGTTAATATATGTTCAAAATTAAACACCGCTTTATTTCGGGTAAGCGCGATGATCGTATAAAACTGTTACTGACAGTGTTGAAAATATACCGAAAACTATCTGCTTCATAAATGCCATATCGATCCTCTCTCTTTGCTTTTAAAATTAAAAAACTTTGTTCTTTGTCTTTGTAGTGAAATCGTCCCAATGGATGCGGTCATTGCTGTGTGTGCCTGACCCAATAACGCAGACTAGAACAAGAATTCTAATAAGTGTAGACGAATTCACTTTCTTCTAGACGTTGTAAAGCGCATGCGTATCAACCGCAGCTAGTTTGATGTTGTTGCCAGGGACAACAGACCTGCGTTTGCAACGAGCGTTTTGATTGGTTGGTGACTTTCCCAGGTCACAGACGATGACCCCTAATAGGTGATTCTCAGATGTAACATTATGAAATAAGATGACATCTGAATTCATTCAGATTGGGGAAAGGGTTACTCAACAAGCAATGAATAGATGATTCAAAACAAAATGTACGGGGCATACATCATTCTGTCTCTGTATATCAAATAGCAATTTATGTCGGAATGATTTACCCATTTTGGATATAACAATTACAAAATATCTGAAATGAAGCGGCCCATTTGGCAATGTAAATCGTTTGTAGATTACATTTTCGGCTTAGGTTCTATGATTACGAATCCTAGCATATATGTTTTTTTTTTTTCAAGACAGAATTCGCCAAGCTGACCATAAATATTTTAGTTATCGAGGTACTTAACAATAGATAATATTGGGTCGTAGTATCGAAAATAAGTTTCGTCGTTAAATTCTGATACCTTTCTTTTTCATGATATTTCTATACATAGGAAAAAGAAAATATCAGCCAGGATCTGGAAAAATGTCCCTTCTAGCATTTGAGACAGTCATGTTTTGCGATAAGTCTGTGCCAAAAACCAATCTGATTTGGATCAATGATGCTGTCTCACAGATGCTACAGGTCATGAAGATGCTATTGTAGCTATTGTCTCAGCAATTATAAAAGATGCAGTTTTATTAAATGACAGACCACATATCACTGCATGTTACTGAATACATATTCGCAATTACGTTGGCGCAACGTGTTGTCGGGTCATGATTGCGTAGGCTGGCATACTGTCAAATAGACCATGCATTCAGACGTATGGAATTTAGTGGTAGTTGTGTTTGCATGGAATTTGTCTAAACTTTTGATGCTCATGATTCACGTTCTTGGTATGAAATTAAAGAGATAAGAATGTTCCCAATCAAAGTACAAATCATATAGTGCCAAAGAAGATTTTATATGAGCTGTGTGAACAAGACATTTTATTTTGCTTTTAGAATCTAATTCATTTTCAAAAAATACAGTTGAACTTTAATGAGGCTATAATAAAGATATAACTTTAATGAATTAGGGGAGCCTATCATTATAGTGATATGCATACAACTATACCAGCAAAAATTATGTTCTAATCATACGTTCTTGTTGTTGGCTTTTGCTTTCAAATTCAACATGTCATCATAGCATGGAAAAGTAAGATGTCCTAATAATTCCTGAAAATTCACTTCTCAAGTGAAAAATTCAATTTGCACTGTGAAGTGAATGGTTCTGAAAGTTTAGATCTAATAAGTCTGCGAATGCCGCCTCCGAAGACAGTAAAATTCCTCCAATTGAATTTGAGCTACATTCGTGGGCAACCATATATTATATATTCATCTTTGCCAAACGCACATACTCATTAAATATCAATAATTCGCCCAACGAAAATTGCCTCCTTGGAAACGCCACTATCAATCCCTAGCAAACCTTGAAAATGATTTTTTCGACACAATTTACAAAAGGTCATTTCCATAAGATGTTCAAAATATTTGATATTATAGACACAAAATACGGTATACGAGTATCTAACGATTAAAATCTCGAATATATAAAGTGTACATTATATCATAACCAAACGACAAAATCTGACGGCGGTCAAAAAGGATTTGAAAGAAAAGTATTATTATGTTGTTTGGCAAAGGACTGATACTGCAAGTTCTAATTTGTGAAGAATTTAAATGAATTGCACAAGTCTGGCATCAAAACAAAGACTTTAGAACCAGACAAACAAATGAGCCAAACTAATATTGCTCCATGCAATTAAATCTTGGCAATCAAAGGTATCTTAATCAAGAAGGATTAACATCATTTTTCATACCTTCGTAAGATTAATTCGAACGATCAAAAATTTAAATAAATTTTCAGAATTGACATTCCGAGCAGAAGGCGCACCCACTTGAAAAATAAAACGCTTTTGAGTATTCAAATGACTTATTATTCGTTTGCGCTTAATCCTTACCCATAAAATATCTGGCTTTGGTGTATGATATCAAGAATGCTTGAGTAAACATAGTATAGGGACAAGAAGAAGGTGTTGACAATCAGTAGTTTCCTTTTCCTCAATCGTCTAATATGCTTAATGATAACGAGGAGTTCTTAAGGAAAGGAAAGGGTTACTCTTAATCACTGAAAAAGTGTCCGACTGACCAAAAAAGTCGGTGTTTTCAAGTCTCTTCAATATATCAACATTTCTACGATTTTTGCAAACAGGTTATGCCGGTCAAATCTTTCCCAAAGCAAATCCCGTTTTACAAATATCATTTTCGTATATACGCAACGTAAGTTGTACTTAAACAATTGAAAATGCATTTAGGTTCAAACTTACGAAATGGCGGTTTAGAACAACGGATCCCTTATGTTGACGTTCTTTATTAAACAGAGCTTGGGAAATCATTGCCGCAAAAGGCAAACTGGTGATAGTCAGCTTTTAAATCTTTTGGCTCAATACATTTTCTGCTAAATTGTTAAAAAAAAACTTAATACATTCTATCTTTAACAACATCCATTTGGTTGAATCAACTTTCAAAAAGTTTCTGTATCAAATGTGTCGTTTGGTCAAGGGTTATCCAACATCAATGGATAGATAATTTAAGATAGAATAACCGTAATGTCGTCATTTTGGGATTCGTAAAACATTGCTTTTTTCGAGCGTCGTCGTTACGTATCCGAACCTATTTGGGTGCGGTCGTAAACATTCGGCGGTGGAGAGTTCCACCGCTGAATGTTTTCGATCGCGCCCGAATAATTCCGACGTCGTGCGAATCTCATTAAGGGTGTACTACGTTAAAACAAATTGTACGGGCCATACATCATTCTGTCTCCGTATATCAAATAGCAATTTTTGCCAAAATGATTTATCCATTTTGGATATAACAATTACACAATATCTGAAATGAAGCGGACCATTTGGCAAAGTAAATCATTTGTAGATTACATTTCCGGCTTACATTCTACGATTACCCCAGTCCTCCTAACGCGAATGATGTTTTTTACTAAGGCAAACTTTGCCTTGCTGGCCATCTAGATATTTTGGCGGACGAGACACTCAACGATGGAAATGCTTCTGAGTCGTAGTTCGCTACCTAAAAAGAGTTACGTTTGACATTTGAAATGTGTCTTTTATCACGATGTTTCTGTATGCTGATAAGAGTAAAATGCTTGACATTCAGCTCTGATAAATGACAGGCTCCAGGTTACTTCAGGTTACTGATATAAACGCACTTACGGTTGGACTACTTATTCTCAGATCGTGACCTTTGTAGAATGGCAAAAAGGCCAATACATTTAGTGAGTACTTGTATGAAATTAGCTTATGATTTTGATGCTTATGACTTCCTTACTGGACAAATAGCATTCAGCTGAATATGGGCTATTCGTCCGGTAACGCACTAAAATTAAAGGCCTACAGTCATATAAATATTTTCTCCGTCACCGTTCAAGTTATATAATCCACTGAAATATTGGAGATAAGCTGTAAAAACCCAAAACTTTACTCTTTTTTTTTCTTTATTACAATACAATAAAATATTCTTTATTTCTGCCACAGTTTACAAATGTGATACATTGCATTATGTAAATGGATGTGAACAAAAATCATTTTGTAATAAAGGTAGTATGGATATAGGGAAAGTGGTATGTTCATATATTTAGCTGGTTTGTACGTTCGTAAATGCGGTGCAAGTCTTCTATGTCTATGTGACCACTTAGGTAATTAACCAAGCAATTTCAAAAAGAGAACTACAGATAAGAAGTCTTTTCAAAATGTACCATTTTATCTATTTTTCACCAAACCCCATGTTGTGGGCACTCATTAGAATCGCCTTGTCGAGACGATTCAGATGAGTACCCAAAAAGTAGGGTGTGGATTTGAAAGGAAATAGAATGTCTTTACCCACTCTTATCTGTTGCTCTGATAGAGAAGGGAAACTTCAAGTTATCAACATTTTCTACAAGAGATCGTTTTCCGCGCTTAATTTATTTTCAATAAATACAGTTTTAAGGTTAGTTTGGACTCGGGGGTTACTTTTAATCCGCCCAATGATATTTTTTATTTGTACACATGTTGTAAAGTAACATTTCCTGAACAAAATATAAAAAAATCAGGTTAATAAGTTTCCTGGCTCGTTTTCGTGTCAGAGTTATCTGTCCTTGACTAGTAATGACCATTTTCGCAAAATTACCCTTATATTTTAAAGTCATATAGCAAGTTATTCTGAATGGATAATTTCAAATGTTATATATACAATGTATATCAATTTAGAGACTTAGGCTAACATATGCACACATGTGATGAATGATTGAAAGAAATATTTCAAAACCGATTTCTGGAAAAAAAATATGGGAAAAGTTAAAAAATCACATTTTATGAGAAAATTTTGCAACCTTTTTTTCAATTTGCCACAAAAATACCCAATGATGATTTTTTTTTTTTTTCATTGTTTGTTTGTTTGTTTTTTGATATTTTGAAGATAATACCAAGAGTTATTTTTACACAAAAAATCAGCACACCTTTCAACGCAAATAAAAAAGATATTTGACTTTATCTTACCCCACCCGCCCTGTTTTAGCCTAATTATTACAAAAATATCTATATTTTTAAAACAAAACCCTAAAATTTTCTGATATACGTTTACATTTAGAACAATAAAATACTTAATTTGACATTCACCATCACAAAAAAGGGGAATGTTTCGCTTTAAAAATTTATAAAAATTGTAGCTTGGGCATTTGGTGCCGCAGAATAAACTCAAGATTTGCAAGTCACATGGCCGCTCTCCAAACTTACCTTAAAAACTGTCCTGAATTGGGAAAATAGTATCATTTTTACGTGATACATTCATGACCGTCTTCATTTTCTTTCAATCTTGGCATGCCATCATAGTTTGGAAAGGCAGGATTCCCTGAGTACTAAAAACTCCCTTTTAGTGTGACAACTCCAACATGCATTATTAAGGACAGGGTTCTGAAATTTTAGATCTAATAAGTCTGCGAATACCGCCTCTGAAGACAGTTAACCCTTTCCCAAACAAGACCTGGTTTTGACGTCCCTAATAGGAAAAGGCTTTGGAAAACATTGAAACAAAAGAAGAAACTGCTGATAACCAGCAGTTTCTCATTTTGTCTCAATGTTTTCTATGTTATATTTTTACACAAATGAATTCCATTTTGTCATTAGTGACAGTTGTCGAATCAGATCATTCTTAACTTTTGCCGTTTAGGAGAGAGTTAGATTCCTTCAGTTTGATTTTAGCTGCATTCGTGGGCAGCCTTATTATTGTTTATCCCTCTTTGCCTAACGCACATACCCATTAAATATTGATAATAATGATTCGGCCTATGAAAATTGCAACCTTGAAAATACCACCATGAATCCCTGGGAATCCTTGAAAATGATCTTTTCAACTCAATTTTACTAAATGTCATTTTCACAAGGTGAGCAAAACTATTTGACATAAAGGACACAATATAGGCTTCGATAACTTAACCTATGAAAAGCTTGAATGCCATCTTCATGTGGCTAGACCTAGCCTGGTCTAACAGGATTTCTTCAAAGGGTCAACTTTTTTCAGAAAATGGGGTGGCAATCTAAGTCAGTGTAATGCACAGATATTTGCTAATGACTAACAAATGAATGAAAAGGATAAACCCTCTTTAGGTATGTCATCAGTACTTTATATTGATACTTCGAAATTTTCTTCTTATAACGCAGTCCGGTCAAAATACATACACTGTAAATACAGTCGACCTGTGTCGAAGTCAGGGGGGTAGAAAAATACCACAACATATATGGAATTTCCCTTGTCAGATCCTGATTTTCAGCATTTTCTTCTTTGTCACAATGTTTTCACAAGCCTATCATAAAAGAGAAGTTCATACCAGATCCCGATTCATATGAACATCAAACAAAAAATTGTACCATAATGACAAAAAGCAAAAGATTTAACCACCTAAGCGTTTTATTATTTCCTTGTTATAATGATTTATAGTGCAATATTTCAGGAATCGCTGCTTTACATACAAAACAGCATAACTCCAGTTTGAAACAAGTTAGTTAACACCTTCCCAAACAAGACCTGGTTTGACGTCCTTTATAGAAATGGCTTGGGAAAACATTGAGACAAAAGAAGAAACTGCTGATAACCAGCAGTTTCTTCTTTTGTCTCAATATTTTCTATGCTATATTTTACACAAATTCTATCTTTCATAACATCCATTTTGTCATTTGTCATCAGTTTTTAAGTGGATCACCTTAAAATTTTGCTGTTTGGGAAAGGGTTAATACGATGTTTTAAGAAAAACGGCGTAATACAGTTCACACGTAAAACTGCACAATAACTGCAGCTGTTTTACAAGCAAGAAGTATTTTAATTATAGAGCATAAAATTTTTAATCCTTACCCAACTTGACCTGGTTTTGATATTATCAATAGTAAAAACCTGGTAAAACCTGGTTAAGACTTGACGAGAAAAAAGAGTATGCTGATAGTAATCGTTTTCTCTCGTTGTCTCAATGTTTTGAATATTAAAATGTGTACAAATTATTGTTCAAAGCAAAACAAACTGTGGGCCTTTGGAAAAAGGGTTACACTAAATGACACATATCTATGAAGAGTGCAAATTATATAGGAACAATTGATAATTACCAGCAGATGTCTGAAATACTTGAATGTTCTCCAATTTATTCTTCTCATCTCTTATTAGACATGTGCAATGTAAGAACGAAAACGGAGACGAAGTACGAAACCGGTTAAACTGTGGGGGACATATCAAAACATGCGAAAGGTGAAATCGTTTGCAATGCCGCAACTAAATTTTAAATCAACTTGAGTTACGACATTTTCAACGTGGTCAGCGAAATACTGCATATAAGGCCAATTGAAGGTTATTCTTTTGGTTTAAATGTATTTTGTATTTTCCTGCAATTGATTAAAACGACTGAATGTGGTTCAAGGTTATTTTCAACTACTCTGGTCATATCGCGGCGACTGGAGCACATAACCATGGATTTCTGGATTTTCTCTAAACAGTATTACCACAATAACCAATCGGCGCATACTGCTACTCTCTCACATGGTGAAACAAAATGTCAGAAAGGGTATTGGATTGGCCGAGCCGAGATTCACAATAAGGACCCCGGATCGATAGGATCTGGTGCAACAAAACAACTGAGCTATCTGGGCTCAGCCTTTTTTTCAAACGAAAAAGTTAAGACACGTCCAATATCATGTAGTGGTAGACTAAATAGTAGTTGTTATTGAAAACAGAAAATGTTATTGTAACGACGTAGAAAATGTTCACGGAAGCGAGAAAATATTCGTTATGCTTTTTCTCTGGATCTTTTCTGAAACATTCTCTATCGGTGACATGTAGACAAGACATTGTGTTTCAAATTTTTAAAGATCCAATGTCCTTCCCAGGCCCAAATTCTTGTTTAAAAAACCAATGACAAAGGGTTTTTTTTTAAAGACTTTTAGCCTTATCTTGGAATGTTTATAGACATCAGGCCCCGGTTTCTCGAAAAAAACTTAAGTACGTTCTCAGTCTCAAATCTGAGCACCGTGCTCAAATCGCACGAAATCCACGTGAACTTCAATCGAATACCCTTCAACGTTGGAGAGTATTCCTTTGAAGTTGTAGTAAATTTGAGCATGGACTCATGAGAATATACTTAAGTTTTTTCGAGAAACCGGGGCCAGATCACATAAACTATGATTCAAACTCAGAATGACAGGAAATCGATAATCGTGTTACGATCTAAAATAAGATCAAATATCATAATCACGTTCACAACTATTTTACAAACCGATTTCATGTGTGTTATATACCGTCGTATTCTAAGCTGTTACAGGTCAGTCGAAGTCGAAATTCGGCACACAGAGAAATAAAGGGCACTTTTTTAATCATGTATAGTTATTTTTAAAGATAATCTCCAGCAAAATTGGTGAGAACGCATCTTTAATGCTTTTTCCGAGCTGAATCTGATAACATCAGTAACACGATGGGCATCCCACGTGACTTTTGGGAAGCGTTCACACCAAAAACTGTCCCCTTCAAGGATGTTTTGTTTAATTACTCAATTTATTCTCCACGGATTTTGACGAGCTAAAATGTACCGTGCTTAGAAATTCATTCCAAATTCTAACTCACTCTGCACCGAATCACCCCCCTTTATATGTAAATATTTGTAAACCGTTCTGATCTATCGATATAACATTTATTTATAGTGGTACCATCAACATTGAGACTCAAAAGTACTTTTAACTATTGACTGTCCTGCGTGAGAGGGGTGTTGTGATTACATCTAACGGTAAACGCATTCTTAAAACCACGACGTTTACATACCTGGTTTACCTGTTCAGTTTGACTCGTCTGTCCAGAGGTCATGGTTTATTTATAGTGCCTATATGATATGTAGGATTCTAAATTTAGAACATCGGTAGTAAAGTGTAAGTACGGTGCACGTGGTACACGGTCAAAGCAAACTGTCAACCTTTTCAATATCTATTATATGTGACCTCGTGAAACAGGAAACAGCGAACTATTTGTTTCTCAAAAAAAGCCACGTATGCCTGTATGCCTGTATGCTTGACATTTTTACGGTACTGACTATTCACTAGAACTTTTTAAAATTTATAAAAAATGAAAAAAATGATAGATTAGATATCGCTGTTTTTTTTCGGATTGTTCAACTGTTTCAGTTGAATGAATTAGATTTCTGCACGATATCAATTCAATCGGTATCATCAGAGCCTGTATATATTCATTGATGGGTTCAGCTACTGACATGGCCAATATGCTTTCTAATATATGATTGTTTACAAACCACATCAATGAATCATGCAGCTGGTGGCTCGGATTCAATATTGTGTTTGTAGAGGTGCAGGATGTACGAGAACCACGCATCCATTCTTTTCCCCCTCCTTTTCCAAGGACAGCTATTACCTAGTACATGATGTGTTATCAACTAAAATACAACGAATTTTTCACCAATATGTCCTATCCGTGTAACATGTTTCATGACGACACTTTATAAATTTGTCTTCGTGTTAGAAATATTTAGATTTGGTCACCTTTATAATGTGTTCTTGTATAGTTCTTGACCAATTTGAGTTCGGTTTGAAGCAGAAAATATGGATAAACGTCAGGCATGGCTACATGTGGTAGATCTAGATCTTAAAAAAACATTATTTTTTTTGTTTTTGTTATCAGCTAATTTTTAAAGAGTCCTTTGCATTCAGCAAATACGCGGCATTTCTCCGCCTTCTCTGTTTCATTTGTTTTCAAATCGGTCAGATATGAAAAGAAGAAAAGAATTATAGAAATGGATCGAAATTGTTGTGTTCCGTGATTCCCCAACGTGATAAATCTAAATGGTTTATTTCGACAAAAAATAATTTTGACATATCGATATTATCATTTTTAAATCGCTATTACTTTCGAAAAGCATAGTGGGTATTTTGATCCACCTAATTGTGATAAAAGATATCCCTGTCATCCCTGAACCTTATATTGAAATATGCTTGGCCTTAAAATGAATCGATGACACATATAGTCTTGACCATGTCACGCTAAAATATGCACAGTAAAAACTGAAGAAGTACAAATTCGGTAAGAATTCTTTTTATCCATTTCAAAACATTTTTATCTGATTTCGATGCAATATACCTTTTTCGCAAGGTTACTACGGCGCATTTTGTCTCTTATTTTATTTTGTTGTAAGGGGGTGGGGTGATGCCTTTTCAATGTTCTTTGCAATATGCTATCACTGCGTTTCTGTTGACGAGAATAAATATACTTCGCATTGTCATTAACGGATTACCTTTTACTTAATAGGAAAAGCTGGGTATTAATGATTTTTTACATATAAACCACGTTAGTGAATTGTGTGACAAAATACTTGATTTGGTTATAAGATACAGTTTGGATCAGACATACATTTTCAGATAATCATCGGCTATATTTACCTTTACAGTGACATAAAAGTGGTGTTTTCTCTCTTTATTCAACCCAATCGTTATTTCTGGTTTCGTGTGTTTTGACACGACCCCTTTTATTCCGTTTTCCGTTTTCGTTTTTCGGGTTTCGTTCTACCTTGCACATGTCTAATAGAACATCAATCAATTAGTCTTTTTCCAAACGATGAGGTTTTAGACCTATTCAGTTTAGTGGAGTTGCAGATAACAAAAATATGTGATATCAACAGAGAAGAATGTGTGAACTTTGTTACAGAAATATTTAGAGAAACGGACACAGTGCAGATTTAGTTTTCTTTTTTTTTTTTTTCTCTCTCTCCTTTTTTTTTTGCTCTTTTGCAAATGCATTTTATCAGGGACATCAAATCTGGTCTTGTTTGGTAAAGATGCAGCCTTTTCAGACAAGGTAAAGTTTAAGCCACTTCTGTATAAAAGCTTTAAGATTGTACTATCATGCAACGGCTTTGCAATAAAGTAAAATGTTGCACTCGGAAAAGTTTCCCAAACACCAGATAATTGCCTGTTCCAAAATGAAACCTGGCACAGACAACAAAAGAAATATGAAAAAAGGAACATAGAAAAGAAGACATTGTCATAAAATGAGGGCATGTATATTTTAACCGTTTTTATGCTCCCCGAAAAAAATTCGGAGGAGCATATAGTCGCCACGCTGTCCTTCCGCCCGTCCATCCGTCCGTCCGGCTGTCCTTCTGTCCGTCTGTCCACAACTAGATCTCGGCAACCCTTGGACCAAATTCAATGAAACTTCACATGTGAACTCCTGGGGTCAACCCCTAGAGACCCATGTCTCCGTTTCTTAATTTGAGGCTGCGTCATGGAAAAAGGGGCCTTAATGTAAAAATCAGTTTTTTTCTCTAATTTCTCTTCATCTAATGGGCAGAATTCAATGAAATTTTCTACTTATGTGATGAATGAGATGTTCTAGACTATATTTTATAAATAATGTGTGTACAAAAAATCTGTCATGGGAAAAGGTGGCTTAATGTATGATAGTTTTTTTGTGACATACACTTATTCGGGGAGCATAATCCGTCTATGACGGATCTTGTTTTTCTTTTTCTTCGACGTTTTATAACCCTCTTTCCTATAGGGACGTTAAACCCCGATCTTGTTTTGGAAAGGAAAAACTATTGTCTTCCTAAAGTTCTAACGCTACAATTTTCCCAGATCAAGTCATTAACTTTGGTCCAAATTGCCCTCGGTATATCATAATATTGAGAGACAATTTACAAGGTATTAGTTATTTATTCATACCCCTAATTTTGTCTTACTTTATCATAAACTATATACTAAATAATGATAGCACTGGGGTTTACGAAAAATTAACAGCGTCTTCTAAATTGTGGAGATTTGACATTTTGTATTCCTAAACCATTTCCCTATTTTAAGGTGGTTCATTTCAAAACTTGTTTCATGCGACAAAATAGATATTGATTTGTATTGGATTTGTTGACAAAATATCGTCAAAATATTGAGACAAGAGAAGGAAATGCTGGATAGCAGCATTTCCCTTTTTGCCTCAATGTTTTCATAATTGTATGATTCTGTTAAGCACATCAAAGCCAGTCGACGTTTGGGGAGTACGATACCCATTCCGTATGACTAAAAGTTAGAGCCAACTTAGTAGAAAAGGTTTTTGGGTGCACTTTCACACAACGCCCTGGCAATGACCAATGACCAGAAGTTGTGTACTCTAACAGAGAAATAAAAATTGTCTACCTGAATTCCTAACACTACAATTTTCCCAGACCAAGTCATTAACTTTGGCCCAAATTGCCCTCGGTATATCATATATTGAGAGCCAATTTACAAGGTATTGGTTATTTATTCATAACCCTAATTTTCTGTTACTTTATTATAGACTATATATTACATAATGATAGCACTGGGGTTTAGAAAAATATACAGCGTATTTTGTATGCCGTAACCGTATCGACAACGGAAAACTTATGGGGTAGAATAGTTCACAAGTTTTAAGAATATGTTGATGAAGATTAGGATTTTTTTACAAAATAGCAATAAATGTTGAGGCGAAAGTAAAAACTGCTTAGATTCAGCGTTTTCTTCTTTTGTCTCGATGTTGTTTCCAGAAGCTTATTTTTCTGTTTAAGAAACCAGGTATTGATTTGGAAAGGATTAAGCATTTTAAAGTGACCAATCGTTTAAACCAGCCTGGTAGATAGACTCTTATAAGATTCCCGTTCATGCAACGACTTTACATTGGCAAGACATTATACTCTATAAAAAGGAATAAAGATTATCATCCTAAATTCCTAACACTACACTTTTCCAACACTTAGTCATTCACTTTGGCCAAAATTGCCCTCGGTATATCATATATTCAAAGACAATTTACAAGGTAATGGTTATTTATTCATAACACTAAATTTTAAATTACTTTAATATAAACTATATACTAAATAATGAAAGTACTGGGGTTTAGAAAAATAAACGGCGTCTCTTTGATTGCATGAAGATTTGACTTTTTGTATCTCTAAACCATTTCCAACACAACAAAATTTTAGGGTGGTCCATTTCAAAAACTGTTTCATGCGACAAAATAGATAATGATATACATGGGATTTGTTGACAAAATAGTTTAGAAAATATTGAGACAAAAGAAGAAAATACCAAATAGCAGCATTTCCTTCTTTTTGCATCAATGCACTCTTATCCTAATCTTATGATTTTGTTCATTACATCAAAACCAGGCTTCGTTTGGGGAATAAAAAAAACATTCCGGACGACTCAAAGTTATTGCCAACTCAGTAAAAAATGTTTTACGGTGCACTTTCACACAACGTCCTGGCATTGACAAGAAATTGTGTACTCTAACAAAGGAATGAAAATTGGCTACCAAAAATCCTATCACTACACTTTTTCTAGACCAAGTCATTAACTTTGGCCCAAATTGCCCTCGGTATATCATATATTGACAGACAATTTACAAAGTATTGGTTATTTATTCATAACCCTAATTTTGTCTTACTTTATTATAGACTACATACTAAATAATGATAGCACTGCGGTTTACGAAAAATAAACAGCGTTTTCTAATTGAAGGGAGCTTTGAGATTATGTATTAACCTTTTCATTCTGAACCCTTTACCACTTCTTACATTGCAATGTTTCGGGTAGTCCAGTTCACTAGCTATTCCATGCGACAGATTGGGTTATGATTAAGATTGGTTTTGTTAACAATATAACACAGAAAATAATGAGACAAAAGAAGCAAATGTTGAGATCCAGTCTTTTCCATTTTGTGTCAAACTTTTCAATGGCCTTTTCTTTCAGCGGTGTCAAAACGAGGTGTTGTTTGGGAAAGGATGAACCCATTCACAACGACTCAAACTTTAAGAAACACCAAAAGAAAACCTTTTTAATATGTACTCTCTACTAGAGTATTTACCGCTCATTTTGGTCGATTAATACTTGAATCATTTACTCATTTACATATGTACTATACATTACTTACTGCGTCACTACTGTAATTTTGACAATTATCGAATAAAAGTCTACAAATGTAGCGATCACACACTCGATCACGCATCAAAACTAATGAAAAAAGTTTTGGTTAATGGTAAATTGAGATTTCAACCAATGAAAATTTGCATCAGATTTTTGAATTATTACGCCCTAAATACAGTAAAATCTTGTATAATGAAATCCCGCCAAGACCATGAGATTGGACGAGATTTGCTATCGTAACGCCAGAGCTTCATTGTTCCGTAGTAAAATGGAGTAAACAATAAGCATGGGAAACAGAGTTACTTTTACGTTGAACTGTCATGTAACGCTTTTATAATGACCAGGCATTTTGTACTCTGGAAAAGAAATGAAGATTGTCTTCCTAAATTCTTAACAGTACAATTTTCCCAGACCAAGTCATTAACTTTGGCCAAAATTGCCCTTGGTATATCATATATTGAAAGACAATTTACAAGGTACTGGTTATTTATTCATAACCCTAATTTTCTGTTACTTTATGATAGACTATATACTAAATAATGATAGCACTAGGGTTTACGAAAAATAATCAGCGTCTCTTTGATCGCATGAAGATTTGACATTTTGAATCTCTAAACCATTTCCCACACGATAAAATTTTAGGGTGGTCCATTTCAAAAACTGTTTCATGCCACAAAATGGATGTTGATATATGTTGGATTTGTTGACAAAATGGTTTAGAAAATATTGAGGCAAAAGAAGAAAATACTAAAGAGCAGCATTTCCTTCTTTTTGCCTCGATGCATTCTTAACATAATCTTATGATTTTGTTTAGCACATCAAAACCAGGCTTCGTTTGGGGAATAAAAAACATTACGGGCGACTCAAAGTTATTGCCATCTCAGTAAAAAATGTTTTACCATGTACTTTCACACAACGTCCTGGCATTGACAAGAAATTGTGTACTCTAACAAAGGAATGAAATTTGGCTCCCTAAAACTCTAGCAATGCAATTTTTCCAGACCAAGTCATTAACTTGTGCCCAAATTGCCCTCGGTATATCATATATTGAGAGACAATTTACAAGGTATTGGTTATTTATTCATAACCCTAATTTTGTGTTACTTTATTATAGACTATATACTAAACAGTTATAGCACTGGGGTTTAGGAAAAATAAACAACGTCTTCTGAATTTTCGGGAACTTTAAGGTAGTCTATCCCCAATGAGATACGCGAGACGACGGAAATATTCGGGGACGTCAAAAACATTCGGCAGTGGAACTTTCTACCGCCGAATGTTTACGACCGCGCCCGAATAAGTTCGGATACCTAACGACGATGCTTAAAACAAGAAGGCCAAGATGGCCCTGCATCGCTCACCTGAGAGGACTTTGAGACAAACAACTTGCAAACTTCAAACTCGCATGACCCACTTTTACATGACCTAGATATCACCAAGTTAAACATTCTGAACAATTTTCACAATGACGAGTAAATATTTAGGTTCTTAAAGCAAAAACAAGATTTGACCTTTTGACCTAGTTAAGTTTATGACCTTACATTAGCCACTTTCTACATGACCCATTTATCATCAAGATAAGCAATTCTGAACTATTTTCACAATGATGAATAAAAAATTTGATTTTCTAGAGCAAAAACAAAATTTGACCTAGGTTTTGACCTCCTATGACCCACTTTATATGTGCCCCAGATATTGTCAAAATAAACATTCTGAACAATTTTCACAATCATTCAGATATCATTATGGTTCTAAATGCAGAAACAAGATTTGACCCTGTGACCTAGTTTTTGACCTCACATGGCCCCCTTTTTACATTGACCAGATATCATCAAGATAAATATTCTGAATTTTTCACAACCATAAAGTAAATATTTTGGTTCCTAGAGCAACAAGATTTGACCTAGTGACCTAGTTTTAGACCTCGCATGACCCACTTTTCACACCACCAAGATATCATCAAGATAAACATTCTGAACAATTTTCACAATGATAAAATAAATATTTTGGTTCTTAGAGCAAAAACAAAATTTGACCTAGTGACCTAGTTTTTAACCTTGAATGACCTGCTATTCATTATATCACTAAGATATCATCAAGATAAACATTCTGAATTTTCACAATGATTGAGTAAATAATTCGGTTCTTAGAGGAAAAAAAATTTGACCTAGTGACCTAGTTTCTGATCTCACATGGCCCCCTTTTTACATTGACCAGATATCATCAAGATAAATATTCTGAACAATTTTCACAACCATAAAGTAAATATTTTGGTTCCTAGAGCAAAAACAAGATTTGACCTAGTGACCTAGTTTTAGACCTCGCATGACCCACTTTTCACATCACCAAGATATCATCAAGATAAACATTCTGAACAATTTTCTCAATGATAAAGTAAATATTTTGGTTCTTAGCGCAAAAACAAAATTTGACCTAGTGACCTACTTTTTAACCTCGAAAGACATGCTATTCATATCACCAAGATATCACCAAGACAAACATTCTGATATTTTCACAATGATTGTGTAACTATTTTGGTTCTTAAAAGAAAAACAAGATTTGACCTAGTGACCTAGTTTCTGACCTCACATGACCCACTTTTAAAATGACCCATATTTCATCACGATAAACATTCTGAACAATTTTCACAATGTTTAAGTACATATTTCCGTTCTTAAAGCAAAACCAGGATTTGACCCAATGACCTAGTTTTTGACCTTACATGACCCCACACTTTGTACATAACCTAGATATCAAGATAAGTATTTAGGATAGTTTTGACAAAGTTTTGGGGCAAAAATGGCATCTCTAGAGCAAAAGAAAGGATTCTGCAATATTTGGGCTTGTGACCTAGTTTTTGACCTTGCATGACCCACCTTTGATCATGACCAAGATATCATCAAGATTAACATTCAGGACAAATTTTACAAAGTTTGGACCAAAATTGGCACTTCCAGGGCAAAAGGGAGGATTTTACAAGATTTGGCCTCGTGACCTAGTTTATGACCTGGCATGATCGGTGATCCACTTCTTGACATGACCTAGATATCATCAAGATAAACATTCCGGACAATTTTTAGAAAGTTTGGGCAAAAACTGGCATGTACAGAACAAAATGAAGGATTTTAGAAGATTTGACCTTGTGACCTAGTTTTTGACCTTGTATGACCCACTTCAAATTATTTCATAGATATAATCAAGATAAATATTGAGGACAATTTTGACAAAGTTTGGACAAGAATTGGCACTTCCAGAGCAAAAGAAAGGATTTTGTAAGATTTGACCTCTTGACCTAATTAATGATCTAGCATGACCCACTTCTTGACTTGACCTTGATATCATCAAAATGAAGTTTCATGACAATTTCTACAAAGTTTGGACAAAAATTGGCACTTCCAGTGTAAAACAATGGATTTTACAATAATTGACCCAGTGACCTAGTTTTTGACCTGACTTGACCTGTTTTTTAACATGACCTTAATATTATCAAGACAAATATTCTGACCAATTTTCACAACGATTGGGCACAAAATGTGGCCCCTAGAGCAGAAAGAAGATTTGACCTAGTGACCTACTTTTTGACCCCATTATGGCCCCGATTCAAATTCTTTGAAGTATTTTTATGACCCATAGATCATATGTGTGAAATATGATTGAATTCTGCCCAGTACTTTAGGAGGAGAAGATTTTTTTGTGAAAAGTTGACGGATGGACAGATGGACAGATAGACAGATAGACAGACGCCGGACAACAGACCGATCACAATACCTCACCTCGAGCACTTTGTGCTCAGGTGAGCTAAAAAATCCGATGTTATATTAATCTCAAAATGGCCACATTACGGGTATTCTACTTTAACATTCTGTATGCCATAACCCTTTCCCATATATGGGCGCTTTTTGACGCCTCACAAGATAAAGCTTTTGGCTTTGAGAAAAAACTGTAGAAAATCATTATTTTTTTTCATTACCCAGAAAGCTTTCTACCAAGAAAGATGAAAAATCAGTCCATTTTAACTTGACTTTAGTATTATCTTTGAATTTTGGAATGTCACAGATGATGTCTCTTTATGCGAGAGCCTTTTCCCAACAAGTACAGTGTTATGACCTCCCAAATAAAAAAGACTACTACCTTTTAGCGTAAGAATTGTTGGGTTTTTTCTCTACAACAAATATCTATTTAGATCTATCAAAACACAAGTTACCTGTTGATTGATTGAATTAGCCATCATTCTAAATAGAAAACAAACAGACTGTTCCAAATTGGAAGCTGTTTCAGACGGAATAATGGATGCTATTTGAGATGTTATGTGTACTTGAACAATATAGCACAGAAAATATTGGGTCAAAGAAATATGCTGGTTTAATCAACATTTTCTTCTTTTGTCTCAATGTTTCCAAACGACATCTCGCATGGGAACCATAGACCAGGGCTTGTGTGAGAAAGGGTTAAACAATTAAAGGCTACTTGTCGTTCGTTAGATGTGTCAGTGGGTGGCATAAATGTGACCCGTCACGCTAAAATGGACCTTATCCGAACTCAAAAAATCCAAATTTTGACAAACTTGTCAGACTCGGTACAGGTCAACCAGATCCCATATGCGACAAATGAACATATAGTAAGAACGGGAAACAATTCCGGATTTAGAAATTTACATAAAAGTGAAAAGTGTCGGTCCTAGTCTGGCTGCGCGGACTGCGCAGACTGACTAGGGTCAATATTTTTCACACACCCGATAAGGTCCCTTTTAGCGCGACGGGTCACTTAATGTTTTGTTTCTTGTATGATCAAGTAAAACCCTTCAAGTTTGTTATTGCGAGAGACAGAAATATTACTGAAGTGTTTTCATATTACAGATTTCATTTGACCTGACACTGACCTAGTCAGAATGTGTTCATTTTTCGCATATAGCGTAACATTCTTCAAAAAGACTTGTATCAAAATATACATATATAACAGGTATATAAGAAAATAATGCTGGATTGTTATTTTAAAAAGGTCTAGACGTGAAATTCATGATAATAAAAGCTAAAGCTGCGCCATGTGAAATGACATCTGTAATACCTACATTGATACCTTAATAATCATTTGCTTTATATTAAACACTGGATGAGAATTGTACGTCTTAAAGGCTAGATCAGACAGTTATATTGTACAGTCGCTAATAGAAAATGCTCAATTCATGAATTATCTCCTTTTCCGTAACCATTTTTCTTTTAATAGGATTATTTGTGTATATGCTTATCTTTTTAGCTCCACTGGCCAGCGAGCTATTGTCATGGCGTTGTGCCCGGCGTGCGTCCGTGCGTCAGTGCGTCCGTGCGTCCGTTAGCTTTTTCTTTAAAAATCTTCTCCTCTAAACCAATGGGCCAATTTTGACTAAACTTTGCAGGAATGTTCCTATGGCGACCCTTTACTTAAATTGTTCAAAGAATTTTGATTGGTCCATAAATGTGGGCGTAGCAGGGCTGGGCTTATCAGACTTAGAGAAATCACAAAATAATTCTTTAAAAAACCATTTGGCCAATTTTTACCAAACTTGGCAGAAATGTACCTTGGGTGACTCTTTTTGTAATTTTTTTAGAAAAGTTCTGGTTTGTCCATAAATATGGGCGTGGCAGGCCGGGGCTTATCAGACTTAGAGAAATAATTCTTTAAAAATCTTCTCCTCTCAATGCAGGGGGCCAATTTTGACCAAACTGAGCAAGAATGTTTCTTATGTGACCCTTTACTTAAATTGTTCAAAGAATTTTGATTGGTCTATAAATGTGGGCGTGACAGGGCGGGGCTTATCAGACTTAGCGAAATCACAAAATTATTCTTTAAAAATCAACCATTAGGCAATTTTTGACCAAAATAGGCAGGAATGTTCCTTTGGTTACCCTTTACTTAACTTGTCTGTGAAATTTTGATTGGTTTACAAATGTGGGCATGGCAGGGCAGGGCTTATCAGACTTAGAGCAATCACAAAATAATTCTTTAAAAATCAACCAATGGGACTATTTTGACCAAACTTGGCAGAAATGTGCCTTGGATTACTCTTTACTTCAATTGTTTTTAAAATTTTATTGATCCATGAATGTGGGTGTGGCAGGGCGGGGCTTATCAGAATTTGAGAAATCACAAAATAATTCTTTAAAAATCAACCAATGGGACTATTTTAACCAAACTGGGCAGAAATGTGCCTTAGATTACTCTTTATTCAAATTGTCTTTGAAACGTTTATTGGTCCATAAATGTGGGCTTGGCAGGGCTTATCAGAATTGGAGATATCACAAATTAATTCTTTATAAATCAACCAATGGGCCAATGTAGACCCATTTTGGCAATAATGTCTCCATGGGTGGCCCTTTACTTATTTTTTTTGTGAAATTTTGATTGGTCCATTAATGTGGCATTGGGATGACAGCGCTTATCAGAATGTGAGAAATCATGAAATAATTCTTTGAAAACAACCATTTGGTCAATTTAGTACAAACTTGGCAGAAATGTTCCTTGGGTAGTCCTTTACATACGTAGTTAGTGAAATTTTGATTGGTCTATAAATGTGGGTTTGGCAGGGCAGGGCAGGGCTTATCGGAATTGGACAAACCATGAAATAATTGTATGAAAATAAACCAATGGGCAAATTCAGACCAAACTTGGCAGAAATGCTCCTTGGAGGACCGTTTTCAAGATTTGGCAGTGCGAGGCTTACAAGAACTCATGAGTCATTCTTTTACTTTGGCCAGTGGAGCGATTCAGGCCCTCTTGGGCCTCTTGTTTCTACAATGCCAGCCAACGCATGCATTACCAGAACTTACTAGATGTATTTAGAATGTTATTTCTTAAACACAATTTCGCTATCAATGACACATATCATAACAATAAATTAGTGCCAATCAGTTTTATCTGACAACTTAAGATAACTGTCTAATATACTGTAGCCATAATCCTGGAGAGGAATATCTGATTTTGACACCCGTAAAAGCAAAGGGTTAAAAAAGTTGAGGTAAAAGAAGAAACATGCTCAACATTTTGACATTAAAAGAGTCATTTTGCCGTTTGGAAAAATGTTTATGTAGATGGCAATGCGATTCCGTAATTGCTTCTTGAAATTATTTTGTGCACCAACTATACATTCCCATTTACGTTAATGACATTATCTGCAGTGCATGTTTTAAACGATTTAAAGGATTCCTGGAAATATCTTAATAGAACTGTCATAAATTCGAAATCATTTAATAATTGAAATATCTTATGTTCGGTGTTTCATAATAACAGACTCCATGTATTTGCATTTGAAAATGTTCAAAACTAAAGCAACATATTTATACAGTTGATAATTAATTAAATAAGGTATAATTTATCTTTCATGCATTTGTGTGCATTATAAAGTTCCCAAACTGTGACTCTTTTTGACGCCCACGAAAAAAATCATTGTGGAAAAACGAAGACATTGCATGTGACAAGCTCAATCATCTTTTCGAACGTTGCATGAAACTGCTTTCAATGTGGACTGCCCTAGAATTATATCATTTTGTAAAGGATGAAAATGGTCTTCGGTATCATATCGTCGGTGGTAGATCAGAACCTCGTAACTACAGCTTTTTCAAGCTGTAGTTACGAGGTTTTCACCCCACACCGACGATATCCATCACTGTACATAACAAGATACATGTATTTGTTCTTTTTGAAGAGGTAGGAACGTGCATTGGCCTCGACATCTTGTCAAAGATGAACTATACGGTCTGTCAAGAAATTTGGACGATATGATGACGTCTTTGTGCAATCAGTGCGTATCTTCAATTATACAAAACTACGTAGGTCCTTCATTTAGAGCTAGCATAACCTTATTCCCATGTGATATTCTGTGATTTGTCGCATTGTCCAAATAAGGAGACAAACTGATATATTTACATATTTTCCCCTCCATTTACTGGGTCGATAAGGAATATTAGACTCCTATTGTTCAGTGATTAATGAAGTCCCGGGGCTCGGTGAGATTTCTCTATTCTGCTTATTGTTGCTTATTGTGATGGCTTAGCCGACCTTAGCTACGACAAATACCATAATTTGTGTCAGTGATTGTTGAAAGAGTGCAAGACCTCTGCGGAAAAAATAGTGTAATTTTTGTATAAATAAATAGAATGATCTAGCACATCAGCTTCGTAAAACGTCGTAACTACTTCTTCTATAGACTTGAGCAACGATATATAGAAAGTCTAGCGACGGCATTAGAATATGAAAGAAGTGCTGATGAATTTGTTTCTTACACGATAATTGATAATTTCCTGTCTCTATTATTGCAAGAATCTTGGTCGTTATTGACGTTATTTGACGAAGAGATTATAAATCTATACAAATGCTCTAACATCATACCATTCATGCGTTTATATACTAGTCAGAACTTCTAACGCGCCACTTTGATTTAACTCTTTCACTGCCAATGTCGCCGATAAGCGACCCATAGGAGACTGCCGCTGTCACCGATCGGTGACTTTCAGACAATAGTTTAATGAGGTCATTCAATGTCAAGGTCATCTGATCAAATTGTCTGATAAAAAGGATGCTATCAGGCAAAACAGTTTATGTGCAATGATTCCTGGAAGTTTCATCTTAATACTATCAAACAATGGTTTTTTACTATAATTCTATAAACTGATAAGCCCTATTATGTTGTTTTCAAAATTTGGCACTGGAAATAGGGCAATTCCTTAGTGATTATACTCCTTTGGCAGCGAAAGAGTTAAACATTTGTGACCCGTCATGTTAAAAGGGACCTTATACGAAGTGTGAAAAATATCGACCCTAGTCTGTCTGCGCAGTCCGCGCAGCCAGACAAGGGCCGACACTTTTCACTTGTATTTAAGTTTCTAGATCTGGAATGATTTCCCTGTCTTACTATATGTTCATTTTGTGCATACAGTATATGGTTGACCTGTGCTGATTCTGACATAATTCGGATTTTTGGACTCCTGACAAGGTCCCTTTTAGCGTGACGGGTCACATTTTTGAAAATACAACTGTCATACTGGATAAATAATTACTTAGAATAAATGACTATTCAAGAATTATTTCATGTCAAAAGAGACATTCAAAAGATAATTTCATTTGAATTTTACTCTTATTTTTATCTGAAGGAGCTCTTTAATTGATGCCGAATTAATTTTCGAAGTTCAGCAAATTCTGAATTGTAATCCGATTTAAGTCAACATTATAATTATCTTTGTTTATCTATCAACATTGGTAGTAGATTAATAAAAGAATCAACTTCAAAAGATAAACCCATTTTCTTTAATGCTTTTCGTTGGATTATCGGGAAATAACGGTAGATTATCATTTTGATAAACCCGCCGCCTATCCAGTGAAATTATCAAAAACTTGTGCCCCGCTTTCGTTCATTTCACCCTCTGACGTATGGCGCGCGAATAGGGTCTAAAGTCAATATAGCGCTAGACCGATAATCAAAAAAGGGGTAGACCGCTAAAAATAGCGGTCTACCCTTATATTTTTACCGGTCTACCGATAAAAATATCGGTCTACCCTTAAAATAAGGGTAGACCCCTATTTCAAATAACAGTCTAGCGATAAATTACCGGTAGACCGATAGTTATTTTGACCCTTCTGCTCGAAATCTCATTAGCCAATCAAATGGCTCGTTACATCCTCAACCCACCGAGAATATCAACGACCGTATAATACAAGCTCTGTGATTGGCTATCGAAAAAAATAGGGGTCTACCAATAAAAATAGCGGTCTACCGGTAATTTTATCGCTAGACCGTTATTTTGAAGAGCGGTTTACCCTTATTTTATGGGTAGACCGATATTTTTATCGGTAGACCGGTAAAAATATAAGGGTAGACCGCTGTTTTAAGGGTCTACCCCTATTTTAATTATCGGTCTAGCGCTATATTGACTTTAGACCCTATTCGCGCGCCATACTGACGTTATATAAGCCGGATCAAATAAGTGACATCATCATTAGCGTTGCACAGCAGTCACGTGCAAAAATGACGCGCTTTAAGAAAATCTGTCATAGAATTATTGTATTTTGTCTATTTTTTGCATTAAAGAAATAGAATAATCGTTTGTTTTTCGAGTAAGATCGATTGATATTTCATTTCGTGAACAACGAAAGCTAAATTTTCACTCGTGGCTTCGCCACTCGTGAAAAAAAGCTTTTGTTGTTCACTCAATGAACTATAAATCGATCTTACACTGAAACAAACGATTATCCTCTATATAACCGAAAATGTCAATGTAAGAACTCTTTCACTGCCAAATAAGCACCCAACAATGTTAAAATCGAAATTGAGGGTACTCCTAAACTTGTATCAATAATATTCAAATAATTTCTGAAATATTGGTAACATGTTATCATTTTTTCTTCGTAAATGGTTATACTAATCACTGTCATACAGGAATCGATGTTATTACGTCTAGAATTAAATACTTTGTGACAAATAAAACAAGAAGTGACACGTTAGAAGTTTTGACTATTATATTTTACCAGACGGCAAAATTAGGATTTTCGAACAGCTTTAAAGGGACATTTCATTCCAATTTCATTTTTCAAAAGTATGTCTTGATGCCAAGATTGATCATTCTAATGAGTATAAATAATATTAGTTTTTGGAAGGCAAATTTGCAAAATTTGCTTTTCTTTCCAGTCGTGCTTCTCTGCACTTTAACATTCTCTGCATTCCACACAACATCTCCCGGTCCTCCTCACTATCAATAGTTCTATCAAAAGCAAAGATCAATGACAAGAACAACCTTTCGAATATTCAATTGTGTGACCGATGATAAAACATCCAATTAAACATGTGTTAAAAGAGGAGAAACGATCACGTAGTAATTTGCTTTCATTACGGTTCAATAGCCAGTCCAATATCTTTCGTTGAAAATGGGTCAGTCAAGTTTACTGAACTATGAAATATGCGACCCACTTCAAGCGCTAAAAATAGGAACTAGGACACGTCTATTTTTAGAATCTTTCTATGCCTAAATTCTTACACGTTTTAATGTCCGAAACTAAACAATGATATTCGATAAGCCATGCATTTAATCGCGTTCACAATAATTGATTGATCAACTAAGTGGTTATTTTGAGGTTAATGACATAGACATCTTGTCTAATAGGCCTTGCTAGTATTCGCGTGTAGCTATAGGCATTTCAAAGTGAAAGTAGAAATCTGGGAAACCAGAATATGTGATGGTATGCTCAAAATGCATAGAAATCAGACTAGCAATCCTTTCACCACTTGGTTTAAAAAACGGTGTTAACTTTTTAATCTATAGATATCACGGTGGATAACCCATGTGACTTTTGGGAAGCGTTAACACCGAAAAAATCGTCCGCTTCAAGGTATGTTTGGTTTAATTTCTCAGCTTATACTCTGTTGATTTTGACGAGATAAAGTGCACGGAACGCGCATTTGAGAGGGCTATTCCCGTTTGTAACTCTGCTCCGATCCCGTGATTTCTTCAAACATTCAAGCGAAAGTTTTCTTCGGTGCATGTGAATGCTTCCCACTTTCGTTTTGCACTTACAAACACTTTGGCTCGAATGTTTGAAGAAACCACTGGATTTGGAGCAGAGTGAGTTAGAGCCGGGAATAGCCCTCTCAAGGGCGCGTTCCGTGCACTTTATCTCATCAAAATCAATAGGGTATAAGCTGAGAAATTAAACAAAACATACCTTGAAGCGGACGATTTTTTCGGTGTTAACGCTTCCCTAAAGTCATGTGAGTTACCCACCGTGGATTTAGATCTAGATGAATAGGCCTACATAGAATCAAATCAATTTACATTGTTGGTATGTTAACCATTTCCCAAATAGAAACATTTCAGATTGGTCAAAATAAAAAAAAAGCCGTAGCAGACGACAAAATTGGTACATACCTAGATAAAATTAGAACTATTTGTAGATAATACCAAAGACAATATCGAGGTTAAAGTAGAAAATTCTGATTATCAGCAGTTTCTTCTTTCATCCCAATATTCCCCCGAACATTTTCTTTTCGGGCTGTCAAACCCGGTCTTATTTGGGAAAGGGATAAAGTAGTGACGGAACACATGCTTTAGCAAGTAAGACATGTAGTTTTCAGAGATCAAATGCTTTCTAATTAGGGTATAGACTCCTTTCATTTATGTTTTAGTCCGTACCCGCAGAACACTTCCGGTAATCCGAGACTTCTCTGATGAAAATTCGCTCGATGATACTTGGATGTCGCTATTTACAACGGAACGCTGTCCCAGTCAAACACAAAAGAAAATTCCGACACAGCGACATAACTTGTGTCGGAATTTTCTTTTGTTTTTGAATTGGACAGCGCTCCGATGTAAATAGCGACATCCAAATATCGAAGAGCGAATTTTCATCAGAGAAGACTCTGATTAACTTCCGGAGGCAAACAATGGGTTTATGGGAAATTAACATTGTATACATGTGAATTGTTACTAAAAATAGCAACAAATCGACATTTTCAAAACGAGGCTCCCACAAAATGCGGAGAAATCGATGACGACGCACGTGCATTCAATATACAGCGATTAAGCACACGTGCATTCAATATACAGTGATAAAGAGAAGTTTTAAGTGGAACAAAAACTACGAAATTGAATGAATTCGTTGATAGCCGGTAAGATGGTTATTTTATTTGATTTACAGTCAAGAAAATTCGGCATTTTTGGCCAACATTGGAGGGGCTTAGCCCCCCCCCCCCCTAGCCCCCCCCCCCCTGTTCCTACGGACCTGTACATCAAATAGATTTATGAACCGTGACCTGTCGCACTAGTCTATTATACAAGAAAACCTACTTCAGAACATGACATTGGGTATAGGAGAACATATAGAGTGCTAGAATGCCTTATAGTCGTTTTCGGCTGGGAGAATTCGACATTTTAAATTCCCTATTTGTTTATGTCAAAGGGGGGTAATTCACAAAATTGACAGATTAGACCTTTATTTTAGAGCTTGCTACAAGTAATAAGAGAGATGTTTTGTGTTTTTTTGGCAACCCGGATATGACCAATTCCGTAAAAATAATGAATCGTTTATCGCGCGTATGTGGCATTAGATGAAATTAGCTGTAAATGCATTAAGGGCCGTAACTCTGACATTAAAGGAGACAAGGCAATGAAACTTCGACAAAACGACTGCCGAATGCCATGGAAATATTGTAAAAATAAAATCAGGCTTTTAGTTCGATACTTTTTCAGAAACAAGAAATCTTGCAGCGTAAAGTTTTCTCTTTTGTTCAGTATATTTTGCTGATATGGAACAGACATTATCCTTTCATAATTTGTATTTTGTAACTTTCTAAAGAATCAAATTCAATTAATTACTTTAATCCAACTCCGTGTAATTCATATTGCTAACAACTAGAAAGGCCTTTAGACATAATCAGCAAATTTGCTTTCCAACAGTACTTTCAGTACTTTGATTTGAAGTTGTTGCCAATAAGCGAGAAACACGCATTTAAAGTTGAAACATAATCGATAAATGGCATATTAATCCGAACTGTTGTCCACGACAATTTGTTCAATTTTAACACAAAAATATAAATTTCTCGTAAATATTTTGGCTTGAAATTTTCAGAATTTTATTTTCATAAGGAAATATGCTCTTTCAGATAAAAATAAAAGTAAAATTTATGACAAAAAATTCGGAAATGTCACTTTAAACCGAAAAAATTGAAGCAATATTGCTCTTTATCAAAAGCAGCGCAATACATTTTACGACGCGACACAGTGCATTAGTAAAACATTCACAACTGACTGGTAAAGAGAAGCATATTTTTAGTCTATATAGTTCAGTCCTTTCCGAAACAAAAACTAATTTTGACGGCCCCATAAGAGCAAGCACGGGGTAAAAGAAGCAGTTACAGATGATCATAAATGGCTCAAATTCCTATAATATATCATAGGCCTACTATACATATTCATTTTAATATCAATTATTTTGTTGTAAGGAACGCCTTTCAAATTTAAACGATCTAAGCATTTTCTTGAAACGGAAAGTGTGTAAGTAATGGTATACATTTTCAGACGCGACAGATTTACATAAGTAAAACATAAATGTTTCTGTAAATCCCTCTTTTCTAAACGATATATTTTTGTTTCCTCAACGGCCATATATAACCCCTTATTGTTAAAGACACAAATGCAACGAGATAATAATATTATAAACCTTTATCATAAAAGACCTGATTTTGAAAACTAAATAGAAAACATTGTTTAGATATTGTTATAGAGACTCATTGAAAAATAAAAACATTTTGGCAAAAGAAGAAAAAGCGGATAACCAGCAATTTTGTCTCAATATTTTACTTTACTTTTGTACAAAAGTTTACAGTTATAGAACATCAATTTCGTCTTCTGTAGTAAACATTTAGTAGTTTTACCAGTTGGGAAAGGATTGACATAAATAAAACATAGAGGTTTTATCAAACTTTCTGTCCTACAAGATGTATTTTAGTTACCCCCAGGGGCAGATAAATCTTAATAATTCAGTTTTCCTTAAGCTCTAATAGTGTCGCCGGTTATTCGCCCTCTGAGCTCAGGATTACCCTTGTAATAACGATAAGAAAAACTCGCCACAAACAAGATCTACAGTTTTTTTTTTTTTTTTTTTTTTTTTTTTTTTTTTTTTTTTTTTCGACGTTTCTCCCTTACGGGCTTCTTCCTTTTAATTTCTCAATTTTGGCAAAGAAAAATAGATCATCCAGACAATTTAGACCTTTCGAGCAACAAGGTCCGATTATGGCGTTCCCAGTACATTGAAGAAAAGTACGAAATTAACTATTATAGAAATTATTTATTCTTTGCAGCAATGTCGTCCTTGTAAATCGTCCTGAAATGATATTTTAATCAACATGTATTTATCCTCTGGAACATCAATCACATTTAGTCAGACTAAAAATTGCATTTTATAAAATGTTACGAGGGAATTTCAAAGTAATGCGACATGCGAAATCGCTGATTTTCATCCAAAACATAGTAACTACAGTCAGTCGTTTAGGCAATGTGTACGCAATTGCGTTTTTGCGCACGGGTTGCTTCGCCTATGTAAACTATACTTACGATGCTTTTAAAAAGGGAACGATGGGCAAAGCATAAAGGTTTTTGGGAAGCAAATTTTGCAAAATTTGCTTCTCTTTCCAGCCACCTGTCTCTGCACTTTACCATTCTTTACCATTCTCTGCATACCACACAACATCTTCCGGTCCTCTTCACTATAAATAGTTCTATCAAAAGCACAGATTAATGAGGAAACAGTCATTCGAATATTCGATATGTAAGTCTGAAGTTATGTGAAGATATTGAATTGTGTGACTGAAAATGAAACATCCTATTAACCATGTCTCTAAGAGAAGAAAAGATCGACGTAGTAATTTGCTTTATTATGGTTCAAAGATCAGTCCAAAGGCATTCCTTGTAAATGGATCAGTAAAGTTTGCTGAACTATGAAATAAATTCAAAGCTTACACAAATCATTAATATGCATGAAGTTGTGCTAAAAATAGATACAACTCTAGCATGGAATCAAAGTATTCAAGGAATTGAAATGGATAATCAAAGTACTCTACGAATCAAAGTATTCGAGGTATTCAAATGGACAATAAAAGTACCTAATCAAAGTACTCTATTTTGTGGACAGGCCTACACTAAATTGACAAATTTGCTTCCAAACAGTACTTTGAGTACTTTGATTGTAAATATTATGTCCTTTTGTCTCCCCTACGGGCAGATAAATCTTAATAATTCAGATGAATGTAAGCTCTCGTAGTGTTGTTGGCTATATAGTCACACACTGAGTTCGTGTCAACATTAAATAATAACTTTGGTGGCGGCGCCTATTACATTTTCGATATTTGCACGACTTTTGTAAGTAGACCACGTATTAGATAGAGGCTGTAGAGTAGATTCTACGCGAAATAAACATTCAAATACAGACTCTATCTGACTAAGAGTTCGCGAGCGGTTCATTGGAGACGGGGCCGTGACTATGTAAAGACGTCACATAAACTAGTATAGGCGACAGTTTCGTTTATGCGATGTATAGCGTTAAAATTTTAAAATATACTGCAATTTTATTGGTCCAAAATTGTAGGTCGAACAATAAAGAATGAGTGCGTGTCTCAGCTGAAGAAACTTCTTTCTACATATATGTATAGTTTTGCTCATCCTTGAGTGTCGCACGTCTATTTTTAACAAAAAGAGAAATATTTCAGCCTTTATGACATAGCATTTTGATTCCATCAGAGGCAGATAAATCTTAATTATTTAGCGAGTTTTGTGCAAGCTTTTATAGTCTCAACAGTCATTAAATCACATGGAACAGTACAAGTTTAATCTTTTTGAAAAGAGTTTACCAATGTACCAATTTGTAAGTTGTCGTAGAAGACAAAATAGATGTTGTTGACAAAGATAGTGTTCGTGTTTAATACAGCTGAGAAAACTTTGAGACAAATTGAGAAAATGCTGATGATCAGCATTTTCTTCTTTTGTCTTAATGTTTTTTCCAACCCTCTTCTATTGGGGACGTCAAAATCAGGTTTTGTTTGTAAACGGGTGAAGGGATTTATTGTTTCAAGCAACAAGACTTGGACAATTATAATAATTGTGTAACAGACGCATCACGTGGTATTATATGGTATCACGTGGTGTCCAGATTATCGCACTTAATTCAATGTGTTCGCTGAAAATTCTCCAGGGTAATGAATAAACGGAATTAAAGATTATACACCCTTTCCCAAGACCTGGCTAGACTTCACTGCTCGTAAAAACTACGGAAAGCAATGAGAGAAAAGAAGACATTGCTGATAATCAGCAATGTCTTCTTTTCTCACAATGCTTTTTGTGCTTTGATATAGACATTCCGCGCAAATATTAGCTCTTATATTGTCATAAATTTGCAGCTTTTTAAATTACACTTAACCAGTCGCCATATTGTTGACGCGATGGAAAGGGTTAAAGAACCGGCGGCTGCAGACTCGATGCATTAATCTCCCTTGTGACAGAACCGAAGGTCATCCGTGTATCGAATGACATAGAAATTGAGGTCATTGTATTATCTAAAATCATGTAGTACATGGACATTGTACCTGGCCACCCATTAAAATCAGCGAAGGCTTGGCTTTTGGGAGAACTCGTTTGTCCTCTAACAAATAGGAATACTGATACAGACTGCAAATTGACGTCTTCGTCTATCGTACATAGCAACAATTTGATATATTGACAAGTCTCATCAAAAGGGACTTTTGGGTATTTAACCCTTTCCCAAACAAGACCTGGTTTTGACGTACTTAATAGAAAAAGCTTGGGAAAACATTGAAACAAATATTTTCCATGCCTTATTTTACAAAAATCCTATCTTTAATAACATCCATTTCGTCATTTGTGGCAGTTTTTGAAGCGGATCAGTCTAAAATTTTGCCGTTTGGGAAAGGGTTAAGAAATATTTCGACTCCTGTCTGTATGCGCAACTAGCGTAGACTAACCATGATCGAACAGTTTCACCTTACTGTGATTTTCTTGATTTAAAATGTTCACAACGACCTTAGTAAAACGGGTTCCAATTGATTTTTAGACTATATAAAATTTGGACATATTCTTTAGACATCAGCTAAGTAATACATGTACTTGTAAAATCACCTACATCCTACATCCAAAATATAAAACCCAGTTCTCCTCCAAGAACTCGATAGTAGTCCGACACACTATGAACTGATATTTGATACTTCCTCAATGCTCTCCATAGAGTAATGTAAAACTGTGGAGGTCCAGGGTCTTCAAACCTTTATTCATGAACATCAAGCATGCGTAAAGTGTGCATGTATGTTTGTAAACATTATATGAAAAGAAGAAATTGCTCAAATGTACCATCGATAATCAATCTTTCAGACAAGAATCTCATCTTAACCCCATTTCAAATACAAAACACAAATGTGCGCTGGCTCATTTTAGAACTTCATCACATATAATAGAAATAGAAAGGGGCAGGTACGAAAATTTTCCACATTCAGGAATTTGTAAGCTTTGTAATCAAACTCGCCTGAAACAGAATTTCATATTTTGCTCGTTTGTTTTCGTATCTGGTTCTTTAAACCTTATTTATGTAGATTGCATTACCCCTTTAAATTTGAATGTGTGATGTCATCTGACAACCAACAAATTGTTCTTAATTTGGTAAAGTTTATTTATGATGCAATGTTATGTTGTTATGTGCAAATTGTATATCATATCTAGGGGTCAGTGCAACACTATTGTAAGTGCCTATATAAATATAGGCACTTACAATAGTGTTGCACTGACCCCTCGAATATAGTCATATAGCAAAAAAAATGCTTTGTATTGTAGTGTTCGGATATTCAGATGCCTAAATATTGTTCCCGTCCTTGAGGCATCAGCGGTATAAAAGCTATTAGAGTCACAATCAATCTATTACCACTATCCCTTTAGGGTGATATTCTTCTTTTTGTTTTAACGATTCCAAAGTATCTGGTAAATTAGCCATTACTCGGTAATTAACGATTACTTCATCATTATTGTCCGCCGGAATATTTCGCCACTTTTCAACGAAAACCTCTTACCTGCTGCATGTTTAAAACTGCAGTTACGAGGTTTTCGTTGAAAAGCAGCGATCTACAGATACGAATTGATATTGTAGTCAGGAAAAACTGCTGAAAAGTCGCTTAGTTTTTAAGGTATAATAGGCATTTTGTGAAAATAAGGATTTGATATCAGATCTAAGGGTATTTGGGTATGCTGAGTCCGAAAAACAATGTTGCCAAGCTGAAAAATGGCTCCTTCATAATCTAATTTGCATATTTTCAAAATGGCCGCTAAAATCTTAAATATGCAATAATTATGTTGTTATTTATCATTTTTCGACATCTTTCGTTCTAAATATCGCACATTTGATGTTAACAGTTTGAAACTTAATTGGAGACGTATCAGGTTTAAGACTCTTTTTATTTGATGTTTGCGTTTTGTTATAATTTTGTTTGTTATTGTTTATGTTGTTTTGGTGTTGCTATTGTTTTTTATTTGTTGTTGTTGTTGTTGTTGTTGTTGTTGTGGTGGTGGTGGTGGTGGTGGTGGTGGTGGTGGTTATCTAACAGAATAATTATTGACCAAGTCTTGCGTTCATTGTCATTTTTGGGTAACGACTTCATTTAATTCATTTCCTATATACTTTTTCCATTTCTTTTAATAGAAAATGGAGGCAAATGTGTATTACCGAATATTTATAAACAATTCTTGGCTTTGGAGTAGTTTCCAACTTAGGACGTTTTTTGATGATATTTGGATGTATCTGTTTATAAAAAATAATGGAGATTTTTTACAACGGTGCAGCCTCTTAAGACCCGGCAACACATGTAGGCTTTTCATTACCTATACACTGCTGGAACAAAAAAATGGGTCTGAAATTACGCATATGCTGTTTTTAGACTTGAGCAGAACGATTGTTTGAACGCAGACTATGGTTTGAAGGCAGAAGATGGGTTGAATGCAATAGTATGCAGATAATAATACATCGAAACCCCTTTGTAGGATGTGAACTGCTTACTCATTATAAATTTTCTATTTAGTTTTTTTTAAGCTCAAACTATTTTATCATTAGATTTCTCGGTAAGCCTATATCTGACCAACTTCTCGTGAATTCAACAAATACTCCAGAAACACAAGAAAAAGCAATAAATTATGTGGACATTACGGTGACAGGAGAGGGAACCAAAGTCATTAATGGCCTCTTGAACTGTGACTCCGATAGATAAACAAATATGTGTTAAGATAAATCACTAACACTTTCCCGAACATAAAAAACGTTTGAGTGGTCCAATTTTCGAAGATGTTGAAGACAACCAATGCAAGTTTACACGTATAAAATACAACTTTAGTAATGTGCAACATGTGCAACGCATACCATAGAAAAATGGACAAATTGGGGAGACGATGTTCATTAGCCTAAGCATTTTTTACTTCAAAGTGTGTCAAATCCCTTTCTACTGGGAATGTAAAACGCCAGATTTTTTCGGAAAAAGTGTATTTGGTGTTTTAAAGTTTCATAATGTCAAGCTTTACTTTTTTATCATTCTTTTTAATCAAACGACACAAACATTAGAATGACAGCTTGTTTTTGATAAAAATGAGCGATTTTGTACATGTAACAGGGTAATGTTTTATCGTAGATCAAAATGTATTTCATTAAATTATCATTGCAAGACAAGGTTTGTGCATAAAAAGCCTTGTTAGATAGGAGAGCACAAAATACAAGTCAAATTATGCTTGGTGAGAAGGCAAACTCGCCATTAAATTGTTAAAAACATTTGATCCGAGATCTGGGAGAAGTGTATACATGTACGTTGTTGATCCATGTTATTCTATATTAGTGTTCGTCCTAGTTTTTGGACCAATGAAAATGCAGTATATTTGAAAATTTCGGCGCAATATTTCACATAAACGCACTGCCGGTCAGTGTATGTCACGGATATACATAGCCACGCCCCCGTTTCCTGTGCAGTTATGAAAAATGATGTAATTTTTGGGAAAATTAAGTAATTCCAGTAAGATCCGCTTGATAGTAGCTCCGGTCGGAGTCGTGGTTTGAAGAATGACAGTAGAAGCGTGTGTTTTCATTGGTTGACGAACGCTAAGTCAGATGGAGTCAGTATAATTAGAGATGCGCCTTTTGAACGTTTATATCGAGTAGAATCTACTATTCAGCATCTATCTAATACATAGCTTTATCATGACCGGAAGCAACTATAGAAGAGAAGCACTTGTCTTTATTAGTCTACATTTCGATGCTTTGAAAACCTCGGAACTGCAGCTTGTTTTAAGCTGCAGTTGCGAGGTTTACGTTGAAAAGCTAGGATTTGAAAGTAGGCTAATGCACAAAGAAACTTGTCGAAACGGCTTTAAAGGCCTTTTACCAAATACTGACTCACTTATTTGAAATCTACATTGCATGATATCTTACACATAGAACAAGAGAATGATTGTTCGTATGCACGGCATGCTATTTTGACCATCATCCGATCTTTTCTCTTTTTGAAAAAAATTGCGGTTTTCCAAACAAGAACTAGCTTTGACGTCTTTGGAAAACACTGAAGCAAAAAGAGAAAATGCTGATATCCAGCATTTTCTCCCTTTGCCTAAATATTTTCAATGCTAAACTGTACAAAAAATCCAATCTTTATCAACATCCATTGTGCCATCTTCGGCGTCATGGCTTTTGAATTGATCTTTAATTCTGCTGTTTGAACAAGGGTTAAAGGCCATAAGATGCTATAAACGTGTCCAATTACGGAAATCAGCGCGGAAATGTACGTACTTGAGGATGTAAAGTATCGTCATTAACATGGTAAAATTACATTACATTCTCCTAGTGTGGGACTGACTTATGGTTTCTATGGCCGAATGGTTAAATAAGCTAGATTTTTCTATTATTATTTGTTCGCTTTTTTTAACAAAACACTTGGTAACAACAGTTTAAAACAAGCTGCAGTTACAAAGTTTTTATTGAAAAGCACCAATTTGATGTTGGTTAACTTCGGATATCGCCAGTTACGTGAAGAATGACATCACAAAAATAGCAAGAAAGAACGGGCGATTTAAGATGCAATCGCATAAAACATATAATTAAATTTTATTATAACTTATAAACAATCTAATTAAAGTATCGTCATCAACATTTAAAATTACATAACATTCCTCTAGTTGGTGGCTGACTTATGGTTTCTACATCCGAATGGTTAAATAAGCTATTTTTATCATTATTTCTTCGCCTTTCTACAAAAACTTTGTAACTGCAGCATGTTTTAAGCTGTAGTTACGAGATTTTTGTTGAAAAACAGCGATTTATTGTTGGTTTACTTTGGATATCGCCAGTTAGGTTAAAAATGCCATGACATCTAACGCCAAAAACAAAGCTTGTTTTTTACCATTTTTAGGTTCTCACACGATTCGAATGAATTGCCGCAAGATATACCTTTTCTACCCAGGCCTTATTTTGTAAATTCATATACAAGTATATGTCCATGCGTTACAATTTCCCAAAGCAAAAAACGGATTTATCCATTTTGAAAGCTTGTGTAACACAGCAAAATAGATTTATATTGAAGATAAGGTAAATGTATGAAAGGCAGTGGGACTTTAGAGGCAAAGGGATAAAATGTTGCTTATTAGATTTTTTCTTAGTCTCCAATGTTTCCCCAAAATATAAGCTACAATGAACGTCAAAACTAGGTCATATTTCGAAAAGGATAAACTAAGTGAAAAACGTCATAAAACAGCATAAACTGTAGAGTCTCCGAATTCGATCAATCTTTATTGGACAAAAATGCATTTGTGTTCGATCACGCTAAAAGGAACCTTATAGAAAGTGTGAAAAATATCGATCCTAGTCAGTCTGCGCAGTCCGCGCAGCCAGACTAAGGCCGACACTTTTCACTTGTATGCAATTTTCTAAATCTGGAATGTTTACACTATCTTACTATATATTTATTTTTCGCATAAAGCATCTGGTTGGCCTGTGCTGAGTCTGACAAGTTTGTCAAAATGTGGATTTTTTCTCTTCTGACAAGGTTCCTTTTAGCGTGACGGGTCACATTTTTGTTCTTATCTCGATTTCATCTTCATGCGTTCTCACTACATACAATATTCAACAACTTTTGGCTCATTCAAAATTACTAAATTTATCTTTGCTGGGAGTTCTGTGATGAAAGTGATTTCCATAAATAGTGTTTTAGGCATGCGTGTTTTCATATTACAAAATAGAAATTGATTGGTTTGAAAAAAATGTATTTGACTTATTAACTATACCAATTTCTTAGCAACTTAAAAACTGCAGATTAAATTGAATGCCGATTTTTTTTCTTGTTTGTTTGTTTGTTTTATCTTTCTTCTTTTCTCTTTGTTTTTTATGTTTCCGTTGGAGGACAGCAGGCCTATATATGGATCCTAATTAGAATACATATTGAAATAAATTACCGTAAGTGTTTGGAGTTTAATGCTGAATGCAATATCTTAACGAATACTATGCCTGTATTGCGACTTATCGATCCAGAATCACTACTTATCAGAGAAAGAAATAATTAAGAGTATAAGCTTACAATAACGGTATCGTCTCCTGATTCATCGATGTCTTTTGCCAATTGCCAAATTATCATGCAGTTGTAAAAACAACATATGATGTAACATTAGTATGGAGTAAAACAGTTGCTCTATTTTCCTTGTTATTTTTCCCTATTGAACCATCGTAGAAAGAAAATTGCCAATAAAGCGACGATTATACCATTGTCATGCCATTTTAACCGCGAAACCAGATGTGTCCTCGACTAAAATTTGTACTTTTTGTCACAATTTTACCCTTTCCCAAACATGCATGTTTCATTTTTCTCAGCGCTGTCCATGTTTGTCAAAAAAGAAATTGAATTTCATATATACGTGCTATACATAACAGTTTAGTTTGTCATAAGCAATTTGTGTCAACTTGGGATCATCCAAAATACCAAATAATCACATTAGCAAGTCAAAATGAATGATATAGTCTACATATTGTCTGCTTTCGTTCCGACTGCATTACCGATTATGATGGATATAAAACAAGATATAAAATACGAGGGATGATCCAAAAGTAATGTCACAGTGCCGTTAGTTTGGTAATTCGACGTATTCTTGTACAAGTAAAGACTTATCGTTCAAGCCTATCCTATTTGAAACATGCTTTTCTGAATTATTTGAATATTGTTCATATATCCGAGAAAATAAAACGCTAAAATGATCCGTATCTAGCATGTGCGCCGCACGTCCTAGACTATTCGTTTGAATATTTTTATAATTTTTTGTTCTACCATTATATTAAAGGAACAAAAGCGTGAAATTAACTGATCTTTAAATGACGCATCGTCGTGATATTGCTCAGCAATTTTAGAATGTTTCAATAAAATCGATGAATTGGAAGGCCAAATAAGCCTCATTGAATTCATCACTCGCATTCGGGAAAATGGCAAAATCGGATAAAAGCCCACAACGTGCAATTCTGAACTTTTGCTAAAGGCTAGGAAAATAGCCGATTGAAGCAACGGAAACAATAAATTCTACCTAAAAGAACGGATTGTTAATAGGAGTCTCGTCTACCTTTGATGCAAGCATTTTTCGGAGTGAGGATGAATCGTTTGAAGATGAAAAACGAGCCGGAAGACATGTGGCGTAGCGGAATGACGTCAACGACAATGGAACTTTGCGCTATTACCGCATCTTCAGCTGAATCTAAGAGGAATTCATCACGGCGACCTTAACCGACAGAGAGCAAATTGATTCAAGGAATGCATTCAAGGAATTGCTGAACGAGTTGTTTGTAAATGCATTTATGAAGTGGGTCGAACGCCACGAACATTGCATTAAACACGGAGGGCGATTTTTTGAGAAGGAGCAGACTTTGACGTCAATAACGTTGTTTGTTGTGCGGCGCTGGACATCGATGCGCTATGTAAAAATGGGTTTATTTTTTAAATATTTAACCAAACTTTATGAAATTTTGTGTATATATCAAACGAATGTTTATTGTTCGGCATGTGGAATTGCATAGCGATACGTTCATGAAATCTCCGAAAACAACGTTTGTGACATTACTTTTGGATCATCCCTCGTAAAACCTCGTGAATTGATTTAGCTAGGATCTGGATATTATGGAATTTGAGAACACGATGGATCTTTGGTCAAGTATGATCTAGAACATGGGAAAGGGGTCATTTTGTCATCAGAGAACACCGCAGATATAGATTAGCTGTGTTGGAGTACAAAATGAATCTGATTAAAAAACAACGGAAAGTCCGACACAAGTTGTGGCGCTTTGTTCACCGTCCGATCTTAAACGATATCCTTCAAACGCCTTATGATACCGATCAATGAACCATTTATTGTCATGCCTGGTGAAAAAATTAAGACCAATTTGTATTTCTGAAAGGTTTACAGGCAATGTTTTGCAACACCCCTCACCTGAACGGCCATTGTTTACAATGACCTACTTTCCGCTGTTTTTGAATGGTAGTGCGCTCTGATGTAAATGAGCGACATCAACATAATATTTATCAAAGAGCGAATTTCATCAGCGAAAACTCGGATTAATGCACGGATCCATAAATAATATCAAGTGCCAATAGGGTTCCTTTTGTCCATTTCCCAGAGCAACAAAACTTTTAGTCTGCCTTCGGTCCCAAAGTACATGTATTACCAATTGTGATTGATATTGTTATCTAACATTGTAATAGACGTCAATTATCCTTATTTTAGAATGTAATAGAATGAACCCCGTCAACTATTTCCTGTTCAATTCATCTTTGTTAGAAAAGGGCATATTGACATGTAAATAGATAATTGCGCCGGAATCCGAAATAGGCCCTTATAGCATATCGTCGCTTTTCAACGAAATACTCGTAACTGCAGCTTAAAACAAGCTGCAGTTACGAGATTTTTGTTGAAAAGCGGCGATATGAGAATACCATACTGACATTTTACAAAAGTCGTTTGTCTCTCACCAATGGGTGTGAATCATCTATGTGAGAGAGCAGCTGGAGGCTCGGTTTGGATATTGTGGTTGTACTGGTGCGAGAAATGCCAGGAACCCACGGTTAGGTGCTCCAGCCGCCGCGATGTGACCTTAAAAGTTGAAAACGGCGTAAAACCCCAATAAACTCAAACGACCACGTTTTTGTGTATACTGTGTAAGAAGACATCTGATTGCACGAGAAATCAGTTTGGACCAATCAGATTTGTTTTTACAAGTAAATTTTCCGCCAAAATAAAAGTACGACCGTTGATATTACAGGACCCAGCTTCTTTCAAATTGGAACAGTTTAAAGTGGGTTTTTTGTGTTTTGTTTTTGTTTTTTATCTGGAAACAAGTAAATACGTGCAGTCTGACCAGTGAGGATTTTCATTAGAATAATATCCAACATCAATCACAATTAGCAATACGGTCGGAACGAATGCAGACACAAAACAAACTATATGATGCATAATAACCTGCAATCGTGAATATCTGCAAATGATGCTTTTTAAGAGGATATAAGAGAAGCTATCAGGCACCAAAGGTACGACCAATATCGACGTGGCCAACAATGTTTCAGGTATATTGTGGTAGGTTAGTTTAAGGGGGAATGCTCCAGTTTCCTAAATTTTTTTCCTAATAATAGATTTTATTTATATTTTGTATGTTGAAATTACATGTTATTACCAACTGAAAAATAAGATAAAAATGGATGGTCAGCGATCTTGTTTGAATTTTATAGGCATTCGTATCACATACCCCTACATCGAAAAAATACACTATTTCTTGCACCTGTCCAAGGTCACTAAAATGCTTATAAAATTCTGTATAGTCATCGTTTAGTCCCGAAAACGGATTTAAAGTAACGTCTTACATTTAATAAGAACAGAAAACCCAAAATATGTGCTATTATAAACGTGTAAATGTACAAAACAGCTTGCTCACGTGTTTGGTTAGATCAACGAAGCTGGAGTGTTTTATGTCAAAATTTGCACATTTTTGGAAATATTTCAAGTTCTACATAATAGAATTTGATAAAACTCCCTCATTGTATTAAGCAACATGTCCTGGTAATAATTCAAAAAGAAAATGTATAGGTCAGCGCACTTATTAGTGAATTACAGCAATTTTTATCAGCTACACATGAATAAAATGACGCAAAACAGTGGTAACTACATACACACTTACGACTGTCTTGCTCTAAATAATCGATTTCCATCTTGAGGAAATCAGTTTCGCATAATAAATACACTTTTACCGTCGAAAATGGTAAATTGTAATGATGTGTTATATTATTGAAAATATGGTAGCGAAACATATTGGTACGAAACATTTAATTTACTACAGTAATGACCGAGTGTTCCGAAAAACTGGAGCATTCCCCCTTAAGGATTACAGCCCATCATTATATACTAAACACTTCGTGAATCTTTTGTTTGTGGTAACAAAAATTAACGAGAGATAATCCTCGTCAATGTCCGGTAGTCATACGTAGCAACGAAAATTGACAAGGGATACCATCGACAATTTTCGGTTGCTACAGATGACGCCCGAAGTTGCAACAAATCCCTGGCATTTCCCCGTCTTTACTGGTTCAAACGTTTTCTTTTTTTTTCTTTTTTTTTTCCAAATCGAAAATATAATTAGCAGAATTATGGAAAAAGACGGAAAATGATTTGTCATGATTTCCCACCACGGATTGTTTCTCTGTCATATTATATTAGAAAGACCATTTGGCCATTTGCAAAACCAAAATTCAAACAGATGATTCTAGATTTATATACTTACGAACATTGCTGGTACAGAAATGATCTATCCTGATATGTATTATTATTCATTAAAAACTTTTTTAAATATTGCATGTTCCACGACTAAGCATGTGCGACTATAAATCATATATACTAAGTGAATTTAAGAATGATGTATTTCAGACTGATTTGTATAAGATTTTAAAAAATGTTATGTTGACAACTTAGGTCTTTGAGCGACTGGTATAAACTTCAAGGAAATCAAAACCGAAATATTTCTGTGGTTTCTGTTAAATATTCTATTGTTTCCTTGTTTGTAAAGGAATGTTTATTAGCAAAATGACAGGTTTCAAAAATATCACCGAATTTCAGTTACTGTAACATTTAATTATAATCTAAAAGAATAAGTGCACATCGGTGTGTTGTTGTATTGTTTATGGAAACATGAGATTACAAAATATCCTGGGAATGGCGTACTTCAAGTTGATAAAAATAAAATAAAAATCATTCTAGGCTAGAAAACATTGTGGAAATGAAAAAAAAAGTGTTTGTCACGTGCGATTTCTTATTTTACCATTGACAATGCTTTCCCAAGCCTTTTCTCGTGAGTGTGCCAGATGGCGTCACTGTGAGGTAATGGGTTAACCCTTTCCCAAACAAGACCTGATTTTGACGTCCCTAATAGAAAAGGCTTGGGAAAACATTGAGACAAAAGAAGAAACTGCTGATAACCAGCAGTTTCTCCTTTTGTCTCAATATTTTCTGTGCCATATTTTACACAAATACTGCCTTTATCAACATCCATTTTGACTACTGTAGCCCATTTCAAATTGGAGTGGTCCAAAATTTTGTCGTTTGGGAAAGGGTTAAAGCATTCATCCATCATTACATAGCAACATCTTCGGCATCATCCGGGACAACGCAGATTAACAAGGATATCCAGATTTAAAACTCCGAATATCCTCGTCACTTTCCGTTTCCACGGAAAATGCCGATTATGGAGGCGGAATAGCACGAAGTATTTATTGTCTAATGATGGATTGAATGCCTCAAGACTTGGTCTATCTTCGTAGAATATGACATGTACATATCGTTTAGGAATGTTGAAAGTGACATTTTGACTGTTCGAAGGAAAACTCATGTTATTGAAGGTGATAACAAAAGTGATACATGGCATAGCTAAGCTTCGATCCTAGCCATCCCGTTCAGTGTGTGCAGACTTACAAGGATCCAAAATTTCAACATTTTTAGACTGCACCTTTTAACATGACTGATAAATATTATATTTTTCATGTATCACCGTATAGCAGTTGCTACCTTGTCGATCAAATAAAGCATCTCGAGATTTCTACACTTCCAGTGATCATATTTCCAGTAAATAAGTAAAACTAGTATCACGAGCGATGATCGGATTAACATTTTATAATATGTTTTCGGAATTTCCATTATATATAAAATTTTGTCAACAAACATGCATTTTAAGATTTCCATTTAAATACCTTATTTCTTATTTTGATAACTTGCAAAAAGTACCCACCTTACTCCCTTGTTTATTGCGATACAAATATATCCTCTTAGTTCCTTGTCAGAGTGAAGAACATTCGTGAAAAGTGATTCCGTCACTTTTCGCGAATTTTCTAAGTTTTGACGTCAAGAAAACGAGCGGCTATTTATAACCAATACAAGTGTGCAAGGTGTGATCAAACCGTAGATTGGCGCTTTCCCAAATGACACTATTTTAGACTAGTTTAATTCGAAAAGAATTACAGATGACGAAAAGGATTAATATATAAAAGGAGAAATTGTGTATGTTACTGCATAGAAAATATTTCAAGGGAAGACAGAAATTGATGATGATCATCTGCAAATTCTTCTACATATATCATTTAAATGCGTTCAAAACTCATTTCTCTAAGGGACGTCAAAACCAATACGTGTTTGGGAAAGCATTATTTGCGTGCCCGTCTGATTCATTTTAAATATTTAAAATTCCATTTAAATTCACCGAATAGGATACATTGTAAGACATGCCCACAAAATGTAATTAAAACAACTGCTTCTACTAATAAACCCTTTCCCACAAGCAAACAAACATCAGTAGTTCCTATTCGAGAGCTGCTGTGTACATTTTGCATGTCACAAAACGGTGAATGATTGGATGTATGTGATATAGCATTGAAAACTACAAAACAAAAGGAAAAAATGCTGGCTATCAGCATTTTCCTTTTTTGTATCAATATTTTCCCAAACCCTTTTCATTAGGGACGTCAAAAACATGTCCTCTATGTACAGGGCTAGCACTATAAGACAAGCAAGACAATTTTTCAAAATCTGAATACAATGACAGCTTTTGGCCACAGGTGACGGTCTCTAAATGATAATAAACGATTTTAAGATTACTTTCACAGGGTCCTTATGATTAGAAATACCGGAGAACAACGATGTGCTGACAGTTTAACCCTTTCCCAAACAAGACCTGGTTTTGACGTCCCTAATGGAACAGGCTTGGGAAAACATTGAAACAAAAGAAGAAACTGCTGATAACCAGCAGTTTCTCCTTTTGTCTCAATATTTTCTGTGCCATGTTTTACACAAATCATGTCTTTATTATCATCAATTTTGTCGTCTGGAGAAGCTTTCAAATTAGACCACCCTAAAATTTTGTCGTTTGGGAAAGGGTTAATTCCACAAAAGAGTACATAAATCGGTTAGAAAATGTAACATGTCAATTAACCCTTTCCCAAACAAGACCTGGTTTTGACGTCCCAATTAGAGAAAGCTTGGGAAAACATTGAGACAAAAGAAGAAACTGCTGATAACCAGCAGTTTCTCCTTTTGCCTCAATGTTTTCTATGCTATATTGTACACAAATCCTTTCCTTTTTAACATGAATTTTGTTGTCTTGGGCAGCTTTCCAATTGAATCACCCTAAAATTTGTCGTTTGGGAAAGGGTTAAACCATTTACATACTTTATGAATATGTCAGATACGTATCTACACGCGTCGACGCGCTTTTATCAGAAACACCTGTCGCATGGGAGTCGCACTTTTTGCACAATGATAGGTCACTACGTAATCAGCATACATGAAGTCTTTGTTATGATCTTCAAATTTAGTTACATTTCGCCTTGGTTTTGTCAAACGCATTTTCACGAAAATCAAGTCGAAAGAATGACCAAAAATCCACCATAAAGACCTTGTGAAGCTAATGTTAATTCGTTTATTTTCATTTAGAGACTTGTGCTTTTGGCGACATTACGGGATTACAGATAACAAGACGTGTTAATTTTGTTACTAGCATTTTCTCATTTTCCATCAATGATTTCGATGGTGTAAATTTAGTTTTTTCTGTTCTATTGTTATACATCGTCGGTTTTCTTCAACAACTCCGCACCTGTAGCTTGATCTTTTAACCCTTTCCCAAACAAGACTTGGCCCCGGTTTCTCGAAAAAAAAATTAAGTATATTCTCATAAGAACATGCTCAACTTCAAAGGGATACTCTCCAACGTTGAAGGGTATTCGATTAAAATTCACGTGGAAATCTTGCAATTTGAGCTCGGTGCTCAGATTTGAACATGAGAACGTACTTAAGTTTTTTCGAGAAATCGGGGCCTGGTTTTGACGTCCCTGGTAGAAAAGACTTTGGAAAATAGTGAGACAAAAGAAGAAACTGCTGATTATCTCCTTTTGCCTCAATATTTTCTGTGTTATTTGGTGTTCAAATCCAATCTTTTTCAACATCCATTTTGTCTTCTCCAGTAGATTTTGAATTGTGCTATCCTAAAATTTTGCTGTTTTGGAAAGGGTTAAAACTGTAGTTACGATAATTTCTCAAAAAACTACAATATAGCACATGTAAGAGAATATCAGTGATCAAGATCAGACGGCACTCAAGTACGAACTCATCTGGATCAACGGTGCTCTTATAATTTATAAACCACAAAACACAGAAAAGGCAAAATCTAAGAGGGAGTAAAGGCTTTCTAAGTCTATTACATGTACGGTATTTAAAATCCAAACCCTGTATTGTGAGTGTTCGTTCGAATGGTCTCGATGAGACCATCCAAATGACTACCCACAATATAGTGTTTGATAAATAATGAATACAATATTTCACTTTGTAAAGTCAAACCCATCATATCTGTACGTGTAGCTGTGGGTGACATTTGTCTTTGTCTGCTGGCCGTACTAAAGCACGGAAGAGCATTCTTCGGGGAGCGTCAAGTTATATAGTCAATCCCCTGTCATTGACCTCGATAGCTCCGGGGTTCTTGACAATTTAACGACAATTATAGAACCAAAATTAATCTTACCTGCATGTATACGATGAGTTTACACATCGCGTTGCCAAGGAACCACGTGTTCAAGTTCTCGTAAACGAGATTTGCCGGGAGGCACGTGAAGATGACGAGAAAATCGGCCACGGCGAGGTTCACGAGGAACAGATTTGTCACCGACTTCAAGTCTTTACATCTCCAAACTGAATAGCACACGAGAAAATTCCCACCGATTCCAATCACAAATATGATACAGAATGTTATGATAAAGATCCATTGATAGTATTTTAACGGAAACAGGGCGTCGTTGATCTGCGCCATGATTTCATCGTCAGTGTATTGAGGCGGTGCCGTGCTGACGTTTAGGTCTGTCCCGTTCGCCGTCATTATTTCGACGTCAAATTCTGATGTATTATGACTGTTATACATTGTTTTGGCTTAATGTGAACACTGTATTTAATATACACATGTAATTTCTTCAGAATTTATAATCTCTTTTTGTCTTCTATTTCATGTTAACAATCGTGTTGATGTCATTTTTCTTTCTTTGACTTTCTTTGCACCACATTTAAATTCCAGAGATCTCGAGCTACAAAAGAGGAAAAAATGGAATACGAGGGTCATCCAATAATAAGTGAGACTGTTGTCATATCTCAAAAACTGTCCGACAGAATTTAATGAAACTTGGCACTTACATGGCCCAACATATTAGCTTATGAAAAATTGCACCAAATGTTGTTATGGTATTACGTCACCTTTATGACGTCACTTCATGTGACACAAATAATTGTGACGTGGGCGCGTCTCATGCGGCTTGCCGGTAGACAAAAATGTGCATGTATAATAATTGCGTTATTTTAGGGCAATACTAGGACGGGGGTATTTCAAATCTTACTAAAAATATTTTGGACAAAGCTTTGTCATGTACAGCTGTTTTCTGGTGTGTTTCAAGGTTTAAAAACGCAAGGATAAGTGTACAGAAGCAACCGACCTCTGATCGGTAAACAGAAGCAAAAGGTGAAGAAAATTATCCAAAATGGCGATTTTGGTCTATGTAAATCAGCGCATATCATCTGAAAATTGGTCCTATCTGGGAAAGCAACCAATGTAGAGTATTATTGTATATTCAAATGGCTGTCTTGAGATCTGTCTTTCACAAGAAGCGACAAAAGCTGCACGAACGTACAACTTTTGTTCTGCCTGACGTCAAAAGGCAGGTAGGGTGACCTCACTTTTGACGCTCTATAATTGGGACATTTTACTACAACCTCAAAATCTTCTGCACATAAGTCTGTCAGACTTTGATCATTGTTCTAAATGAAAAGAATCATTGCGACGTGTACGTTTTAAGGATTTAAATGCATTGGAAGTAGACGTGGCCAGTCTGATGTGGTACAAACACATTGGTTGCCTAGCAACCAAAATTAGAAGACTTTCCCCCGATTGAATTCTTTCATTAAAAAGGGAAGATCTTATAATGAAGGAATTTAGGGACTTTGAAAGCATATAAGTCAAGATATTTCTGCAATAGGAACAGTCTCACTATTTATTGGATGACCCACGTATTCCTTTTAAACCAATTACCAGAAGACAGTTTCTTTTGCTGGTCCAATTTCAAAGCTTTTGCAGATGACAATTTCAAATGAATATTTTTTTTAATATTTACCGTCTTTATGGGTAAACAACATTGTGGAAAGTGAAGAAATTGCTTGCAACAAGGAATTTCTTCATTTTCCATGATGTTTTCCAAAGACATTTTCTTTAGGGAAGTCAAAAACAATTATTGTGTGGGAACAGGTTAACAAGAAGCCTGAACGAGATCCTAATTGCTTGCGGAAAAATTTTGGGGTGATCCAAATTCAAAGATGTTGTAGACAACAATTTAAAGTGAATGGATTGTTTTAAAAATATTCAGAAAAAGAAGAAACTGCTGGTTTTCAGCAGTTTCTTCTTTTGTTTCAATGTTTTCCCAAGCATTTTCTATTGGGGACGTCAAAAACAGGTCTTGTTTGGGAAAGGATTAAATGATGTTCCCGGTGTTCCAAAAAGGAGACAAAAGAAGAATATTAGGCATGTCATTTACCCCTTTCCAAAACAATGACTCTTTTCAACGATCCTTCTAAATATTGGTGATTAAGTTCAAGCAGGAAAAGAAGACTTAAAGTATAATTAAAAATGATTTATTGGATTTCCACTTGTTTCCGACCACAGTTCCTTCAAAATTGAAATAACCTGATTAACCAACGAGTTATAATAATGGCGTTTCTATAACCATCAATTAATCTAATGATTGACATGGTAGCAGAGAAAGGTGTTTACTTAGAGGTCTGTTAATTGTCTGCTGTAAGAACCAATTATTCTGGACCTACTAGACGTCTACTAAATACGAGGGGATATCAAAAAGTGTTGAGGTATTTACTCCGTTAGGATGATGTAGGGCCAACTTCTTGTGTCCTGATCACAATAATTAGCACAATTATTATGATCAGGATACAAGGAATTGTTGAAGGGATATACACAACCCCTAAAATATTATGTAAAATGAACAATACTGATAACAGGGTTATGAAAATATTTCAAGTCCCGGATGCTAAATCTGCCAGATACTTTGAATAGCGAATGCAATCAGTTCATGAGGAGTCCTCTCCTTCTCTTGCAACCATCAAAATGCGGGCCGAGGAATTCCAAGGATGCAGGGAGTGAAAAAGACGAAAGTGATGAAATGACTGCTACGTATTAGATAGAGGCTGTAAAGTAGATTCTACGCGAAATAAACATTCAGATGCGCGCAGTGCATTGAATGTTTATATTGCGAAGAGTCTACTATACAGACTGTATCTGGCTTAGTGTTCGCTAGCGGTTCATTGGAGACTGGGCGTGACTATGTATAGTCATCACATAAACTAGCCGGCAGCCCGTTTAAATGCGAAATAGAGCGTTAAAATTTTAAAATAAAATGCAATTTCATCGGTCCAAAAAGTAGGTCGAACACTTATGAAGAGGGCTGCTTATTGTACCAAGAAGTAGACTTCTATATGTCAGGTATCAATGATATTTTTCTACGAGGCCCAAAACCGTTTGATACCCACTCGCATTTATCGTCTACATAATGGAAAGAGATCGATGAAACATTGAAACATTTTCTCTCCTTTTCATGCCTCAATATTTTATGTACTTTATCACAGACAAGTTTTACCTCCCGTGACCTATATTTTTCGTCTTCAACTGCTTTGAAATTGGGCAAGTCTACTATTTCGTTGACTACTACTTGTTCTGCTAGGAACAATTAATTGGGTGATTGACGTGGTAACAGGAAAAGGTGTTTGCTTAAATAGTTCTACTAATTGTCAGCTGTAAGAATCAATTATTTTGGATCTGACTGTGTATCTGCTCTCCTTTCTAAAATAATTATTGGCTTGAACTGTGGTATTCGTCGAAAAAAATAACTATGAATTAAAGGATTTCTTCATTTGTACACAACAATTCAATACCAATTTGAAATTTAAACGGAGATAGGATTTGAAGAGAGATCTTAACCCTTTCCCAAACAAGACCTGGTTTTGACGTCCCTAATACAAAAGGCTTGGGAAAACATTGAAATAAAAGAAGAAACTGCTGATAACCAGCAGTTTCTCCTTTTGTCTCAATATTTTCTATGCTATATTTTACACAAATTCTAATTTTGATAACTTCCATTTTGTCATTTGTGGCAGTTTTTGAAGAGGGTCACCTAAAAATTTTGCCGTTTGGGAAAGGGTTAAAAAGCGTGTAAGACGTTGCGACATTAACCATAAGACTAACCTATGCTGCGTTAACGGACACGGCTTATCGTTTTTGAAAAGTATCTTTGACGTCCAACGGCCTTCGTCATACGATGTCTATTCAAAATTTTCCAATTACAAGAACAGTATTTTTGTTAAAACTATATCCCTTCGCAACGTTTGTGTTGTCTTTGCTCTTATCAGACCAATGCGTTTCTCTGCAATTGTTGTAGAAATGAACAACCACCAATTTCATGAATTATACGCTTTAGGCCTAAATGTAGATACCATTCACAATATCATAATTACTATATTACTACTTTGTCAGACAATTGATAATACTCACAAGTGTTTCCAAATAGTAAAAGATTTCATCCAGTTAACCGTGGTGTAATTTCGGACAAACAATAGTATATATTTCCGTAGGTGTTGTTATAAAATCTCGTAACTACGGCTTAATCCAAGCCGTAGTTACGAGATTTTATAACAGCACCGACGGTTTATTAATACATAAAGGTAAATCCATTCTATTTTTAGCCTATAATTCATTGCCATTCCACACATTTTTTCACGACAACCCGACCATTTGCATCCAACATCTGACGTAGACATCTACAGAATATCAGATTTTCTTCAATATAGCAAATTAAGTTATGTCAATTCTCTTAATAATTTCTAAATTAGGCGGAAATTACACCGTACAAAATGGGCAACTAAGTGCTGAAAATAAAAGTGTGTGAATAAAACATCAAAGATAATATTTAGGCAAAATAAGAAAATGATAAATACCAGCATTTCTTTATAATGCCTTAATATTTTCCGATCGTTTTTGGAAAGCAAATTTGCAAAATTTGCTTTTCATTGCAGTCGTGATTCTCTGCACTTTTACATTCTCTGCATACCACACAACTTCTCCCGGTCCTCCTCACTATAAATAGTTCTATCAAAAGCAAAGATCAATGACAAGAACAACCTTTCGAATATTCAATACTGAATTCTATAGTTGTACATAAGATATTCAATTGTGTGACCGATGATAAAACATTCAATTAAACATGTGTTTAAAGAGGAGAAACGATCACGTAGTAATTTGCTTTCATTACGGTTCAATAGCCAGTCCAATATCTTTCTTTGAAAATGGGTCAGTCAAGTTTACTGAACTATGAAATATGCGACCCACTTCCAGCGCTAAAAATAGGAACTAGGACACGTCTATTTTTAGAATCTTTCTATGCCTAAATTCTTACACGTTTTGATGTCCGAAACTAAACAATGATTTTCGATAAGCCATGCATTTAATCGCGTTCACAATAATTGATTGATCAACTAAGTGGGTATTTTAAGGTTAATGACATAGACATCTTGTCTAATAGGCCTTGCTAGTATTCGCGTGTAGCTAGGCATTTCAAAGCGAAAGTAGAAATCTGGGAAACCAGAATATGTGATGATATGCTCAAAATGCATAGAAATCAGACTAGCAATCCTTTCACCACTTGGTTTAAAAAACGGTGTTAACTTTTTAATCTATAGATATAGATCTAGATGAATAGGCATACATAGAATCAAATCAATTTACATTGTTGGTATGTTAACCATTTCCCAAATAGAAACATTTCAGATTGGTCAAAATAAAAAAAGCCGTAGCAGACGACAAAATTGGTATATACCTAGATAAAATTAGAACTATTTGTAGATAATACCAAAGACAATATCGAGGTTAAAGTAGAAAATTCTGATTATCAGCAGTTTCTTCTTTCATCCCAATATTCACCCGAACATTTTCTTTACGGGCTGTCAAACCCGGTCTTATTTGGGAAAGGGATAAAGTAGTTACGGAACACATGTTTTAGCAAGTTACTCTCTTAGAACGCCGTTCAAACGTGTACTAAACGTTAAATGATAAATGACAATGAATCATGACCCCTGCTTGGAGGGTATAGCAAGTAAGACATGTAGTTTTCAGAGATCAATTGCATTCTAATTAGGGTATAGACTCCTTTCATTTATGTTTTAGTCCGTACCCGCAGAACACTTCCTGTAATCCGAGACTTCTCTGATGAAAATTCGCTCGATGATACTTGGATGTCGCTATTTACAACGGAACGCTGTCCCAGTCAAACACAAAAGAAAATTCCGACACAGCGACATAACTTGTGTCGGAATTTTCTTTTGTTTTTAAATTGGACAGCGCTCTGATGTAAATAGCGACATCCAAAAATCGAAGAGCGAATTTTCATCAGAGAAGACTCTGATTAACTTCCGGAGGCAAACAATGTGTTTATGGGAAATTAACATTGTATACATGTGAATTGTTACTAAAAATAGTAACAAATCGACATTTTCAAAACGAGGCTCCCACAAAATGCGGAGAAATCGATGACGACGCACGTGCATTCAATATACAGCGATTAAGCGCACGTGCATTCAATATGCAGTGATAAAGAGAAGTTTTAAGTGGAACAAAAACTATGAAATTGAATGAATTCGTTGATAGCCGGATAGCCGGTTATTTCATTTGATTTACAGTCAACCGTTCCCAGTTTAAAAATTTCGCCTTTTGCCTGTAAGGACGACTTCCGGAGGCTGTTGTGTGTGTGTGGGGGGGTCTTAGTGGAAACTTGTCCATTGTACCGAATTTTGCAAAAGTACACGTCATACATCAAATAGATTTATGAACCGTGACCTGTCGCACTAGTCTATTATACAAGAAAACCTACTTCAGAACATGACATTGGGTATAGGAGAACATATAGAGTGCTAGAATGCCTTATAGTCGTTTTCGGCTGGGAGAATTCGGCCCCCGGATAGGAGGCTCTGCTCTCCCAGTCCCTGTTTGGAGAGGACCCAAGACCACATGCCTTCCAATTTCTTGCTTTCTACATCATTTCCTTATAACATTTTATTGAAAATTAGTGCCCGAAATGAATTAAAACAGCACTATGTTTTCGGCAATTGGATTTTCCATAGAAACTTTATAGAACCTACCATAGTATACTGAACAAAAGTTAAAACTTTACACATACATTGCTTGTCATATTTCTTCTAAATTCAACAAGTAAAGAAATCAAATGAATGTGCTTCGCATCGTTCATTGACTTGGTTGTGCCAAACACTAAACGTTTTGTTGATCTTAATTATGGGGATGAAAAACGGACCCTTTAAGTGTGACAGGGGTCCGTTTTTCATGTGTGCAATTTATGAATATCAAACATTTTAAATTCCCTCTTTGTTTATGTCAAAGGGGGGTAATTCACAAAATTGACAGATTAGACCTTTATTTTAGAGCTTGCTACAAGTGATAAGAGAGATGTTTTGTTGGTTTTTTGGCAACCCGGATATGACCAATTCCGTAAAAATAATGAATCGTTTATCGCGCGTATGTGGCATCAGATGAAATTAGCTGTAAATACATTAAGGGCCGTAACTCTGACATTAAAGGAGACAAGGCAATGAAACTTCGACAAAACGATTGCCGAATGCCATGGAAATATTGTAAAAATAAAATCAGGCTTTTAGTTCGATACTTTTTCAGAAACAAGAAATCTTGCAGCGTAAAGTTTTCTCTTTTGTTCAGTATATTGAGCTGATATGGAACAGACATTATCCTTTCATAATTTGTATTTTGTAACTTTCTAAAGAATCAAATTCAATTAATTACTTTTATCCAACTCCGTGTAATTCATATTGCTAACAACTAGAAAGGCCTTTAGACATAACCAGCAAATTTGCTTTCCAACAGTACTTTCAGTACTATGATTATTAGCGACGTCGAAATTGGTCTTTGATTTTTGGCGGTATTTGGGAAAGGATTTACCATAACACAATTAGCATATTATCAGATATGCCCAAATGAGAGCATATCTCGATGTACGCTATCAAAATAAGTTCATTGAAAATTGCAAATCCATTAATGGCCTATCATAGAAAAAATACTGCAGTTTGAGGAAAAAATGGCTAAAAGCAGTACACGAGACTCGACCGAGTCCCCTATACTGTTATATCTTTCTCATTTTCTCTCGTTTTTCAAAGTCTGTTTGTATTGGAAAAGTCCAAACAAGGGCTCGTTCGGTAAAGGTTTAAAAGAAAAACATGAAAAATAAAAGTGCATGAATTGATTATATGCAAATTTGAACGCATAAGTTTGACGCTACCCTTTGATCTATTTCACGCGTTAATTGATCTTGAAAGATGCCAGTGCATATTATCTTTTGACCTGTGACGGGTATATGTATTGTGCCGTTTTTTAGTTTTTTGCCTAATTTCGAAATTTGGCATGCCTATATTCGAAACTGGGCACGGAACTTTGCCTAATTTCGAAACTAGGTATCCATTTTCGAAATTATGATTCAGTAAGTTCCGTGTGTCATGCAGAACTATTTCTGTCGATTTTTTTTTCGCCGATTTATTGATAATTGAATCAAATAACGCCCGAAATGTTGATATTATTTACGGTTTACTTCGACAGTGTGATGCAGAACTATTTCTGTCGATTTATTCTCGTTTTTTTCCTCACCGCCGATTTATTAGTAATGAATCGAACAAGGGCATAATGACTATTTTACGGTTTACTTTTATTTATAATACTTCCTACGTACTCGTTGCTGCCGCGGATCCAGGATTTCTGTGTTGGGGTTCGAATTGACAAATAGAGAGGTTCGTTTTCCAAGTATTACACAATTTTGACTGAATTTCTGCATTGAAATGAAATAATCAGGTTGCGGAGACATTGGCAGATCCAGAGGGGTGCGGGAATCAAAAGAACCTCCGCTGACTCCTAATTATTTCAATTTCATGTAAAAATTCAGTCAGAATTTTGTAATAATAAGAGAACGAACCACCTATTTGTAAATTCGAACCCCTTACAAAGTCTGGATCCGCCGCTGAGAGTGGTTTCCTTTGAACTCCCCCACCCATTGGATACGCTACTGCATTATAAACGTGTACACCAGAATGTAAAAACTTCATCTGTGGGTCCCAGTCGATATGAAAATCCAGTCTATTCTAAAACGAAAGTACAATGCCATTCATGGATAAACGAAACCTGTCTCCTGGTGTATTGATATTTATCCACATGCGAGAAAGAAATACGGCAACAGTTTATCTGAATTTTCTTTTAGAATTAGGCCACAGCATAAATGATGTCATCATGACGTTGCGAGATCGTACTGTAAGCGGAATCATGTGTACTTATTAGAATGATTATAACAGTATAAGATCCATTTCTCGTTCTGTAGTTCTGGTCAGCACGATGGGAAGAATCGGCTAGTTCGGCTGGGTCGGTTGCTCGTTCTGGCCAGCATAGTGGGAAGGATCGGTTTGTTTGGCTTGGTTGGTTGCTAGTTCTAGCCAGCACGGTGGGAAGGATCGGTTTGTTTGGCTGGGTCGGTCGCTTGTTCTGGCCAGCACATGGGAAGAATCGGTTTGTTCGGCTGGGTCGGTCGGTTGTTCTGGCCAGCATAGTGGGAAGTATCGGCTTGTTCGGCTAGGTCAGTTGCTAGATCTGGCCAGCACAGTGGGAAGGATCTGCTTGTTCTGATGGGTCGGTCGCTTGTTCTGGTCAGCACGGTGGGAAGGATCTGCTTGTTCGGATGGGTCGGTCGCTTGTTCTGACCAGCACGGTGGGAAGGATCTGCTTGTTCGGCTGAGTTGGTCGCTAGTTCTGGCCAGCAGAGTGGGAAGGACCAGTTTGTTCAGCTGGTTTGGTCGCTACTTCTGGCCAGCACGGTGGGAAGGATTGGCTAGTTCGGCTGGGTCGGATGCTCGTTTTGGCCAGCACGGTGGGAAGGATCGGTTTGTTCGGCTGGGTTGGTTGCTAGTTCTAGCCAGCATGATGGGAAGGATCGGTTTGTTCGGCTGGATTGGTCGCTTGTTCTGGCCAGCACATGGGAAGAATCGCTTTGTTTGGCTGGGTCGGACGCTTGTTCTGGCCAGCATAGTGGGAAGAATCCGCTTGTTCGGCTAGGTCAGTCGCTAGTTCTGGCCAGCACGGTGGGAAGGATCTGCTTGTTTGGATGGGTTGGTCGCTTGTTCTGGCCAGCACAGTGGGAAGTATCGGCTTGTTTGGCTGAGTAGGTTGCTAGTTCTGGCAAGCAGAGTGGGAAGGATCGTTTTGTTTGGATAGTCAGTCGCTTGTTCTGACCAGCACGGTGGGAAGGATCGGCTTGTTCGGCTGAGTTGGTTGCTAGTTCTAGCCAGCAGGGTGGGAAGGATCGGTTTGTTTGGCTGGTTTTGGTCACTAGCTCTGTCCAGCACAGTGGGAAGGATGGGTTTGTTTGGCTGGGTTGGTTGCTAGTTCTGGCCAGCACGGTGGGAAGGATCGGTTTGTTCGGCTGGGTTGGTCGCTAGTTCTAGCCAGCACGGTGGGAAGGATCAGTTTGTTTGGCTGAATCGGTCGCTTGTTCTGGCCAGCATAGTGGGAAGAATCCGCTTGTTCGGCTAGGTCAGTCGCTAGTTCTGGCCAGCACGGTGGGAAGGATCTGCTTGTTCGGATGGGTCAGTCGCTTGTTCTGGCCAGCACGGTGGGAAGTATCGGCTTGTTCGGCTGAGTTGGTCGCTAGTTCTGGTCAGCAGGGTGGGAAGGATTGGTTTGTTTGGCTGGGTTATTCGCTTGTTCTGGCCAGCTTGGTGGGAAGGATCTGCTTGTTTGGATGGGTCGGTCGCTTGTTCTGACCAGCACGGTTGGAAGGATCGGCTTGTTCAGCTGAGTTGATCGCTAGTTCTGGCCAGCAGGATGGGAAGAATCGGTTTGTTCAGCTGGTTTGGTCGCTAGCTCTGGCTAGCAAGGTAGGGAGGATCGGCGTGTTTGGCTGTTTAGACAGTCCTTAAAGATACAGTTTGGCCTCTACAACTTTTTATAGGGCAAAATGCAGGAAAAATGTTGAATAATTATGGTGTTTTGTCACAGAAAGGGCGTCCCCTGTTTAAATGGTTTTACATTCAGCTCACTATTTTGAGTTAGTTATCTTCAAAGTCTAAATGAAATTAGAACATATCAAATTAATTAACATAAGTATGCAGATCTATGGTAAATCACATATATTTAGCAGATGAAAAGCTTCATAATAAATCTTGTTTGCTTTAAAAGAACCTTTTCTAAAATACCGGTATTTTACTTAGTGAAACCATTTTAATTTCGCAAAGCAATGGATCTAATTCAGGCTCCGAAAAAATATGGAACTGCAACTTTTTCAAAAAATAAATGGAATCGGATGTAGATATGATTTTATGGCAATATTATTTATACATTTGATGTACTGCTGAACGTGTAAACGAATTGATGAAAGCAGAGACATATAATGTAATGTTTATCTATGTCTCTGATAAAAGATAAGGTGCGAATTGCTTAGGGTACGAATCAACTCACGCGCGAACAGAAGAAGAATGTTCCGTATGTTCTGTTCGGTACGGAACTTTAGCTGTTCCTTACCGAACTTTTATTGGACTAAAAACGGCTTGAAATGATTTTGTAAGTGCTAACTGTGATACCTCCATAAAAACGGATATTTTGAAGATGAGTTCTGCACAGAAAATGGTCTCATATACCATAAAATAATTATATATATGCTATTTCGCCGAGTTTCGAAATTAGGCAAATGAGTTCTGCAGGGATTTGCCGAATTTCGAAAACGAAAATCGGCACAATATATGCACCATATCGTCGTTTTTCAACGAAAACCTTGAAACTGCAGCTTGTTTTAAGCTGCAGTTACGAGATCTTTGTTGAAAAATAGCGATGTTTTGAAGTTGCTAAAGCCTCTCTTACAACCCGTCGTGCGTCTTTTTAAATCGTACGTTTTAAACTCTGCAAAGTCGTACGATTTATAAAGACGCACGACGGGTTGTAGGAGTGCCTCAAAATATTGTCCGGTCAATTCTTTGCTGCGTGCAGTCTGCGTCGTGGTCGCGTCCACCAAAATCGTACGTTGCACGTGCGTGCATCGCACGACTAAACGTACGTTTTAGACACAGACCGCACGCAGACCGCACACAGGAGCATGTACGACCGCTTGATAGAGAGGCTTAAACAATAACAAAGTCTTTATTCAATCGTATAAAGAAAATCCGTCAAACTAGCTCTTTCCAAAACGATAAAAAAAATAATGACATTCCCGTTTGAAAGCTACTGCAGACTAAATATAGTGTTGTAAAAGATATAATTTGTGAAATACATGTATCTAGCCCAGAAAATATTGGGGCAAATCGGGAAAATGATTATTTTCAGCATTTCCCCTTTTGTCTCAATTTTTCCTACGCGTTTCATGTAAGGGGGTCAAAAGAAGGTATGTTTTTTTTTAATATTTAAAGTCTTGCCTAGAAGACTGCATTATGGAAGGATCAAAGTAGCGACCCTTTTATACAATGATGACCTTAATAGAGAACAATTTATAAAGCATTGAGAAAAAAGGCAGAACATACGGATAACTAGCATTGTTTTCCTTTTCATAAGATTTTTTCTTGGTCATTGAACAATAGTACGAATTCTAATGAAGACTTGGTTTTGACATACATTTGGTATAAATAGTTTCGGAAAATATTTACGAAAAAGGAGAAATTTCTGATGATCAATTATTTATAATTTTCCATTAATAATGTCTGCGCAATAACATACACATTATTCCCTTTTATTAGCATTTATTTAGTTTTTTGCATCCCCTTTCGAATTGGGCTGATTTAAAGTTTCTCTATTTGGTTAAATTAAAAAAAAACTAATACATAGAAATAAACTTACAGGAGAAATGTGATATGAAAATTATTTTACGAGAATGGGGTAAGATGCGGTTAAAAAAACAAGTCCGCAATGACGATTTTTAACTGCATCTCACCCCATTCAAGTATGGCATGTCTGAGTATCAGCCTTAGCTTTGTTACCTACAGGCTACTATATGTAATGGGCTTATTTAATAGACACGGACGGGATAATTTGTAGAACACACACGCACAATTCTCACGAACATAGGCTAGCCTACATTCGCCATTTTCGAACGACAGACAGATGTATGGGACCGGAGCAAGTTAAACCTTAACTAAGGAAATCGAAATAGGACGTTATCTTTTTTTTTTTTTTTTTTTTTTTTTTTTTTTTTTTTTTTTTTTTTTTTTTTTTTATTTCGTGGGAAATCGTTCTCAGAAACACAGATACAAAACCACAAGCACGGAAAACTTTAATAAATGAGTTTCGCCGCTGATGCCACGTAGCACCCCCCCCCCATTTGAAAAATCTAGCTGAGTTTTTGAAACTTGCCTTGCAACTTAGAATGAACTTTGTCATCAGATATTACCTATCCAGTTTACGTTAGTTATTTCACTAATTTATTTCATCTTTCAGTTCCGTTTAACTTGCTAATATTACTTATATATTATATCGCAATGTAAAATATTACAATGTAATACTCTGTTCAAGTACTTGTATAATGTACTGTCTATTTTTCATTTCACCTTTTTGTCTTTTTTTAAAAGATGCCTGATTTTTTTGTTCTTTGTTTCTTGTGTTTCATTTGTTTTCATGATTCTTTGGTTTAATATGTTCCCAATGTAATGTTGTAATTTGTTTACTTGCTATTGCGTTTGACCTTGTTTGTCATTTTGCTTATAATTTGTATGTAACAAGAAGTTTTGTATAGTTTAACGTACATCCTATCAACATAGCGTAAAAATATTCTGTACTAATAATTTTCCTTCGAATTTCTCAGAATCGTTTATCAACTAATCTAGTACTGTAATTAACATAGCACGGATTCCTCGTGTAATACTCCAGATTAGACACCTACAAATCAAATAAGCCTCATTGGGTCAACGATTACAGAATTAGATAATGGTTAGTTAGATTAGCGATTTCAATTTCCTTTGTCCGCGATGAACCGAAGAAAATTTGTTACAGTTGTCCTTGTCCACATTGGATACATATAGCACAGAAAGTATTGAGGCGAAAGGAGAAATGCTAGTTTTGCTTCAATACTTTCCCAATATAGTTGTTTTATTCTAGAGACGTAAAAACATAGTAAATTTGACAAGTCGTCGGTGTTACTGCGAATTTGCGTAACTACAGCTTTAGTAACGATTTTTTTTTTTGCAATGACACCGACGAAATGCTTTGCACTATCCCTTAACCCTTTCCCAAACGGCAAAATTTTAGGGTGATCCATTTCTAAAACTGCCACAAATAACAAAATAGAAGTTATTAAAGATGAAATTTGTGTGATATATGGCATAGAAAACATTGAGACAAAAGGAGAAACTGCTGGTTATCAGCAGTTTCTTCTTTTGTTTCAATGTTTTCCAAAACCTTTTCTATTAGGGACGTCAAAACCAGGTCTTGTTTGGGAAAGGGTTAAACAGAAGCTGAAATTCTATACTTCTTTCCGAGAAAAAACTTGAAATACGTTCACACACGTTTCCTCAATGGAAGCAAAACAAGTTATTCGCCAGAAGGCTCAAGCACCAATCGCACTTATCTAAAAGTGAATTAAGGGGGAATGCTCCAGTTTTCTAATTTTTTTCCCAATAATAGAATTTATTTATATTTTATATGTTGAAATTACATGTTATAACCAATTGAAAAATAAGATAAAAATAGATGGTCAGCGATCTTGTTTGAATTTTATAGGCATTCGTATCACATACCCCTACAGCGAAAGAATACACAATTTCTTGCACTTGTCCAAGGTCACTAATTGCTAATAAAATGCTGTATATTCATCGTTTAGTCCCGAAAACGGATTTAAAGTAACGTCTTACATTTAATATGTACAGAAAACGCAAAATATGTGCCATTATAAACGCGTAAATGTATAAAACAGCATGCTCACGCGTTCAGATAGATCAACAAAGTTGGAGTATTTTATGTCAAAATTTGCATATTTTTGGAAATATTTCAAGTTCTACATAATAGAATTTGATAAAACTCTCTCATTTCATAAGCAACATGCCCTGGTAATAATTCAAAAAGAAAATGTATAGGTCAGCGCACTTATTAGTGAATTACAGCAATTTTTATCAGCTACACATGAATAAAATGACGCAAAACAGTGGTAACTGCATACACACTTACGACTGTCTTGCTCTAAATAATCGATTTCCATCTTGAGGAAATATGTTTGGCCTTATAAATACACTTTTACCGTCGAAAATGGCAAATTGTAATGATGTGTTATATTATTGAAAATATGGTAGCGAAACATATTGGTACGAAACATTTAATTTACTACAGTAATGACCGAGTGTTCCGAAAAACTGGAGCATTCCCCCTTAAATGACTAGGAATTAGGGTAACTTAAATGGGCCCCATGCTGGTTTGTTGAACATACAAACAAGTAATAATGTATTAAGATTTACGAACTGAGAATGAAAACACCACTTTCTAGCCATACGAAATGCATCAAATTACACACACTTGTAAATACACTTCACATAAGTTGATTCACCGTGCCAGATTTCAAGATTATGCTTAAAGAAGGAAATAAGTAACAAATATTATTTTACTCTAAATTCATATGCAAGGGATGTAATTTTGAACATTTTTGTCAAATATTTTTATAAGTATGCATTAAATCAAAATTCTTAAACATACAAAATGTAACGCAGTTAAGGAATTACTGGCACTTTTTAAAGGATGGGTTACAACAAGGGATCAAAATTGCTCAACGAATAATTTTCCTTTATATTCTGTGAATTGATAGGGTTATATAAGATCTTTAATTTGTATGTGTAAAAAATCTGATGAGGGTTTATTTTTGGAGATTTTTGGAGATAATGGCTAACAAAGTGGGTGGGGTAAATTGACACGAGAAGCAAATATTTACTTTGAAGTTAACTTTTTCTGTATAAATCAGATTGAATTGAAATTTTGCAGGTATTCTCAATGTACTAGGGACACAAGGACGAAAACAGAAAATCATCAAACTGATATACATGATTAATGATTGCAAAAATCTTGTGTCCCTAGTACATTGAAAGTACCTGCAATATTTCCATTCGATCTAATCTATACAGAAAAAGTAATTTGACTTCAAAGTAAAAATTTGCTTCTCATGTAAATTTACCCCACCTACTTTGTAAGCCAACATAAAATAAGCCCTCATCAGATTTTTTACTCATACGAATTAAAGATCTTAATGTAACCCTATCAATTTACAGAATTTTAAGAAAATCTATTTTTAAACTCTTGATGCAATACGTCCTTTCGCCTCTGGATCTACATTTCATTCTCAGTTCGTAAACCTTACAGAAGTATCGTTATAAATTGTCAATCTGAACGGGTAGAATATTCCTGTCAAATCAAAATGTCTTTGATTTTCTCCAGGGTTTTTGCTAGGTCCGTTAGGAATAGTCTTGCCTAATTTTACGACAAAGCGGAAAACCCACAGAACTTCTAAAGACGAAAATATTCTTCAAAACTTGAGAAAAAATCGGAAAAAATAAACAACAGTACCAAAGATTTGTTGTGTACACAGGACCAAGTCTTGTTTGGGAAAAGATTAAGATTAATATTCAATTAAATTTCTATATCCTTGCATTTAAATATTTTGACAGGTTCCTTTCGCGTTAAATTATTGAAACCTTGTCCCCTTATATTGAATTTACACAGGAAGTAAAGTACCCATTTCTACATGAAATATACAATGTACTTACAATATAAGAAGAAAATGCCTGTGACTCAATCAATTTTGCCATTTCGAACAATATTTCCTACCAAGAAATACCAAAAATTTTAAAACCATATTCACTTGAAATTGTTGAGTGAGGCATTTTGAAGTCGGATCAGAGAAAGATAAGCCGTAACAGAGATATAGATAAGTAGGGGTATAGCCACTCTAACGTTGTTATTTCAATTTCAAGCCCTGTGTTTTTGGTACTCATTACATTTTTAAAAGCCATTACCCCCTCTTTTCTGTAGCTCTCGTCGTGCTATGCGTATCAACATTTTGTGTATTGAGGTAAGATCTGAGTAATGGGCTATGTGGCAAGTTACGGAACGAAATCTGTATGGTGCGAATAGACGATTTTAAAGGGAAGCAATTTTCATCGTTCTCAACATTTTGAATTTTTGACTTTTGTTGTTTTTTTCTACTCTTCATACAATTTAGAAACATTTTCACAAAAATTAAATATTCCCCGGAAATCTGAGCATGCTCAATTATTTCCGTTGTAACATTGCATCTAACGGTACTTTAAAAATGCTCGGACTTACGGAAGTCACTGAATAAGTCGAAATATAAAGATTGTATGTTGGAAATGCATTACCCAGGTCTTACCTTAAATTGTTTGTACATTGATCAATCAAATAAAAAAATACATGCATCGAAATAAAGTGTATAATTAATTATCCGTTGATTATAATTATGTCTTAAAATGTTGCAAGCATCGGTACAAATTTTGTCAGTCCGAGGATTCAACATTGCATGGCAAACATCGTTATCTTGGACTTTAAAGATCGTAAATTAAGCGTTGATACATATGAGCCAGGGTCTGGAAGAAGGTCCCTTAAGGCTTTTGAGCCCAACATGGTTCAAGATCAGCCTGCGTATACACGCAGACTGATCATAAACCGCATTGTTATCCAGTAGCTTCTTGGTGACCTGTAGCAACCATGAGACAGCAGCATGGGTCCCAGTCAGACTGCACTTAGACACAGTCTGATCTGGAAACATGATAGTCTCAAATGCTATAAGGGACCTTTCTCCAGATCCCGGCCCAATTTTACTTTCTCCTAAGCACCAGCTTACAGAAACCATTACAAGAGATGTCATTTGTACTCACTTATATGTACTCATAGTTGCATGTAGAAGCCTTCAATGAGTACGATGAAATTTCAGCGTGCCAAAAATGAGCTGTCCTTCTATCGTCGCTTTTCAACGAAATCCTCGTAACTGCAGCTCATTTTAAACTGCAGTTACGAGGTTTTCGCTGTAAAGCAGAGAAATATGATGATTAACTCCTGCTTATTTCTTGATAAGTGTGTATATTTTTGGTATTAATAATCTAGCCTGGGGGCTATTCAAACGGGTGTTTTCTAAAAGCTAAAAAATAGAGACACAAATTACCAACAACGAGTAAAGAAATATTCCTTCATTTTTCATATTATCCTGTTCCTTGTTTCAATTTCTACACTAATTATTTACACACTCTAAAATTCTGGAAAAGTCTGTCTTTTTGTGGTTCGTCGGGATTTTGTTTTTCCTTTTTATTGTCAAATTCGATATCACTTCATGCAGAAAAGTATTTCTAAATCTATCACACTGGAACACCCTTATGACGTCGCGCACGGTATTGCGTCACTTTTCAAAAAACGCTACCCTCCGGGGTTCATAACTGAATTTCGCAAGACCCATTTACCTTCTCATAACTTTGTTATACATCAAACTAAAAGTAAAATCGTGATCTTTTTCAATGTCATACTATTTTCAAGTCGTTTGTTTGTATTAATTTACTAGAGAGACGTTTTATTCGGAAATTGAGCGAAAAAACGCGTGTAACATGTAACATAAATGTACAAGTGCGACGGATATTTATAAATAATTCTGTGGTTAGTTAACGTCAAACACACAGAAATATATATTTTATGATAATGGAGATGCTGTAGAATGTTTTGCTGAAAAGAAATAAAATTCCGATGTCTATTACGCAAATTATGCCAATTTGTTTACCAAAAATCGAAGTGAAACAGTTAGAATTACGTCGCAGAAAAAGTGACAATTTTCCTAAATATTTTTGTAATTAATGACTCAAATGCCACCAAACTTGATATAGAAAATACCATTTTTCTCTTTTTCTATAATATGTAGAAGAAAGCCGGTTAGGATAACAAACGAAACAATTATTGCATTAAATGCGTGTGGACAGAAAATGTTTCGGGTCGTTGAAAACGTGACTTTTTTACTCTTCAGATTTTAAAAAATACCAGTTCCTTAATTCATACAAAAAAATAATTTCAATGTGGAAATACCGTTTTTTTCTTATTTATCATATTAAAATTTCAACGAAAAGTAATTCAAAATAAAAGAGATTTTCGAAATTTCTCTTGTGGACAGAAATTTTATAAACGTAAACTTTTTATTTAAAGTAAACTTAAAATCATCCAATTTGCACATTTTTCAGTCAAAGAATAGAATGAATCAAAGCGGCATTACAGGTTAGAAGAGATAATAGACGGAAAGTGGGATATGTCCTAAAATTTGGTCTTGTATTTATAAATCACTTTAGTTTGTGCAGAGAGTAAACATTAAAAACACAACACAACCGTCTACAAAAAAACTTACTAACGTTACGCAATGATTAGAATTGACGTTCGCTATTTTGACGTTACATTTTAGTGCCGCAATACCGTGCGCGACGTCTTTATGATGCAGAGTTATAATTTCGCCACTGAAAGGCTCTGCGAGTACCAACAAAACACAAATGAACCCTTTTAACCCTTTCCCAAACAAGACCTGGTTTTGACGTCCCTGATGGAAAAGGCTTGGGAAAACATTGAGACAAAAGAAGAAACTGCTGATAACCAGCAGTTTCTTCTTTTGTCTCAATATTTTCCGTGCCATATTTTACACAAATCCTATCTTTAATTACATCCATTTTGTCATTTGTGACAACTTAAATTTGCCGTTTGGGAAAGGGTTAAAAGAACTCTGATTTTGACTTTTATGATAAGAAAGACGCGAGAAAATATTGATGAAAAATGAAGCAAAAGCAAGTGAATGACATTTTTTACCTTTGTCTCGATATTTTCTTTGCAATATTTTACACACATCCTTTCTTTATCGTCATTTGTATGGCCTGTATTACCGATTTCATTTGACATGGCACAGTTTTAGCTTTTATTTTCATCAATATAACATTTATATTTTTTTCTAAAAGCATTTCAGTCATATTTTCTTGCTTTCCTTTTTTATATATGTACATGTACCATGAGTTAAGTTTCTATGATGTATGTCAGGCAATTTGCAAGATATGAGCATGTCTTGCATATATTATGTTAGTGTCATGTCAAATGAAATCAGTAATATATCATCGCTTTTCAACGAAAACCTCGTAACTGCAGCTTATTTTAAGCTGCAGTTACGAGTTTTTTGTTAAAAAAACAGCGATATGTCGATCCTTCGCACCATTTGCTACACAGATTCTCCAAATACAACTCAAAATACAAAAGCGATGTCACGCCTGACCCTTTCCAAAACTGCACACCTTTGGACTATCCCATTTGACATTTTCTTCTTATGCCTCATTGCTTTTCAAAACCACGAGGACAAGAGAATTCAAAACAAGTTCTTGTTTGGTAAACGATTAATCCAATTTTTCCTCCTTTTATTTTGTCACTGACTCGCATATTCAAAGAACTCGTATTCCTTATTTTGTAGATCCGTCATTCTACAAGTGAAGTAAAGAAGTACCTATTTCATTCGCTCGACAGTGCAAACTAAACCAGGCGCATCATTTCTCAGCAATAAAATAGTCCATTAATTGCATCAAAATGCGTTTTTAAATTGCATCATACATTTAATTCCTCCACATCCATTAAACCAATACCAAGCGGCAAATACCGGTATTAAAGACTTGCCCAAATTCAAAGATTGTATCTGACAAGTTCAAGTGAATGAAATTTGACTTTGGGGAGTCTTTTTTGGAAGAAAACATTGTGAGAAATGAAGAAATTGCTTGTCACAAGCAATTTCTTCATTTTTCACAATGTTTTCTCAAGCATTTTTTCTCAATGGGCGTCAAAAAGCATCAGTGCGTGGAAATTGGTTAAATTGCTTTCTCATCAGATATAGCCAGATTCCAAACAAGACATGAAATCAAGATAGCATTGGAAAGCGTTTATGGGAAAAGAAAAAAAATGATGAGGCTCACCATTTTCTCTCAATGCGCCCATACTATATATGATGTGCAAATAGTCTAGGATTTGTAATTATCAACTCTCCGTGTGTCAAAGACCTTTGATATAGACACTGAAATTTGTTGTTTATGAAAGCTTTTATATCCCATTAAACAACTACAAGCAGATTATTCCATCAGAATTAACACTAAGTAAATTAACCGTCATCTTTGTGTTAAATAGAGAGGAAAACAATGACAGACCTCTCACTGATCGCTCATAGATATTCCAATACAGACGAAATATACAGCCTCTACCAAACTAATATTTTTCATATAATTTCATAAATTCCCATCCGCATGAGAAAAATGTTTCCGTATTTCTACTTTTTTTCAACATTTTTCTTGTAAGAGAATGTAAAGGCTTCTTAGTGATTCCGCCTTTTGAATTATGACCCATAAATAATTATAACCCGAAAATGTACCCATATTCGCCGAAACCCCTGTACAAAACAGACGAATAAAATAAAAGCCATGCCAATTTATACCCCACTCCTAATTCTGTTTTTTAATCCATCACATCACTACCATAAGTAATTAACCACCACCTTTGTGTTAAAAAGAACTGAGTTCTCACTGATCGCTCGCAGATTTTCCAATACAGTCAAAATAAAGAGACGCTGCCAAATTAACAATTCTTATTCACTTTGAAATTCGCAAATACTTATCCGCTTGAGCGAAATGTCTGAAAAATAACTCTTTGGTGATTTCGGTTTCAGCAACCATTGGCCCATAAGAAAATACATTTTTTTCTCTGTGAGTCTTGTATAAAGACAACCTAGTAGTTTATTAATTGCATATAATACGGTTAATCAAATTATATACTAATCATACGAACTTTATACCCCATCTTTCAACTACAAACATTATAATCCATTACATTGAATAATTTCATGAAGCTAACTGTCATCTTCGCGTAAAATAGCGATGAAAACAACGACTGGCTCACTGATCACCCACATACTTTCCAATACAGCCAAAATTAGGAACCGCTGCCAAAGCACTTTTTATTATTTACTTTGAATTTCTTAGACTTTGTCATGGCCCACTATCCGACTTCAGCCTATTCAATCCATTACATCACATACCATAGGTAATTAACCTTCATCGTTAAATAGTGAAATATAGATGAGAACAACAACTGACATTCACTGACCGCTCACAGATATTCCAATAAAGCCAAAATACAGAGCCGCTGCCAATGTAAGTTTCGTTCTTACTAAGAATTTCGTAAAACATTGGACGTATGGACGAAACAGCCTCATTTTTTCTTGAACGATAAATAATAAATAAAAAATTAAAGAACAGATCTGCAATCATCAATTGAAAACTATCATATACTTTTTATACATGACTATAACCTGATCAGTCTGTCACATTAAACATTTTAAGTGAATTAACCCATTACCAAACGACAAAATTTGGACTTGTCCAAATTCAAAGATGCTGCAGACGACAATATGAATTGAATGAAATTTTGCATTCTTTGATCTTTCTGGGTAGAAAAAATTGTGGGAAATGAAGAAATTGCTTGTCTGAAGCAATTTCTTCATTTTCCACAATGTTTTTCAAAGCCATTATAGTGTAGGGAGTCAAAAAGAGTCATTGTGTGGTAATGGGTTAACCGTCATCTTTGTGTGAAATAGAGATGAGAACAATGATATCTCTCAATGATCGCTTGCAGATTTTCCAATACAGCCAAAATAGAGGGACACAGCTAAACAAGCCACTTTTATTTACCTTGAATTTCGTAAATACTTATCCCTTTGAGCTAAATCTCTCAGCTGTATTTAATTTCAGTTTTTTCTACAATTCTCCTGTGAGAAAAGAATAGAACCCTTTGATGGTCCTAATTTCTAAAATCCTGGCCCATGTCTAAAAATCATCTTTTTTCTCCGTAACCCATGTACAAGGACAATCAAGCAGTTTATATATCACATTCAATGCACCCAATCAAATACTTATAATTGTGCGAATTTTATACCTCCTATCCGAGTTTGGCCTATTTAATCCATTGTATCACATACCATAAGTAATTAATAGTTGAATAGTGAAATAGTAAATACAGTCGACACTGGTTGTGTCGAAGTCTGAGGGGCCGTCAAAATACCTCGACATATCCGGAGTTCGACACATCCGATTTTGATTATTTTTCGACGAAAACGTTATTTAACCATTTTTGATGGGCATCGTATGTGTCCATGATTGAAATATAGTAGGAAAAGGAAAGAAATTGCTCGAAACGAGCAATTTCTATCCTTTTAATACTAAATTTCAATGGCTGTATTTGTTTCAGAATTATTTTGATTAAACATTTTGATATCCATATGTTGAGGACGGGACATGACTTTAACTTCGACTTAAGCGGAATTTCGACTTATCCGATGTCGAGTTAACGAGTGTCGACTGTAGTAGTGAAAAAGAGATGAGAGTAAGGACACGCTCTTCACTGATCGCTCACAGATTTTCCAATACAGCTGAAATATAGAGCCACTGCCAAACTTACCATTCTTATACTTTGAATTTCGTAAGTACTTATCCGTATGAGCGAAATCCATCAGTTGTATTTGTACCTTTTCCAACATTTCTCCTGTTAGTGAAGGAAACACTGTTTGGTGGTTTCACCCGAATGAAAATTACTCATTTTCTCAACAAGTTCTAGAAAAAGACACCATTACTCTCTGTTCATAGTATAGAGTGCATCAAATCAAATACTACTCATACTGATTTTATACGCTTATATCCGACTTCAGCCGATTTAATCCATTACGTCAAATACAATAAATAATTTTAATAACTGAATAGTGAAATAGAAATGAGAATAAGGACATATTTTTCACTGATCGTTCACAGATTTTCCAATACAGCCGAAATTTAGAGCCGCTGCCAAGCAAACCTTTCTTCTTTACGTCGAATTTCGTAAATAGTTGGATGTGGGGCAGAACGTTTGTATGTTTTCATTATGTTTATAACCCCTTTGCATGTGAATGAATGAATAAAGATCTTGAGGGCTTCGCTTTCCAAAATCTTGGCCCACATGTGCGCATGTGCAGCAAATATATAGGCCTACGGTTATTCTTCTCTAGAATTTGTGTACTTCAAAGTCAAACACAACTAAACAGTTTATTTGCAGAAAAAGTCACCAAATTAAATACTAGATAACCATATGCATGGTATATCCGACTACCCAACCACGACTCGATCTATCGCTAAATACAGTCGACACTCGTTATGTCGACATCGGATAAGTCGAATTTTCGCTTATGTCGAAGTAAAAGTCTAACCCGTCCTCACCAATGGACATAACAAAAGTTTAAACAAAAAAATCGTAATAAATATGACCATTGAAATTTAGTAGGAAAAGGATAGAAATTGCTCGTCTCGAGCAATTTCTTTCCTTTTCCTACTATATTTCAATAATGAACTCTCTTGATGAGCAACAAAAATGATCAAATGTCATTCAAGTCGAAACTGAACATAAATCGGATGAGTCGAACTCCGGATATGTCGAGGTATTTTGACGGCCCCTCTGACTTCGACACAACGAGTGTCGACTGTAGCCTACTATATATAGAAGTACGTTTATCGTCATCTTAGCTAGCATGAAAACAACGACAGACTTATTGTCCAGCAAGATTAACCCGGGAAAACTTAATTTTCGTGTGCAAAGTCCGTTAGTTTAGCGTCTAAACAAAACAGTGCCGAAGTGAGGTCATTACATATGCAGATGTCCCTGGTTAATCTTGTTGGACAATACTTCAATGATCGCTCACAGAATTTCCGATACAACTAAAACTTAGAGACACTGCCAAGCTAACTGTTCTCCTTTACTTTGAATTTAGTTAATTTTTGGTCGTATGAATATAATTTACTTGTATAGTATTCTTTTTATGTTTTCTAAACTTTCTCCTGTGATTAATGGAACTTAGTCTTTGATGATTTCGATTTCTAAAGCGTTGGCTCACAATCGTCTCTTTCGTCTTTTTTTTTTTTTTTTTTTTTTTTTTTTGAAGAACTACAATGAAACAAACGGAAAGATGAAACCCTATCTTCTGTCATTTCTTTTTCTTTTATCTTAGAACACAAGGCAATTTCATGGTTTATAGTACGGTCGACACTCGTTGTGTCGAAGTCGGAGGGGCCGTCAAAATACCTCGACATATCCAGAGTTCGACTCATCCGATTTTGTTCGGCTTCGATAAAGTTGATATTTGACCGTTTTTGAAAGTAATCAAGTACGATTATTATTGAAATATTGTAGGAAAAGGAAAGAAATTGCTCGTTTCGAGCAATTTCTATCCTTTTCCTACTATATTTCAATAGCTATATTGAGTTCAAAACTATTTTGTTTGAAAAAAAATATGTCCATTGATGAGGACGGGACCAAAATTGAACTTCGACTTGAGCGAAATTCGACTTATCCGATGTCGACATAACGAGTGTCGACTGTATTTCCAATTTATCGTCGGCATCTTGAAACCATAATATGGACCGGTCGACATTTTTGTCCATAGTAACATGTTTTATAGTAAAACTCGCTAAATAACCCATCATCCTACTTATCAGTCCGATTGATCCATCGCAATAACAGAAAATGTGTGGCTTTATAAGTGTGGAAAACAGATGGAAACAAGAGTGGAATCACAGATTTCCCGATATTACCCAAATCATAGAACAGCCCACACAATAAAGTGGTTGGCAGAAACAATATTGCTTAGCTAGATGCAAGTGTCATGCTGAAAGAATGGTTTTCATTTTAACCCTTTCCCAAACGACAAAATTTTAGGGTGTTCCACCTAAAAAACTGCCACAAATGACAAAATGGATGCTATTAAAGATAGAATTTGTGTATAATATGACATAGAAAATATTGAGACAAAAGGAGAAACTGCTGGTTATCAGCAGTTTCTTCTTTTGTTTCAATGTTTTCACAAGCTTTTTCAATCAGGGACGTCAAAACCAGGTCTTGTTTGGGAACGGGTTAAACAAGATGCAAGAAAATTTTGTTCCTACAATTAATAAATACAAGAAATCAAATGGAATATAAATATATATGCGAAATTCGAACCACGAACTGCAAGATTTCACTAGTTGGAGTTCGATATCGCTTTTTAATTATTATTATTATTTAAGGCCTGGTCACATACATCATGCCACGTCCATACTACAGCCGTAGCACGTCTAAAACAAAGGATCCGTGCAGTATAAATTTTGAACGATATATGGACGCGATGTGGTACTGAATGTGACCGGGCCTTTACAAGGGTAAATTTTGTAAACATGTGGCATGATATCAAGATCGGACTATATTGTGGGACATTCAAATTTTTAGTGTGATAAAGGACAGAAGGTCAACAACGTATCTTTCTATAGGGTGTTTACTTATCCTAATATTTTATTATTTTTGCATTATATTTGTCAATAACTTACCATTGAAAATAAAGAAAATATGTTTTTGCTGTATTAACATTCATTGCTGTAGGTTTTTATTAGCCACGTTTTCACCAAAATGTCGTAACGAAGCCATAGAAAAAGTTATGAAAAGTAAAGTTGGATTACATTCTCGAATCTTCCAACTAGTTTCCACTTTACTCCATTAATTCAGGCCCGTAGGAAGCAATTTCATATTGGTCTGAATATGGGGGGGGGCTAATTTGGATTTCCCCTGAATTTTCAGTGTGAAAAAGGAAAAATCGGCATTTTTGGCCAACTTTAGGGGGGCTTAGCCACCCCCTAGCCCCCCCCCCCCCTTATTCCTACGGGCCTGAATTATCATCGAGTTTCAAGTCGGCTGTTTACAGTCGGTGCCTCTGGCAGCCACAGCACTTTAGGACATTATTGCCACAACATCTCAACACGAATTTGTTATCACTGCATCTTAACACGACTTTGTTGCCTCCGCATCTCCACACGGCTTCGTTGCCACTGCATTTTAACATGAATTTGTTGCCACCGCATCTCAACATGAAATTGTTTTCACCATATCTCAACACGATTGATTTACTACTATATCTCAACACGACTTTGTTGCCACCGCATCTCAACAAGACTCTGTTGCCACCGCATCTCAACACGAATTTGTTGCCACCGCATCTCCACACGACTTTGTTGCCACCACATATAAACATGACTTTCTTAACATCACATATCAACATGACTATGTTGCCACCGCGTTTCAACATGACTGTGTTGCCAACGCATCTCAACTAGACTTTGTTGCCACCAAATCTCAATAAGACTTTGTTGTCACCGCATCCTAACATGACGTTGTTGCCACCACATCCCGACATGACTTTGTTGCCATTACATTTCAACACGACTTTTTGCCACCGCATCCCAACATAACTTTGGTGCCACCACATCTGATTACGATTTTGTTGCCAGTTGACACATATCAACATGACTTTATTGCCACCGCATCTGAACATGTATGTATTGCCACCGCATTTTAACATGACTTTGTTGCAATTACATCTCAACACGACTTTGTTGCCACCGATTCTCAACTGTATTTTGTTGCAACAACATCTCAACAAGACTTTGCTGCCACCGCATCTCAAAATGATAGATTTGCTACTACATCTCAACACGACTTTGTTGCATCTGCATTTCAACAAGACTCTGTTGCCAACGCATCTCAACACGACTGTTTGCCACCGCATCACAACATGATTTTGTTGCCAGTAAATTTCATCATGACTTTGCTGCCCCCGATCTCAATAATATGATTTTGTTGCAACAAAATCTCAATATGCTTTTGTTGACACTGCATCTCAACACGTATTTGTTGCCACCACATATCAACACGACTGTATTGCCACGGCCTCTCAGCATGACTTTGCTGCCACCGCATCTCAACTTGACTTTGTTGCCACCGCATCTCAATATATCTTTGTTACCACTACATGTATATCTCAACACGACTTTGTTTCCACTACATCTCAAACGACTTTGTTGTCACTACATCTCAACATGACTTTGTTGCCACCGCATCTCAACATGACTTTGTTGTCATCGCATCTCAACACGACTTTGTTGCCACCGCATCTCAACATGACTTTGTCGCCGCTCGCCACCGCATCTCAACACGACTTTGTTGCCACCACAACTCAACATTACTTTGTTGCCACCACATCTCAACACGACTTTGTTGTCACTGCATCTCAACATGATTTTGTTGTCACAACATCTCAACACGACTTTGTTGCCACCACAACTCAACATTACTTTGTTGCCACCACATCTCAACACGACTTTGTTGTCACAACATCTCAACACGACTTTGTTGCCACTACATCTCAACATGATTTTGTTGCCACCACATCTCAACACGACTTTGTTGTCACCACATCTCAATACGACTTTGTTGCCACCACATCTCAACATTACTTTGTTGCCACCACATCTCAACATGATTTTGTTGCCACCGCATCTCAATACGACTTTGTTGTCACAACATCTCAACACGACTTTGTTGCCACCACATCTCAACACGACTTTGTTGCCACCACATCTCAATACGACTTTGTTGCCACCACATCTCAATACGACTTTGTTGTCACAACATCTCAACACGACTTTGTTGCCACCACATCTCAACACGACTTTGTTGCCACCACATCTCAACACGACTTTGTTGTCACAACATCTCAACACGACTTTGTTGCCACCACATCTCAACACGACTTTGTTGTCACAACATCTCCACACGACTTTGTTGCCACCACATCTCAACACGACTTTGTTGTCACCACATCTCAATACGACTTTGTTGCGACCATATCTCAACACGACTTTGTTGCCACCACATCTCAACACGACTTTGTTGCCACCACATCTCAACACGACTTTGTTGCCACCACATCTTAACACGACTTTGTTTCCACTACATCTCAAACGACTTTGTTGCCACCACATCTCAACACGACTTTGTTGCCACCACATCTCAACACGACTTTGTTTCCACTACATCTCAAACGACTTTGTTGTCACTACATCTCAACATGATTTTGTTGTCATCGCATCTCAACACGATTTTGTTGCCACCTCATCTCAACATTACTTTGTTGCCACCACATCTCAACACAAATCTGTTGCCACCACATCTCAACATGACTTTGTTGCCACCGCATCTCCACACGACTTTGTTGCCACCACATCTCAACATGATTTTGTTGCCACCACATCTCAACACGACTTTGTTGTCACCGCATCTCAACACGACTTTGTTGCCACCACATCTCAACACGACTTTGTTGTCACCACATCTCAACACGACTTTGTTGCCACCACATCTCAATATTACTTTGTTGCCACCACATCTCAACACGACTTTGTTGTCACTGCATCTCAACATGATTTTGTTGCCACCACATCTCCACACGACTTTGTTGCCACCACATCTCAACACGACTTTGTTGCCACTGCATCTTCACACGACTTTGTTTCCACTACATCTCAAACGACTTTGTTGTCACCACATCTCAACACGACTTTGTTGTCACCACATCTCAACACGACTTTGTTGTCACCACATCTCAACATGACTTTGTTGCCACCACATCTCCACACGACTTTGTTGCCACCACATCTCAACATTACTTTGTTGTCACCACATCTCAACACGACTTTGTTGCCACCACATCTCCACACGACTTTGTTGTCACCACATCTCAACATTACTTTGTTGCCACCACATCTCAACATGACTTTGTTGCCACCACATCTCAACACGACTTTGTTGCCACCACATCTCCACACGACTTTGTTGCCACCACATCTCAACACGACTTTGTTGTCACCACATCTCAACATGACTTTGTTGCCACCACATCTCAACATGACTTTGTTGCCAACACATCTCCACACGACTTTGTTGTCACCACATCTCAACATTACTTTGTTGTCACCACATCTCAATATGACTTTGTTGCCACCACATCTCAACACGACTTTGTTGTCACTGCATCTCAACATTACTTTCTTGTCACAACATCTCAACACGACTTTGTTGCCACCACATCTTAACACGACTTTGTTTCCACTACATCTCAAACGACTTTGTTGTCACTACATCTCAACATGATTTTGTTGTCATCGCATCTCAACACGATTTTGTTGCCACCACATCTCAACACGACTTTGTTGCCACCACATCTCAACACAAATCTGTTGCCACCACATCTCAACATGACTTTGTTGCCACCGCATCTCCACACGACTTTGTTGCCACCACATCTCAACACGACTTTGTTGTCACTGCATCTCAACATGATTTTGTTGTCATCGCATCTCAACACGACTTTGTTGCCACCACATCTCCACACGACTTTGTTGCCACCACATCTCAACACGACTTTGTTGTCACCACATCTCAACATGACTTTGTTGCCACCACATCTCAACACGACTTTGTTGCCACCACATCTCAACACGACTTTGTTGCCACAACATCTCAACACGACTTTGTTGCCACCACATCTCCACACGACTTTGTTGTCACCACATCTCAACACGACTTTGTTTCCACTACATCTCAACATGACTTTGTTGCCACCACATCTCAACATGACTTTGTTGCCACCGCATCTCAATACGACTTTGTTGCCACCACATCTCAACACGACTTTGTTGCCACCACATCTCAACACGACTTTGTTGCCACCACATCTCAACATTACTTTGTTGCCACCGCATCTCAACATTACTTTGTTGCTACTATATTTCAACACGACTTTGTTGCCACCACATCTCAACACGACTTTGTTGCCACCACATCTCAACACGACTTTGTTGCCACCACATCTCAATACGACTTTGTTGCCACAACATCTCAACATTACTTTGTTGCCACCACATCTCAACATTACTTTGTTGCCACCACATCTCAACACGACTTTGTTTCCACTACATCGCCACACGACTTTGTTGCCACCACATCTCAACACGACTTTGTTGCCACCACATCTCAACACGACTTTGTTGCCACAACATCTCAACATTACTTTGTTGCCACCACATCTCAACATTACTTTGTTGCCACCACATCTCAACACGACTTTTTTGCCACCACATCTCAACACGACTTTGTTGCCACCACATCTCAACACGACTTTGTTGCCACCGCATCTCAACATTACTTTGTTGCCACCACATCTCAACATGACTTTGTTGCCACCGCATCTCAACATGACTTTGTTGCCACCGCATCTCAAAATTACTTTGTTGCCACCACATCTCAACATGACTTTGTTGCCACCACATCTCAACATGACTTTGTTGCCACCGCATCTCAAAATTACTTTGTTGCCACCACATCTCAACATGACTTTGTTGCCACCGCATCTCAAAATTACTTTGTTGCCACTGTATCTCAAAACGACTTTGTTGCCGCCACATCTCAACATGACTTTGTTGCCACCACATCTCAACATGACTTTCTTGTCACCACATCTCAATACGACTTTGTTTCCACCGCATCTCAACGTGTTTTTGTTGCCACCACATCTCAACACGACTTTGTTGCCAGTGCATCTAAAAATTACTTTGTTGCCACCGCATCTCAACATCTTTTTGTTGCCGCTCGCCACCGCCTTTCAACACTACATTCTTTCCATCTCAACATACAAATGACTTTGTTCCAATTCTTTCTCAATACGACTTTGTTGCAACAGTATCTTAAAACAACTTTTTTGCCGCTGCATCTCAATAGGACTTTGTTGCCACCGCATTATCTCATTAGGGGTGAAATACAGTCAGAGAGCGCAATGAAATTATACGAGGGTTGTTCGGGAAGTTCGTAGAATATTTTCATTGTGCAAGTTATAATCGCAATATAATAGAATTAAATGTACTTGCACAAATTTCAAATTCTATTCTATCAATTCCCTGTGTATTTTACCCGTATCTTAAAAATCAAAATTTTCCTAACAGAAATAAAACAGTATGTAAGTCATACCCGGAGCACGCCGACGTCATAAGTAACATCAAGTGTCATTTAACTCAAAAGAACGTCGCGTTTTCTTCATGTAGTCTCCCTAAAGGCCGACGCATTTCCGATGCCTGCATATCCACTTAGTGAACGTTTCTTTATAACATTCCTCCGAAAATGACGACACTGCTGCTTGAGCTTGTTTAGTGAGGTCGTCAGCCGAATTAACCCATTTACTGCGTAACTAAGCCTTGAACTGTTTTCCTGCATTTTTTAACACAAACCTTTTGGTCGAGGATAACATGGGTTTTTTTCACACCGATGACTTCCGATTACATGTAGTTTCCGGGTCAAAGTGGTACAGCCAGGTCTAATCCGTGGTAATAATCCTGTCTAAAATGCATTTCTCTCTGTTTCGAAGCGGGTAAGACGCTCCTGAACATCGCATCCAGCATCCTTTTTCACTTTCCTTAAGCAATCAGCGAACCCAACAAGCACTAACTCTGGACATGCACAGTTCATCTGTAAATATCCCATGTACTGTGGATACTGAAACATTGAATTTATCTGCTATTGTCCTGACAGTTATTCTCATATCACAATTTACCATGTCTTTCACTCGATCCCGAACTGAACAAACTAGGACGGCCGGCTTACCAGATCTAGGATCATCCTCAATAGAAACACTACAGCTTCTAAAACGCACGTGACGCTTATACATAGCAGCTGGGCTGCATTTTTTATACTTTCCTGTTTATTTGATCATGTTCAGCGTTTCTGTTGGTGATATTTCCCGCGCGACACAAAATTTCACAACATTTCGCAATTCGACGTCGCCGGTTGACGTCATCTTTTCCGGTCAGGGACTTTCTGATATCTTTTCTAAAACCATGTAACTGCTTTGAAAGACCCTATAACGTTATGAAATTTGCAAGGAACGACGTCATGATGTTGTGTTATCGACTGACGTGTTCGCGATATTTTAATGCCATTATAAAGTATAAAAGATACAATGTAAAATCTGCTATATTATGTTATACAGTGTTAAGAAATGGACTGCTCCGGTATCCCGATATTGTGTTGCTACGGTTACCGTTATTTTCGGTTATTCTTGATATTTTATAAAAATCTTTTGAAAATGTAGCCAATTTATGTTTAAGTATCTATACCTCGATATTTACCTTTATATAACGTATGCTATGGATTTTAGAGCAAAATTCTACGAACTTTCCGAACAACCCTCGTACTTAGAAGGCATTTCTCGTACTAAAGACTTGGACGAGACTTCAAACCTTCGAATGAGACTTTTAACTTTAGGATGAGGCTTTTAATCTTAGGATGATACTTTTAACCTTAGGATAAGACTTTAACCGGAGTCTCGGCTTAATGCATTTATAATATACATGCATATATGATTATTATCTACGCTGGATTCATTACATTGAAACTTCAAAAATTCTTATCATTTCATGAAATTCGATGAAAGCCGTAGAGAAAAAGACGTGCACGAATAAAAGATTCTTAGATAGAGAGCTAAATTGCCTATTTGTTTTAGTTTGCTGAGTGTAATTGGAATTTGCAGTTTGATATCAAATGATTCCGATCTTTCAGTTGCCGTTTCAAAGTCAAACTTTGTCCCTGAAGCACATCGTAACATATAGCTGCTTTTAAACATAAACCTCGTAACTGCAGCTTGTTTTAAGCTGCAGTTACGATGTTTTCGTTGAAAAGCGACTATATAGAAATGCCACTAACTCTTTCCAAACGACCTTCTTTTTTTACGTTAGTCCAAATTGAACGCATAAATTTACAAACGGCAAAATAAATGTTTCAGAAATATGAAATCGACCTTATCGTAGCACGTAAAATATTGTGGTAAAAGTATAAAATGTTGGTTATCAGCATTTTCTTCTTTTGCCTCAATGTTTCCTCAAGCATTTTCAATTAAGGGCGTTAAAACCAGCTCTTATTTGGGAAAGAGCTACACGTAATCAAAGTTCTAGATGAAATGAACCAATGGTATGTGCAATAGAAATTTTGAAAAGACAAATAGTTTTTATTGGATTTATCAGACGTTGTGGTGTACACATTTAAATCGTCTCGTCGATACGATTAAAACGAGTAACCATAACCTAGGATTGAAAAAGAACGGACCCAGATTATCTGCTTTCGGTTGTATCTAGAACTCTAAATGTACTAGCATAATTAACCCTTTCCCAAATAGGACCGCATCTGACGTGTCTATAAGAAGATGTTCAGGAAAAGATTGAGACAAAAGAAGAAAATGCATTTTTGTCTCAATATTTTCTGAGCTATATCATACACAAATAACATTTGCAGTAACTTTCATTTTGTAGGACTCCCCACAAAAGTTTGATATTTGGGAAAGGGTTACAGTTTTATCAGTTATTTCACGACGGAGTTCCTAATTTCCCCGGAGTACGCGGGTTTGCAGATAGTTCACGCTAACGACCATGACAATTGAATGATATACTTTTGTGTTACAGATGGAAGTTTTTCGATTAAAAATGACGCAAATGGACGTGCGAAAGGTCATGATTATTGCAGAATAGTTAAATGAGATTAATCAAACAATTTTGTTACAACCTATAGTAAAAAAAAAATAACGTGATTTTTAAAGACAATATTTTATTACCCAACGGGATATAACCATTTATGTTAGCCTTTGTACATGTATCGGGGTGACAATTTACCGGACACCGCCAGTTTATGACGTATTTACCACGTGGTATGACCAAGTTGTATCAATTGTTGCAATCCACAAGCCTAAAATGAGTGAAGGTCAAGATATGGGAGTGTCCTGGGGCCAGTTTCATCAAAACATTTAAGACGGATTTTTAACTATAAACTGAAAACGATAATTATTGCACTGATTCGGGTGAGTCGATGTCATGTATCGGAATCCAGGTAGATTATCCGATATGGTTGATTGATTTAATTTTGATTACGTATAAAATTGCTTTTTGGCAGACTAACACGAAGTCCGAGTGGTCAAATGGTAACGACTAGAGACGTGAAACCTTTTTTGCCTTTTGGTGTGGGTTCGAATCTCACAGTCGTCTACGGATTTTATATTGTTTTTTTTTTCATTTTTTTTCTTTTTTCGTGCACCAAGGTAATGATTTTTTAATCTTTTATCATGCTATAAGAAAGCAAAAATAGGCCTATGTTTCATTGTAAACGGTCTTCCATATAAAAGCACATGTAAACTAGATCTATATATTTTTCATATACACATATCTACGAACGAAAAAAAATTAAAGAAAATGAGAAAAGAATAAATATGCAAACAATTATTATAGATTTAGATCTGTTTATAAAAAATGTGCAATTTCATGTTCCAGAAATATCTGATTTTTGACATTTCACACAGAGAACATCAAGAGAAAAACATGGAGAAGCGACCGCTGATATTCCTTCAAAGATTTCTCTTTTACTCAATTAAATTCACGCGCGCGTTTCTTATGCCGTCTTTTGAAAAAAATGATTGGACATATTCGTATAATTGTTGTCTGTAAATTGGTTAAAGTACTAACATTAAACAAAGGAATAAAACAAACTTAAGAGGTGATTATCATTATAATACAATTTATCATGTCTTGTAGCGGAATCGAACTCGGTCCATTAACCCTTTCCCAAACAAGAACTGGTTTTGACGTCCCCAATACAAAAGGCTTGGGAAAACATTGAAACAAAAGAAGAAACTGCTGATAAACAGCAGTTTCTCCTTTTGTCTCAATATTTTCTGTGCCATATTTTACACAAATTTTATCTTTACAAACTTCCATATTGTCATTTGTGGCAGTTTTTGAAGTGAATAACCCAAGAATTTTGCCGTTTGGGAGAGGGTTAAGGTAGAAGTCCTACGTCTTTCCACTGCGCTATCACAGACTTGCACACTAATGTTTCTATAAACAAATACTTTCTAAAATCGAAACCTGTGATTTGTTTTCAATATAATATAACATTGGACCGGTCTATGTAAATAAACAAATGATCAAATTATCGTGTGGCCTTTATAACCGATGTCCGCTGCCAGACAAATATTGGAAAATTGATTCCTATTTGCCAAGCTATTTTAAAAGAAATTGACGGTAGTGTAAGAAAACTTATAACTAAAAAACTATTCAATAAAACTATATAAAACCTATATTTTCTGAAAGATAATTGAAAATGCTATTCGGTGAATATATTTTTATTCATTTTAGAAATTACATTTTTTGTTCTTAAACTTTGAAAAAAAAAACCATCGTTCTCCCCTCATGACGGCCCAGGCCGTCACGGGGCAGTATAGCGACATTTTCGCACGACGGCTCAGGCCGTCACGGGGCAGCGAAGGGGTTAAATTAAGGTAAGTTTGGAGAGCGGCCGTGTGACTTGCAAATTTTGTGTTTATTTTGCGGCACCAATTGCCCATGCTACAATTTTCATCATTTTTTTGAAGCGAAACATTCCCCTTTTTTGTGATGGTGAATGTCAAATGAGGTATTTTATTGTTTCTAAATGTAAACATAAATTATGCCAGAAAATTTAATATTTTTTTATAATTTTGTCATAATTAGGCTAAAACAGGGTGGGTGGGGTAAGATAAAGTCAAATATCTTTTTATTTGCGTGGAAAGGTGTGCTGATTTTTTTGTGAAAAAAGTTCTTGGTATTATCTTAAAAATATCCAAGAAAGAAAACATATTCATTGGGTAATTTTTTGGCAAATGGAAAAAATTCAAAATTTTCTCCAAAAAATGTAATTTTTCAACTTTTCCCATATTTTTTTTTTTTTTTTTTTTTTTTTTTTTTTTTTTCAGAAAATGGTTTTAAAATATTTCTTTTCATCATTTCATCACATTTGTGCATATGTTAAGTCTCTGAATTGACATAACATTTGAAATTATCCATTCAGAATACCTTGCTATATGACTTTAAAACATAGGGTAATTTTGCGAAAATGGTCATAAGGCCTACTAGTCAATGGCAGATAACTCTGACACGTAAAAACGAGTCAGGAAATTTAGCCTGATTCTTTTTTATTTTGTTCAGAAAATGTTACTTTACAACATATGTGCAAATAAAAAAATCCATTGGGCGGATAAAAAGTAGGCTTACCCCTGAGTGACCCATTATCCTAAATGGACGATAATATGAGAAGTGTAAAATACCACAGACAAAGTCTTTCTGCAAAGACTGCGTGGGTTGACTATGATCGAAACTGTTCACTACATGCTTTTTTGGTCTAGACTTGTTTTTATTCTTACTGTATACTATCAACTTTCGCATAGATGTTCAGTAGGTTTATAATAAGCGTCATGTGCCTTGATGCTCATTGTTATTAGACTTTTCTCGTTTAACCTTAATGTCACACAAGGCTTTGCATATTAGGTGCGTGAAAATGCGTCAACTTAGTGTGGGGCTTATAATAAGGCAAAGACCACCTGGTGATTCTGACGATCTGAACTATCATTCCCTAGTGCTACTTTTAACCCATTACCACATAGATCTAGATCTAGTGACACCTTTTGACACCCTACGAGATAATGGATTTGGAAAACATCGTGGATAATGAAGAACAAGCACTTTCTTCATTTCCCACAACGTATTTTTTGTACAAAAAACAAAAAATATACATTCACTCGTAATGGTCGTCTGAAACAGCTTTGAATTTGGACCGGCATAAAATGTGTCGTCTGGTAATAACTTAGACACTTTTTCGTGTGAAATATGTTGAGTGCCTTAAGGTAAATTGAAATTTGAAATCTAGGTAATCGTTTTGAAGACAGTATTGCAAGCAGAATTAATTAGTTTCTTTGATATCAACGTTTGCGGTATATTTTCAGAGTACGTTTCAATCATTTATCAGTTATTTGACAACCTTATCCTTGATTAAATGTGCGGCATCAAGCCAAAATATGGCGGGGAATTATATGACACAAGTTTCATATTTTCCAACAATTCTGTTGAAATATGTCCGATTTTAAAGAAAATGAAGAAGAGAAGGCGGAGAAACGCCAAGCATAATTATACTTAATGCAAAGGATCTTTTGAAATATCAACTGACAAAAAAGCTATTGCGACCAACCAATATTTTAGTTTGTCCCGATAAGATTTGCTGATATTCAAAAACATATGCAAGAAAATGCGTTTTCCACTTTTATGTCTTGCTCTACAAAAGCAAGAGGGTGGACTCGTAGCAATATAAACCAATACCCACCATCAAGTTTGTGGATATCGCAGCTATCATGCCACGTAGGGGAGACCGGGGCTAGTTCGGCCCCGGGGTAAGTTCGGCCAGTGGTTCTTTTGAGCCTGTCGACAGAGATAGAGTGCTCTGACCCGGATTGTAATGTCACTCATGACGAAAGCTTTTCGCAGACGGGTTTTGGTCGAATTGAATACAAAAACATAGAATTTAGAACACGATTCTGATTTTTAGACACTTTCAGTATTTTTTCCACATTTATGTAAGTTTTAATCTATAGTAATATGCGCTAGGATTCGGATTTCGTTTTTGTATATTTATGAAGACAATTAAGTCCTCTTTCATATCAAAACTAAAGATGAAACGTTCATGTTATCTAAGTCTGTCTGGGGCTAGTCCAACTTTTACGGTTGGGGCAAGTTCGGCCACCACCAAACTTGCCCACGAATAAAAGAATAATCGCTGTTAGAATTGCCATTTCTTGACGACTCTGAATATAGCAATTGTTCAGACATTGCTCTAACAGAAATGTAAAAGAATTGACAAATTCAAAATCACAGGCCGAACTTGCCCCAGCCACTACTTGTTATCCCGAATGTCCCCTTACTCACATTGATTTGAGTCTTATAACAATGTTTTTTTTTTAATTTATACCTTCATTTGGAAGTCGTATGCAAATTTCTTTAAATTTAAACAGTCTAAATATCAAATATAAGGATTTATAGTTCTGTGTATGCCTTGTCCCAAGGGTGGGCCGACCGTGCACCATGTATGGGGCAAGTTCGGCCACCACAATCAAAACTCTAAAATTTGATAGAAGATAGAATACCCGTAATGTGGCCATTTTGAGATTATTAAAACATCGGATTTATTTCGAGGATCGTCGTAACGTATCCGATCTTATTTGGGCGCGGTCGTAAACATTCGGCGGTGGAAAGTTCTACCGACGGATGTTTTTGACGTCGACGTCGTCCGAATGATTCCGATGACGAACGAATCTCATTAGGGTGGACAACCTTTATGTGAGATTAAAAATTTAACATTGCGTTTATGAGTTTATCCGTTTACTAAACGGCAAAAAAGGATAGTCCAAATTGAAAGGTGTTGCAATCGACAAAGATGTTGTCAACAAAGCAATAATTTAAGAGATGATGCTGGTTATTAGTCACCCTATCTATTCAACATAGGATTTGACGTCTACAGTAACTGGGAAAATGGAAAACGCTGTCCATTAGGAAAAGGTTAATTTTAGTATCAGTGTTACGATTACTTCATAAAAGGTTGCAATAAAGATCCACACAACACCTGTGCCTGCTGGTATTATGTAAAATTGTGCATATCAATTTCTCGTACCAACTGCAGTGATTTGCCCAGGCTCAATAAGCTGTAGAGGTACCACTAGGCCTTCAAGAAAACTTGTAAAATGATGTCCATTCATCCGAACAAGCTGTGTGTCTTCAAATTGTGATTAGGAAGTATGAGTCAAAACTCATTTTTTAAAGAGAAGAAACCTTTAACTTTGAATAATGACAATGAATTTTGTACTTTAAAAGAACCACGGTGGGGATTGTGCATGATGGGATGGATAACGAATATGGAGTATACGGACAAATTTGCCTCGCTTCAGGTAAGAAATTGTGCAATAATTTTCTTATTTCTGCTCCAATTTTCAAGCGGTTTATTGCATGTACCCCGCATTAGTGAGCTCTTTCCTCGGATATATGACTTGTTTGTAGAATCTTTGTACTTTGTCCAAAAATTGATCCCAACCGACCAGAAAAACGACAAAAAAATCAGGCCCTTTTTCTAGTCGGTTGGGATCAGTTTTTGAGAAAAGTACATGGAAGTTCCAGATAAATAATGCATGTGAGAAAAGGGCTCAGTAAGACGGAGTACATGCAACAAACCGCACGAAAATTGACGCAGAAATAAGAAAGTTATTGCACAAATTCTTACCTGAATCGTGGTTAATTTGGCCGTAGTCGTTACCATTTCGCCTTCTGGTCGGTTGGGACAATATTTCGGAAAAAGTATCATGAGTTATCTAATATGTCATACATCCGATGAAAGATCTCGATAAGGCGGGGTACATGCAGCAAACCGCTTGAAAATTGATACAGAAATAATAGAGTTATTGCAAAATGTCTTACCTGAAGCGAGGCGAGTTGGCATCAAATTTTTTGCAAAAAATAGACTGAGTTTACCGTTATGTTTTGATAAACCGTCGGTGTTGTTGTAACATCTCGTAACTACGGTTTGATTCAAACCGTAGTTACGAGATTTTATAACAACACCAACGAAATACTATAATATTTATTTGTCCGAAATTACGTCACGTTGAACTGGAAGAAATCGTTCTCATTTGAACAAACTCCTGGCGTTTTTTCTGCCTTCGCAGCTTCAACATGTTTATATAAATGGGTCATTAATTAACTTTATGCTATACCGGTATTGTCCAGCAAGATTAACCCGGGACATTTGCATAAATTATGTAATGACCCCACTTCGAAAATGTTTTGTTAAGACGCTAAACTAACGGACTTTGCGCACGAAAATAAAGTTGTCCCTGGTTAATAGGATTCGGTTTTTCGTTTAAACAAATACGTCATCGTCACGCCTCACTGGTCTAAAAATAGATTGGGAATCCTCTATCGTACAAATATGGCTGTGAATCTCGCGAAGTTTTTCCACGATCAGCTTGCTGAAGATGACGTTCTAAGAGCTGGATTACCGTAATCATTTGTTGAGAAACATTAATTAAGAGTTGAGAAGGTTGCTGCACTGTCGTGTACTTTTTAAGATAGGTAACTATGAAATAACTAGTTGACAAGTAATGTTTACACATACGGTCCTGCCTAGCTTAGATTCGCCGTGCCGCTCGTGCGTACTCGCTTACCCTTTCCAAAACGCCAAATGTCATGTTGGGCCAAACTGAAAAAAGTCTGCAGATGACAAAACGGGTGTGAATACTTTTAGTGTTTTATGTCAGAGAAAATATCAAGGCAAAAGTAGAATGATCATCAATATCCAAAGAAGTTATTTACACTCATTTTGTTTGCTGTGCAGGTCTTTTCAATTTGGTCGATCATCACTTTCCTCTTTTGTCGCAATGTTTTCCCAATACTTTTCTGTTGGGGACGTCAAAACCGGTCTTGTTTAGGAAAGGATTTATCTGGGAAAAAACTAAAATTTGTCGCTGAATGTGATTTGATACCCCCATAGGCTTTCAATAGGCCTACAACAGAGGGCAATAACTCATAAAATACGCAAGGTAGAGTTATGCTCATTGTACGTTGCACTCCTCCTTGGTGAGATCTATCTACCCGCGAAGTTTCATGATCATAGCTACTTTACTTTTAGACTTTTCGATCTTTTTTCTGGTTAAGCTGCTGAGGAATCCCAAGAAAAAACGTTTGTCATTTCTGGTCTGTCTCCGTATCTGGAATCAATGTTGCATGTTGAATATGCGCAATGTTTCGTAGTTTTAGTTCCCGCCTGCATTATCTATGATCGACTAATATCTCGCTTGAAAATGATAATTTTTCGCTAACACTGTTACGAAAAAAATTGTCCGATTCATGACCGATAAACAAAATATTAGACTGGTACCCGGCAAACGTTGTTGAGGGATTTCCCATCAGAAATCTATTTTTAGCACACGAGCCCGCGAAAATCATTCCTTATTTGGGTGGACAATATAATACATTGTGCACCGGTGTTATTGAAAATTATCGAAAATGTTGTGTCACGTGATTCCCATCGTGTTTGACCCATAAGCCTACCAGACGGCAAAATTTTAGACTGGCCCAAATTCAAAGATGTTGCAGGTGACATTTTCATGTGAATGATATTCAAATGTTTTTGCCTTTTGGGGTATAAAACATTGCGGGAAATGACGAAATTGCTTGTCACAAGCAATTTCTTCATTTTCCACAATGTTTTCCCAAGCCTTTTATCTTTTAGGGCGTCAAAAGCCGTCATCATGCAGGAATGGGTTTTAATTGATGTTAACCTACTCAAGGGTATGTTTCGTCATTTTTTTCTATTCGTGAAGTCCAAACCATTTTTTTTCTTTTTTTTTTTTTTTGCAAAAGAGCTTAATAATTTCTGTTTCATCCCAAAAATAGCACATTTTGTATCTGATGTTCTTATATCTCGTGAAAAATCGACATTTCACATCTCCCGTTGTTTTAACCCTTTCCCAAACGTCAGAAGTTTATACTGTTCCAATTCCAAAGCTGCTGCAGACGACAAAAAATGATATTGATAAAGATAGAATTTATGTACAATACAACATAGAAAATAGTTAATTAAGCAAACGGAGAAAATATTAATTACCATAAATGTATTCTTTTGTCCATTGTTTTCCCAATCTCCTTTTTCTTTAAGGAAAATCAAAATCGCGCATTGGGAAAGGATTAATGTATTTTAATGTTCAGGAGTGAACGAAATTATACAGTTCTATAGATTTTACGTTTTCTTCACACTTTCCCCGAAAATGGCGACTAAAAAGTGCATGAAATGAAAATATTCAGTTAATGTACAAATTATTGTAGAAAAACACAATCATATGGATAACAAGACAAACAAAACCCGCTAGATTTCTATGTCTCAAAAATTGATTTAGAATAGGGAACGATCTATTATACTGTTAATTCTGACGAAATTTCGGACAAACAAAAGTATTTCGCAGGTGTCGTTATAAAAATTACGGCTTGATTCAAGCAGTAGTTACGGGATTTTAAAACGATACAGACGGTTTATCAAAATGTAACGGATAACCCATTCTATTTTTAGCGAAAATCTATTGCTATTTTACCCATTGCCAAGCATCCACTCTTTTTGACTCCCCATAAGATAGCGGCTTTGGAAAACATCGCGGAAAGTGAAGGAATCACTTGACATGAATGTGAGAAACATTTATTACTGGCCATAATGTTAAAAAGACAAAAAAATGATGATTTGAAATTGCAGTCTGCACTACCTTTGAATTTATATCAGCGTTAAATCCCGTTTGGGAAATATTTAACGTGTTTAGTTTGCTACTGAAGAATATCCAATTTGGGACAAGAGTGCAATTCTTGCGTCTTGAAATTTCCTGCTTTTTATTGTTCAAAGAGAGCACAGAATTACATATTGAGATAGCATTTACAACTTTTACAGTCATTAAAATTGTTTTCTCGCGGTGTTTGAATTTTCGGGCGGGATGCGGGAACGAGGTCCTTGTCGCATTCTATATCGCTGACGTGACTCGTAAAATAAGAGAAGGGAAAAATATAATTTTGTAATATCCCATTCCGATCATTCAGATCGTTTAAATCGACTGTGAAACTTGATACATTTTCTTCGTTGTCATCTTTAATATACTGTACATGTATAAGAGCCAAAATGACCCTAGATCGTTCACCTTACTTTTTCTTCTTTATATGTGACAAGTTTCTTAGTCTGGTAACATCCGCTCTGCTACCCCTTCTTTGCCAAATCATAGATACGCAGGTTTTGAAAATGGTAACCCAAAAGAAAAGTTTGTTCCAAATTGATAAACAGGTTGACCCGAAAAGTTCCCCTTTGGTCATGATCTGTTCTGGTGAGCTAAAATAGTCTAACTATAGTGCCACCGTCAACATTGAGACTAAAATGTACTTTTAATGAATGACTGTCCTACCTGAGAGGGATGTTATAATAACATCTAACAGTAAACGCCTTCTACAAACCACGACATTTACATACATGGTTACAGTCTGCCCAGTTAGGCCTGTCTGTCCATGTTTTGTGATTTATTTATACTGCCGTTTCTGTTTTTGTTTGTTTCTGTTTACCTTTTTAGAAAAAGTACGAATATAATCGATTCAAAATCTTTTACAAATGAGGGACAAGGTCCAAATAGCGTTCGGTTTTCTCGTGTAAACAGATACGTCATCGTCACGCCTCACTGGTCTAAAAATAGAAAGGGAATCCTCTATCGTACAAATATGGCTGTGAATCTCGCGAAGTTTTTCCACGTTCAACTTGCTGAAGATGACGTTCTAAGAGCTGGATTGCCGTAATCATTTGTTAAGAAACATAATAATTCAGAGTTGAGAAGGTTGCTGCACTGTCGCGTACTTTTTAAGATAGGTAACTATGAAATAACCAGTTGACAAGTAATTATGTTTACACATACGGTCCTGCCTAGGCCTAATCCTCGTCGTGCCGCTCGTGCGTACTCGCCACCCTTTCCAAAACGACAAAATGTCATGTTGGGCCAAATTGAAAAAAGTCTGTAGATGACAAAATGGATGTGAATACTTTTAGTGTTTTCTGTCAGAGAAAATATCGAGGCAAAGGTAGAATGATCATCAATATCCAAAGAAGTTATTCACACTCATTTTGTCTGCTGTGCAGGTCTTTTCAATTTGGTCGATCATCATTTTCTTCTTTTGCCTCAATGTTTCCCAAGAATTTTCTGTTGAGGATGTCAATACCGGTCTTGTTTGGGAAAGGATTAATCTAGAAAAAGAACTAGAATTTGTCGCTTAATGTGATTTGATACCCCCTCAGGCTTTCACTTCAGAGGGCCAGCCGAAAATGACAGTGACGTAGGCTGATGTTTACTGCTGCAAAACCAATCAATTCGTCTGATTTGCACCGTTACAAATACGAACAGAGTTGATTGATTGTCAAGTAGTAAACATTAGCCCACGTCACTGTCATTTTCGGCCGGTACTATTGTATACTCAGTTCCAAAAGAAAGTGTGCACTTTCGCCTTTTGTTTTTACCTTAATTTTCACAAAGTTAATGGCAGTTTAGGGAATAAAAGTGATATCACACTTCAGATCAGATATTAAAAGAAAATTAGCATCAAAACACATGTCGATATAATTGATCATACTGCATACACGCATCCAGATCTGTATGGTGCTGACGGTGTTGAAATTTACACTCTTTGCGGCTTTTTCTCTGGAATAATCTATACGCTTATATGCCGTTGTAGGGTTTGACCAGGCCTTCAAAGTCATTTCCACGCGAAAATTTGAACTTTCCTGAAGACGTTACGTGTGCGTCAACGTTAGTAAACGCTACGTTAGTAGTTTAGTTAATTGTCGTCGAACGGTGAAACAACGTTCTACAACAAATGTGTACGCCTTTAAGATGCCATACAAATAGACATTTGCTATTAGAACATAAATACTGTACAAAGTCAAATTTGTTGAGAGCTTTTGTTTTCAATAGGTTCAGTCCTGTTCACCGACGTTAATTGTAATTCGTCTGACGCTAATGCGCTATGTACAAATGTAATGAAAATGTGTTTTTATGCTAAAGTATACCAAAAGGATTGCAGTAACTTTAATTTCAGATCGATAACTCATCCAGCACGTGAGGTATACATGAAACACTAAAAGTGCAAAGTTACAACCAAGCCGAAATTTCGTGCCTGCTATGTGATTTCTTCATAAATATATCGTTTGTCAATTGTCTTGCGATGTGTCGTACAAAATTCCCTGACGGTAGATGGTATACTTTTTGAAATATTCAAAATTTAAAAGTGCACACTTTCTTTTGGAACTGAGCATATAAACGATTCAAAATCTTTTACTAATGAGGGACTAGACCGATAACGGAAAAGAGGGCAGACAGGATGTATATTATACTATTTTTAGTAACAACTTATACACACTGATACCTGTTCAACCCTAAAAAATCGATTCTCGTTTAACTTTGAATGTATACTAGTTAACACTGAAATGTCTTGAAACATTTCTTGAAAATATCTATATCTACAATATATTTCCCTTGTGAGTCTATAGCAGATTTTTTATTTCTTAGAATTATTCAAACTTCCTAAATGTCAGATGGATTTGGGCAACTAGAATTTTTGAATAATTTATGTAGTCTAGCAAACAACTGTCATTAACACAAAACGCAGACTATACTAGAGCGTCCAAAAAGAGTGACAGGCTATTTTATTTTAATGACGTCACTAGCGTCGAACCCTAGGCTGTTCATATGGAACTCGGGTTACCCGTATCGAACCCGCATTGCCATATGAACTTACCCGAAAATTATACAAAATGTTGTGTCACGTGATCCCCATCGTGTTTGAACCATTACCAGACGGCAAAATTTTAGACTGGCCCAAATTCAAAGATGTTGCAGGTGACATTTTCATGTGAATGATATTCAAATGTCTTTGCCTTTTGGGGTATAAAACATTGCAGGAAATGACGAAATTGCTTGTCACAAGCAATTTCTTCATTTTCCACAATGTTTTCCCAAGCCTTTATCTTTTAGGGCGTCAAAAGGCGTCATCATGCAGGAATGGGTTTTATTTAATGTTTACCTACTGAAGTAAAGAGTATGTTTTGTCATTTTTTCTATTCGTGAAGTCCAAACCATTTTTTTTTTTTTTTTTTTTTTTTTTTTTTTTTGCAAAAGAGCTTAATAATTTCTGTTTCATCCCAAAAATATCACATTTTGTATCTGATGAAACTTTACAGATATATTATCCAGATATTAATATAACTTTGTGTGAAATTTGAAAGAAAAGCGTTGGCTCGTTGTTGAGATATTTGACCTTGACCTTCAAAATAACATCAAATTCGGGAAAGTCCGTTAAAACTACGCATTGTTGGGAAAATGGTTAGGGTTGAATGGCATGTGACAGCCCATTCATAAAAGAATGCATTTCACATATGATTGGGTTTTTTATTGTGTGATTTTACCGTTAAAATTGATATACTCAATTAATAATAAACTTGGTCACATCTCAGAGTTACCCGGTTATTTCATCTAATGAAATCATTGTTAGACAGATATTTCTTTAAGGCCTGTCTATACATTTAACATTATTTTCTTTTTGTTGATGTTATATAACGTTATATAAATATTTAGCTTAAGTTAACTAATTGTAAGCACATTTGGTCATTTAATAAAATCATTCACAATGCGTCTTCCTTATAACCATATAAGAAATACAATCTGAAAATGATTAGTTTTCTCCTAGCAAATTGATAATTCTTGTCCACCATGAGACGAGTGAATATAAACTCTTAGACAATTCAAGTTGCATATAAAGCTTTGGTAGTTCTAGCAATCTTAACATAACGCTAATATTTAATTTCACTCACCTGTCGTAGTAATATTAATCACAGCGGTTTCCGCGTAGACATGCTTCATGTGCAATATTTAGTTTGATAAGAAAACTGAGAAGCAAAAAGAATTTCTTTTCTTTCCCATTCCTCCGAATGGGTTGTACGACACAAAAATAAAATATTGCTACAACACTCATTAGGAACAAAAACAAGAAACCATGCGTCCAATCCTTATGAATAAAATTGCCGCTTTTAATATCACATTTTAGCATTTTCCGAGTTTTGAAGTCATTTTGAAGGTCAAGGTCAAATATCTCAAAAACGAACCTACTCTTTTCTTTCAAATTTCACACAAAGTTACATTAATATCTGGAAAACACATCTGTAAAGTTTCTTAGAAATCCGGTTTCAAATAAAACGTGTGGAGATAGTTTGGTAAAGTTGGTCGTTAAAAATAGCGAAATTCTTCGATAGAAAGAAGAATGGGTATTACGGAAAAGATATACATGGAATATCAAATATAAGCCAATAAATGTTTAACGCATATATCACAAGACACGCATACACATTTTCACGCATCTGGGGCTAAAAATAAGAAAGATAAGCGACTTAGAATGACCCTTACTGTGTTTCCGTCCATCTTACCCCACCCACTTTATTTACCCATATCTCGAAAAATAAGCCGAAACCAGATTTTTTACACATACAAATTAAAGATATTATGTAACCCTATCAATCCACGAAATTTAAAGAAAATCTATTTTTTGACCCCTTATTGCAACCATCCTTTGATGTCAGGCTATTTATTTGAGATTTAAATTGAGTTATGAGATGAATTGTTTAAGACAATGTATATATCATTGATACACAATTGCCCGCTTGCATACTCGATCCTGGGTTTATCCGTAGACCGTTACCGAACTCGACTTCAGATAAGCTAGGCTTGAACCCGAGATGATCCCGAGTTCACGGTCATTTGCTCTAACGGTTTTGAGCTCGGATTCGGACGATCTCGAGTTTGAGCTATGGTTCATAATATTATTACGCGTGCCGAAACCGGTTTTTCTAGTTTTAAGTCGATCTAATTGCCAGCAAAGAAAACAATCTGTTTTTATCCATGTATTACCCCCCCCCCTCCCTCCATTTCTTTTTGCCACTGTTTTTCTCTTTTTTCTCTATCTCTTTCTGTAGAAATGTAGACACACTCCTCCATTCCTGTTCATCTCCTTTCCATTTCCTTTCCGTTCTCTCTCGCTTTCTTTCTGTCTTTTCTCTTTTTGTCATCTTCTCTATCTCCCACTTTTCTCGTAGGGCCTCGGCCATGGCGCAGTTGCTAGCGCATCTGCCTCTCACTAACCCACTTTTGTGGTATTTTAAGAAAGGCCCAACGATCCTTATTGCTCATCCTTCTCTTGCATGTATCTATCAACTAGAAATTAACGAATAATTATCTATCTTTTTCCAGACCAGTTTTAAAAGAGGACTTTTTTCGGCTACATTTTTGATTTGCAGAATACAACTAAAAATTTTGCTTTTATAAATTACTTTCAATATAATGCAAAAATTGCTTCCGTTTTGTTAGACTCACTAATATTGATGAAATTCATATAAATTAGTTTATATTGATAATTGTAAAACTATTGTACTAGCATGTACGAGGGGCGTTCATTAAAGATTTCCCCTAACCTACTTCCAATAAGTATAGAAAATTGAAACTTGGCACACATATTTATCTTTCTCTAAATGGCCTCTAGCCAGAGAGACATACTTCTGCCATCGTCTAATGCAATTTTGGAGACCTGTTCTGTAGAACACAGTAGATTGTGCCCGAAACCTTGATTTGACTTGATGGTGCCATCACCAATGACAGACTGTGGGCGCCCAGGATTCGGGCTGTTTCCACAGACTTGCGTCCACACTTGAACCGAGTATACCAGTGTTTGACAAAGTCATATGATGGGACATCATCCTCACAAACTTCTTTCGTGTCATAAAATTCCTCCTTTAGAGTGCGACCTTTCAAATACAGGAATCTGATGACTGCTTGCTCCATCACGCTACCTTAATTAACTTCAGCACACGGAAATGAGAAACAAATCATATTTCAGAGCTGCAATTTTTCATGTTACCTATAGAGATATACGGTAATGTATGTGTACAATTTCAACTTCCTACCTCAACTGAAAGTAGGTCAGGGGAAATCTTTAATGAACGCCCCTCGTATTATGGACAGTTGTCTCATACAATAAAGAAACTTGAAAACTTGAAACTACAAAAATAATATCTATTTGTGAATTTTGAAGACAAACATCATAACTCATGTACATCTGGCTCACCCAAACCTGCTATGTACCAGGTTTGGCTGAGCCCGGGTTTTTAACTGTGAATTGAACTCAGCTCACAAGTGTGCAAGTCAACACAAGCTTGGATAAGAAATAGCTTGGGCTTAGCGAAACATATGGCTCAGCAAGTGAGTTGTCCCGTTACCCTGTATAATCCCGGCTTAAGCTAGGCTTATACGCAGTATGCAAGTGGGCATAAGTTGTCCCGGGTTAATCTTGCTGGACAATAATTTAAGAAAACAAAACGTAAACATCTGCCACTCTTTTTGGACAATCTATATATAGTTCGTTGTTTACGTTCTTAAATATCGTACGAACATCACACTAGCTTATACTTGCTTTTCGACGAAAACCTCGTAACTCCAGCTTAAAATAAGCTGCAGTTACGAGGTTTTCGTGGAAAAATGACGCTGTAATTACAGTCTGTTGCGCCCGTTCGGACGTTTTTAAGCATTGTTTGAGCAACACAGTCTTATTTATAAATGTAAGACAATGTACCGTTTTTCGACTTTGTACAACCGCGTCACTACGACATAACGCTGCTTTTCAACGAAAACCTCGTATCTGCAGCTTCAAACAAGCCGCATTAGAGCAGTAAGGGATGCTAATTGTCATGTACAGGACAAAAATCTGTCGGCTCAAATCCATTTTTTCTACTTGAGACTCGGATTGGTTTGTGTGGCAATGCTAGAGAGAGAAGATTCGGGAATGCACGAATAAGTGCTTCACCAGTCTCGATATGACCATAACAGCTGTAAGAAGCGTTTACCACATTCAATCAATCAACATTGTTGTTTTTGTGTTGAGCACTGCTCGTAGGACAATGATACGATTAAGGTAGTATACTACTTATGAGATTCGCACGGTGTCGGAATAAGTCGGGCGACGCCGAAAACATTCGGCAGTGGAACTTTCCACCGCCGAATGTTTACGACCGCGCCCAAAATAAGTTTGGATACGTAACGATGCCGCTCGAAAAAAAACACGATTTTTTATGAATCTCAAAATGGTCACATTACGGGTCTTCTACCTTAAACTGGTCCCGGTTTCTTCTCTAATATAATTGCCATGACATGGGGCGACTTTAAGATAGCAGACTCTGATCTAACTGCACCACATGCTGATCTGGATTCAGGCTGGTTTTCAATTCTCTGGGTTCATATATTTTACATTGATTCTGAACCTCAAACATACTCATCTAACCCCGGTGTTACAGTGACCAAAACCAATCTGTAATTAACACAGACACGTGTCAGTTTAAGCACAGTCTGATCTGGATCAATGCTGTTCTCGAATTCCATTTGGGCTTTTTTTAAATCTGGCCCCGAGTTCTCGAAAAAACTTAAGTACGTTCTCATACTCAAATCTGAGCACCGTGTTCAAATCGCACGAAATCCCAGTGAACTTCAATCGAATACCCTTCAACGTTGGAGAGTATCCCTTTGAAGTTGAGCATGTTCTCATGAGAATATACTTAAGTTTTTTTTTCGAGAAACCGGGGCCTGGACTCATAAATTGTACTTAGCATTGATTCTGCACCTCAGTCTTATTCATCTGAAGAACATAACCGCGGCGTGACAGTTAACAAAACAAAGCTGTAATTAACACAGAAAGGCGTCAGTTTAAATATGGTCTTTATGTCGAGATGAATTATGTCGAAGAATAGGATCGAAAATCATCGCTTTTCAACAAAAACATCGTAACTGCAGCTTAAAACAAGCTGCAGTTACGATGTTTTCGTTTAAAGACATCGATGCATTTTATCTACTGTGTCGTCTTGTGGCAACTAGAGTTCACAGGTTATATGATATACATGTAATGCAGCTTGAAAATGTATAGTGGATGATCTAGAAAAATGTGCTAAATTATAGAATTCGTAACATCCTACAATGTTTATTTTAAAATCCAAAACCTTTGTTGTGAGTACTCATTTGAATCGTCCCAATATGTACTTACAAGAAATCAGAACCTCTTAACCCTTTCCCAAACGTCAAATTTAAGGGTTATCCATTTCAAAAAACTGCCACAAGTGACAGAATGGAGGATAGAATTTGTGTACTATAGGGCATAGAAAATATTGAGACAAAAGGAGTTTCCAAAGTGTCCAAATGTTTTCCAAAGCCTTTTATATTAGGGACGTCAAAACCAGGTCTTGTTTGGGAAAGGGTTAAAAAGAATGTTGTTGTGCTGTTTATCATTATTATTGCACCAAAATTATCGTATAATGCCCATCCACCAAAGCCATTCAATTTGGAAGCATTGATAACAAAGAAGAAAATGCTGATACCAGTATTTTTTCGTTTTCGTTAATTCTTACAAAATCCTTCTCTATACGAGAAATCAAATGCAGGTTTGGGAAAGTTGATTGTGATGAAAGAGGCATTTTTTTTCATACAATCAGTCGCCACACTTAGATATAATGCACTCGAGGCCTACAAAAAGTTAATAACTTAGAGTATACTGGACAATCGAAGTGCTAAAACGGATTAGTTAAAGGAGGGGAACATTCTTGTTCTATTGCACGTAATTAGACTAAACTATTGAATCGATCCACGACTTTTAAAAACTTTAGGACAGTTTTTTCCAAAAGATAACATCAGCTATTCTATTGTCGAATGATGTACGACCATTTGACAAGCTGAGCAAATTCTGAAATGAGAATTGTTAGTAAGTACAGCTCTCGAAAGAGTCCATTATGGCTTTTGAGAATACAGTATACTATAATAGTATCTAGATCAGTCTGTGCCCTAGGTGTATTCTGATCTGGGTCTATATCGTTGTCTTACAGTTGCTATGGGTCATGAAGAATGTACATTTGATTATTAAAGAACAAATGAATTTAGATCAGACTTAATCCGAGTTTTCTCTGACGAAATTCGCTCTTTGATATGTTGATGTCGCTATAAGTGAGCGACATCAACATATCAAAGAGCAAATTTCATCAGAGAAAACTCGGATTAGATCGGATTGTGCGTACATGCAGATGTTTATCTGGACCTTTGATGGCCCAAATGCCGAAAACATTCTCCCGATTTAGAAAATTCTTTAGATTTAGTCTAATTCTAAAATTTAGAATGCGTTTGTGAATACGGGTCAAGATCACTGCTCAAGTGTACATGTATGTACTTATAAATCCCCAGGACGACATACCAGCAAATCTAACGTTTTCTTGGCAGATACTGGAAAGCATGTATGTCCGTTGGTATGTCCGCCTGTGTGCAAAATACCACGAAATAACATTCTATGTCGCAAACTCTTCTTTCAATAGTGATGTAACTTTTTTACATAATTACATTATATTGATCACATGGTGTAGTTTGAAAGACACAATTTTAATTCCAAACTCTCCCCTGTTTCACGAATTATCTCCCCCTTGAATTATCATACATTCTCATAAGTCTGAATGCACTTGCGGGGTTTTTAAGTTACATTCGATGACAAGCTCTAGTTGGGCATGTTTTGGATAAAATACAACATGAAGGTCATAAATTCCTGTGAAAAGTATTTTGAAAATATTGACTAAGTTGTCAACTTATTTGTTACCTAACCAACAATGCATATCACATAACATAATAACAATGTCAACGCATTTCAAAACGATTTAATGGTATCTTATGACATTAAGCCGATTAGATATTGGAATCCTAATGATTTTGCATCACTATTGAATAATAACATTAGGAAATAATTGATGCAAATGTGACACATAATAATCGCCGGTAAATTACAAAATGGGAGACAGTCGATTAAACCTTTTCAAAATATATATATCCTAATCCAAATTCTATTGAGATGCAGACAAAATTAATGATTCGAGATAATGGAAATAGCTTACGTGTTTCATTGCATGAAAATCAATGAATGAAAGGGGGAAATAATGAATATCGGCATTTTCCTTTCTAAATTATCTTGCTGTGAGTTTCAAAGCTGTCTTTATCATGTCGTAAAACAGATCTCGTTAGGGAAAGATTTAATGAACAGTAGAATTGCATTATAATCCTTGTTTGGTATGTCACTCAAAAAGGAATATCTTCAGATCACCTATAGATGGCAAATGTTTACACCAGTCCAATTTGGAAGCTGCTACAGTCGAATAAAAGAATGTTGATGAAGTGCTGTGTACAATATGGAGCGGTAAATACCAAGGTACACAGAAAATTATGCTGGTTATCAACATTCACCGCGTCGGCCTTGAAAGTTTTACTACATATTTTTCCATACAAACCTACGAACTGTTTAGGACAACATATCGCTTAATTTCAAGTTATTGAGAAATGGCGATGAATTTTGTGCTAAAAATAGACTAGGTTTACCATTATGTTTTGATAAACCGTCAGTGTTGTTATAAAATCTCGTAACTACGGCTTATATTAAGCCGTAGTTACGAGATTTTATAACAACATCGACGAAATACACGTGTTTGTCCGAAACTACGTCACGGTTTACTTGATAAAATCGTTCCCTATTAGTGATACGCGATCCCTGTACTTAACGTGTCATAGGACATTAGCAGGACAAACAGACATCCACAATGCAATAGTAACTAGCCTTGTATCGGCATTTTTCTTCTCAAAAGGCATATTTATAGTCGTATACGATGGTGTTTGGAAATATGGAACGTTAGAAATGTTTACCCCCCCCCCCCCAAAAAAAAAAAAAAAATAAAATAATAACAATTATAATGATTAATAGCTAAAAAATTAAATCTACTTGGATAAGTCAAATCAGTCTAATGCGAAATGTTGACGCATTCAAACAAAAGGTCAAACGTTACCAGATAATACCTTGGAAGGTAGATGGAGAAAAATAAACATGCTAATAAAAAGCATGTTTAATTGTCATCACTCTAAAAGCATTTGCGAATGATTTTGAAGTTTCATTCGGTGACAAGCTCTTGTAGAACATGCCTTAGATAAGATACGACTTGAATGTCACAATGCCCTCTGGCTTCAAAAAGTCGTCGCTTTTCAACAAAAAACTCGTAGCTGCAGCTTGTTTAAGCTGCAGTTACGGGGTATTTGTTGAAAAGCGACTTAATATTAATTCTTGGCTAAATTGTCAATTTATCTGTTACCTAACCATCAATGCATATCATGTAACATAATAACAAATTCAACGGATTTCGAAACGATTTAATGGTATCTTATGACATTAAGCCGATCAGACATTAAAATCCTAATGATTTTGCATCACTCTAGAATAATGGCACTAGGAAATAACTGATGCAAATGCGAGACATAATAATCGTCAGTAAATTACAAAATTAGAGAAACACTCGTTTAACTCATTACCAAACAACAAAATTTTAGGGTAATCAAATTTGAAACCTGCTGCAGACGACAAAATAGACGTTAATAATAATATGATTTGTGTACAAAATAGCACAGACGAATATTGAAACAACGGAGAAAATGCCGATTATCGGCATTTTCTTCTCTTGCCTCAATATTTTTCCAAGCCTTTTCTATCATGGACGTCGAAAAAAGGCATTGTTTGGGAAAGGGTTAAACCTCCTATACGACGACTTAATCCAAATTCCATTGAGATACAGACGACAAAATTAATGAAACAAAATAATGGGAACCTGTGTGTAACATAGCATAGATATCACTCAAAGGATGGAGGAAATATCGGTCATTGATGTAAGCATTTTTCTTTTTTTCCTAAGTGCGGTTCAAAGTTTTCGGCATCATAGAGGTAAAACAGGTCTTGTTTGGGAAAGGGTTAATGCATTACAGAATTGCGTTTATATAATCCTTGTCACTCGAAAAGAAATCATCTGTCTCTTCCATATGACATATCGGGATATTTTTACACCAGTACAAATCGGAATCTGTTACAGTCGAAAAACAAGAATGTTGATGATGTTTGGGGTGGTTAATATCAAGTTATACAGAAAATACCGTCGTTGTTAAAGCAAAAGCCCGTATCTCGGTTTTGGGAGATTTTTAAGGGGAAAGAAAAAAGTGAAATGACTTTACTCAAGCTGAAAGATTTTAATTGAAATTTGGACATATTGTTCGCAAATAGTTTGTCATAAATACTGATCAGTAAAAAACATCTCAAAACGGCAAGAATTGTTTAAACTGGACACACAAGATGCATTTACACCGACTATATGCTGGTTATCAACATTCACCTCGTTTGCATTGAAAGCTTTACGCATGCATAATATTATGCTCGTGAACATTGATCTGGTACTGTTTCTCGAAAAAACTTAAGTACGTTCTCATGCTCAAACCTGAGCATCGTGCTCAAATCGCACGAAATCCACGTGAACTTCAATCGAATACCCTCCAACGTTGGAGAGTATCCCTTTGAAGTTGAGCATGTTCTCATGAGAGTATACTTAAGTTTTTTCGAGAAACCTGGGCCTGATCTTAATTGTAAACCTATTCCTACAAATTACCTGTAAGGTGCAGGAAAATACTAGAAAACTATTTTTCTTTAAAACATTAGGACATATTTGTCCATACAAATGTCCTACGAAATGTGTAGGACAATACATCGCATAATTTCAAGTTATAGAGGAATTGGTGATATGCGATCCTTGTCCTTGACGTGTCGTTGGACATTGATCACGTTGGTAGGATAAACTGGCGCCCAAAATGCAAATGTACATGTAACTGGTTCTGTATCGCGATGCCTTAGAAAAATAAAGCCTTTTATGAAGCATACATTTTTTGAAAGGGCATTTCAAGCTCAAAATATGGTGCAAATTTCATAGACATTTGAACTCGTTATGCTGACCAATTTGGCTGTAGAAAAGGGTCGTTTATTCTTTTTTCTTTTTGAAAATAAACAGTTTTTTTCAGTTTTCTCAAAACTGTGTTTTTTCACTTACGCCTTTCTTCTTCTAAGGCATCGATCGGTATTTTGTCTTCTCATAACGCCTATTTATAGTCGTATGCTATGGTGTTTGGAAATATAGAACGTTAGAAAGTTTAACCCCCCCCCCCCCCGCATCAAAAACAAAACCAAAAAACAAAAAACAAAACAAAAAAAAAAAAAAAAACAGAAAACTAAAAAAAAAAAAAAAAAAAACAAACAAAAAACAAAAAAAAATATATACAAAAAACAAGGAACGTCTATGTAACTCAATAAATCAACTTAGATCAGTCGAATAATCCCATGCGAAATGTCCAAGCCTTCCAACCTAAGGTCAAACGTTCAGCGACTGTATGAATGACTCTTGATTTTTACCCGTTTGATGTTTCAACAATATCCAAAACATAGACTAGTTTGACGACCTAAATTACCAGAAAATGCACTGAAAGAAAAACAATATGCAGATATTAAGCATTTTCTCCCGTCCTTTTGCAACCGTCGGTTTATTACTTACGTTTCTCTAGTATACTTACTTCAATTAAATGCCAATTAATTAAATCCGTCATCCTTAAAGATTTAACTTTCGATCAGTCTAAATCTTTGTAGTTCGGGAAAGGGTTAAATATTTCAAGGCTCTTTATTCGTGATGAGGTGTCACATTTGCTAGAAATAGTGTCAAATGTTTCATCTTTTAATAACTCGGAAATCGCAATCCTTGGATTAATCTTTGAGATACCTAAAGACTAATTTACTTTCCTTTGAAACCAGATCTTTGATCTTCTAATCGGCTCATATATGAAAGGTTGATGACATAGCAATACTTCTCATCTGTCAACCGTCACGCTAAAAGGGACAATCTTAGTATCTGGATAGTGTGAAAAGTATCGGCTTTTTAAAAATCTATTTCTTGTGCTCTAGAATGTTTCTTTTATATTAATACATAGGAAACCCATGTATCGCACATGCTACGCTGTTTTGACTCCTGGGACAAATGGGCAAAGTAGAAGAAAACCAATACGAAGTGGTCATAGTAGTCAATGCTGCTATCAGATAAGCAATCTCTTGTTTTTGACCATTTTATTGGTTGAGTCTTCCATCTTAACCCATTACCAAATGACAAAATTTGGACCTGTCCAAATTCAAAGATGCTGCAGAAATTATTGATGCAATAGGGAAAAAATCGTCAAAACCAGGTTTCGTTTGGGAAAGGTTTAACAGCAAAATTTTAGGATGGTACAATTCAAAATCTACCGGAGATGACAAAATGGATGTTGAAAAAGATTTGATTTGTGTACAAAATAGCACAGAAAATATTGAGGCAAAAGGAGAAAATGCTGATAATCAGCATTTTCTTCTTTTACCTGAATGTTTTCCCAATCATTTCCTATATGGGATGCCAAAACCAGTTCTTGTTTGGGAAAGGGTTAAACCACTTGTATAGAATACAACAGAATATGTAACAAAATGCCAACATCTATGTGTGATTAAGTTGGCATAAAATCGACTATGAACAAGATGTGTTTGTGAAATACAAATGCCCCCGAAAAGGCCAATATCAAGTTTTCTGACAGACAGACGGACAGAAAGACAGACAAATGGACAGACACAAAGTCCCCCAATCTTTCGATACAGAGGCATAAAAGATCCAATATGTTCACAAAGACATTTTCTGATCAAATGTTTATTGCCTTGATCAAAAATCAAATAAATAAATAATAACAGTAAGAACATATATGTACACATGGTATAAAACAAAATCATTCTTAAACATAACAATTAAAACATTTGTGCTTGTTTGTTTCTAGTTTTCCGTAATTTTAACAATTTTCCAGTCATGAGTATCATAACAAACATCAATTATCCATATCAGAGCTACATATAAGAGGGCTAAATGGTTTTTCAAAATGCAAAATTTCTTTTATTGCTCATCAAACCCCATCAAACCCCATGCTGTGGGTACTCATTGGAATTGCTGAGACAATTCAAATGAGTACCCACAACATAGGGTTTGGATAACAAATAACAAATTTAGAATGCCTTTTCTTCTTCTTATCTGTTACTCTACATTTGTGACCAGTTTCTCACTAATACAGACCATCTGAAATTGTACAAAGTATCTACCCTAGTCAGTCTGCCAAGATTGCGTAGGCTGATTAAGGTAAACGTTTTTCACTCTAAGGACAATTTACTGAGTCTATCATGCTTGTTTACCTTAACCCTAACCATGCAAAGCTCCATTTAGGATTGACAATCTAGAAAGAATATTCTTCAGCCATAAGAAAAATACAACTCTTTTTAGTGTGTAAAGCCTTTGCAATTTTTTTCAAATAGTGAAATAAGGAGGTATCTGAAAAAATAGTCCTTTATGGCAATACGAGTCTTCCAAAAGCCTGATCAGGATCCATGCACCATTTTTTTAGTAGCAAGCTGAAACATTTCATGTGTAAAAACAATTTGATTTAGCTCCAATGATTAATTTTAAATCTGTTTACCAAACTTCTTTCTTCTCCTTGCAGAATGAAATACAATGTATACAAGGGAGATAACAGTTGTTGGACTGGTGAGCCAGTTCTACATTGATTAGCTCCCTTGTATCACTTAATGACATCTTAACCCTTTCCTGAACAGCAAAAAATTAGTCTGTTCCAATTTTAGAGGAGTTGCAGACAATAAAATGAATCTTATTTGGTAAAAGGAATGCGAACATCACAGCATAGAAAATATTGAGGCAAAAGGAGAAATTGCTGATAATCAGCAATTTCTTCTTTTGTCTCAATGTTTTCCAAAGCCATCTCTATTAGACACGTCAAAACCATGTCTTGTTTGGGAAAGGGTTTTAGTTTTACAGGAAATGGTGTATCTAAAAGCTTATATTTTAGAATTTAGAAAGTCTAAAATGGAAAAAATGCCTCCCACGGCAGATGCAGACTTTCATCTTGTAGGAATTTAACGTATTCAACCCATCATTTGCACCAAAGAGCCAGATACAAAATTTGAAAAGTACCAGTAATTCCTAAACTGTGTTACATTTCCATTTCAAATACAAACATAAGTATTTTGAACTATTTAGAATTTTGAATTAATGCATACTTATGGAAATCCGGCACAGCGAATCAACTTATGTGAAGTGTATTTACAAGTGTGTGTAATTTGAAGCATCTCATATGGCTAGAAAGTGGATTTTTTTATGATGGGTCATATACCTTAAGTCACTATAGTTACTTTAGAAGTCAAAAGAGTTTTAACCTTTTCCCCAAAACGATCTGATTTTATAGTCTCTATTGGAAAAAACTTGGCAAAACATTGATGTTAAAGAGAAAAAAAGCTATCATAAGCATTTCTTACATTTGTCTCAACATTTTGTATATCTAAATTAGTTTTTTCATCACTGCTATAGCACAACATATTCCTCTGAATCCACAGAATATGATCTAACTTTGCCATCAGACCCTCTTCTTACATGTGTGACTCGTAATGATTTCTCCATACTCAGACTTAGTCCATTAATGTCCATATCTTTTCCTTTTCCTTCACTGAACACAAACAGTGGGTAGATTCCATTTGATTTTGCTGGTGTGACCATCTGAAAAGATATATCATCGGTGTAAATGCAAAACCTCGTATGTCGATTGGTGCGATTTTCAAAGTACAAACTTGTATGCCCCGTGTAGACGGTTCTAGCAGGTTTTGAGATATTTTTACTGATCAGTATTACTGAAACATTATTTGTAAACAATATGCCCAAATTTCAAGTAAGGCATTTCAGTTTGGGAAAAGTTACTACACTTTTCCCCCTCCCCTTTAAAATTTTCCAAAACCGAGATACGAGGTTTTGCATTTACAACGACGATATGAGCCGCGACGCGAGAAAATCTGTCTCCGGGAGTTTTGACCAGATCCGACACAAATGAGGCTGTACAGCCGCAGAAAGTGATTAGAGTCACGAAATTCCGTACATGGGAAGAAGAAGAACTAATCTTTATCGCCAGCGAAAATACAGACGCTGATCAGATTCGCGGTTACCGCGAAGCTGATCTGCGTCTTTGTTTTTGCTTATGCTAAATTCCGCTTTTCTCGCATCGCGGCTCATATGTGTAAATCATTATTTTAATTGAAATAATGAGATGCAGTGGTGGATCCATAGCGGTCTCGGTGGGTTCAAACGAACCCCCACTGTATCCTGATTAATTCATTTTCATGCAGAAATTTAGTCAAAATTGTGTAATATAAGAAAAAGAACCACCTATTTGTTTATTCGAACCCCCCTCACAGAAAACCTGGATCCACCATTAAGATGTATGCATAACCATGAAGACCTTTATTTTTATGTTGAAAAGGACCAAAATTCAATCAAAATAAATGTGAGAGTAACCAATCTTTGTCTGGAAGATGCAACTATTACCACAAAAGTATGTGCAAAGTTCCAGAGCAATAGCATTAGTAGAAACAGTGATATATCACTCTCATGTAAAATTGTAACTAATGCATAAGCCCCAATGCCAACATCAATGCAGTCCCCTATGTCACTTGAATAGCCTCCTATATACCTGTTCACAACTTCACACTATGTTTTTCACCGTACCATTTTCTATCTTGAAGCTTTTTAGCCCATGTGCAACCTTTGACTAGTTATCCACCCAGATACTACGCCTGATATCAGGTTTGATAATAAACATAAGCGTGCATGCCTGAAAGGGTCTATTCTTCATAAACATGTAATTGAGCTAAAAAGTATTAAGGTGAATAAGAGCATTTCCTTCTTTTCTCTCAAAAGTTTCCTTTCAGGTTTTCTTCGAGAGTTGTCAAAACCAGGAATTGTCTGAGAAAGGATAAACATAGCAGCGCCAGTATATACCTGTTCTGTGTGTTCCACAAATCTATCAAAATCTTCTCTTGTTCTACAATAAAATCCTACAGTGGCACTAGGGTCTATCTTATTGATGGAAATCTTCCGTGGGGAGAAACAGTGGAAAGTCTGAAATTCAGGTGTAAAATCATGTACATGGCATGTTTAATTAACCAATGACTAAACAACAAATTTTAGACCTGTCCAAATTCAAAGATGTTGCAGACGACAATTTCAAGTGGACAAAATTTAAGTTTTTTGGGTAGAAAACATTGTAGGAAATTGCTTGTCACAAGCAATTTCTTCATTTTCCACAATGTTTTTTAAAGCCTTTATCCTGTGAGGAGTCAAAAAGAGCCATTTGGTGGGAATGAGTTAAGGTATTCCATCCATCGTAAGACACCAAAGACTTTGTGCAACTTCTGGAATCATCCATGGCATCTGAAATTGACGAGGATATACCATTGTCAATTTCCGTTGCCATAGATGAGGCCCAAAGTTGCATGAAGTGTTTGGTATCTGTCTACCCCTTTCCCAAACAAAACCTGGTTTTGACGCTCCTAACAGAAAAGGCTTGGGAAAACATTGAAACAAAAGAAGAAACTGCTGTTAACCAGCAGTTTCTCCTTTTGTCTCAATATTTTCTGTGTTACATTGTGCTCAAATCCTTTCTTTATTGACTTGAAAATTGCTGTCTGCAACACCTTTCAAAGTGGAACACCCTATAATTTCATTGTTTGGGAAATGGCTATCTGGTGTTGGATGGAATACCTCAGGGTAAATGTTCAAGACTATTATCCTAATTCACGGGGTATAATCATGCGACTCAAAATTTCCGATAATCTTCAATATCTTTTTTAATACTTGACCAATTTGAATTCGGTTTGAAGCAGAGAATGTGGGAAAATGCCAGGAATAAGCTGGACGTGTTGGATTCCTGAAAAATCAACTGATAAAAAAGTTATTGAAAACAAGAGGGCCAAGATGGCCCTGCATCGCTCACCTGAGAGGACTTTGAGACAAACATCTTGCAAACTTCAAACTCGCACTTTTTACATGACCTAGATATCATCAAGATAAACATTCTGAACAATTTTCACAATGATGAGTAAATATTAAAGGTTCTTATAGCAAAAACGAGATTTGACCTTTTGACCTAGTATTTGACCTAACATTAGCCACTTTCTACATGACCCATTTATCATCAAGATAAGCAATTCTGAACTATTTTCACAATGATGAATAAATATTTTGGTTTTTTAGAACAATAACAAAATTTGACTTAGGTTTTGACCTCCCATGACCTACTTTATACATGCCCCAGATATTGTCAAAATAAACATTCTGAACAATTTTCACAATCATTCACAGTGAATAATCTAGAATTTGAAACCATGAGTCCTGGGGACGCATGGCTTTGAAAACAATGCGTCCTAACTCAGAATGTATGAGTCCCACCTTTTCACATTCATATTGAATTGTAGATCTACACTAATTGATATTTATGTAGGCCCACGCCATTGCTGTTGTTGGGAAAATGAATATACACTGTTATGTTATTGCTATACTTTGTTTTCATTGTGGTTTTCAGATTTCAGACGGAAGAATTCGATAGCTGATGCAAGAATATGGTTTTACTTTACAATTGAATAAACTTTCTCAAATGTTGCCAAAACTGGCCCAAGCCTTTTATGACAGAATAATTCGTAGTAAATCTGTTTTTCTCATCAATAATAACTTGTGTCTGTCGTTTCGGTGAGGTTTAACGGTTTGCTCTCTGAACAAATACGTACGTAAAACAACAATTGGAATAATGTTCCTTCAAATATTTCATCATCTTTGCTTTTATCATTAGCCAGATAAAGTATAACGGATAAAACAATACTTTGTATTAAAACAAAAAAAAAAGAATAATTTTGAATCTGGAATGCTATGGTCAATTCATTTAAAAGTTTGTGTTGATGTTCGATTAAATTTATGAGTAAAGTACAATTTAACAAATCAAACATACCACCAATCAAGTAATCGTGATCGCTTTATATTGCAAGATTTGTCTTCTAATTTCCCTTTGCAATGACTTTTGTATTGAGATCGAGAGTTTGTGTAACTAGAGATTGATGTCAAAGAAAAGGCCATTCTAGAATGGTGCGTCCCATAGGACGCACATCATTCAAAATTATGCGTCCCCAGCCAATTTTATGCGTACAGGACGCAGGACGCAGAGGTAGATTAATTACTGCATTCAGATATCATTATGGTTCTAAATGCAGAAACAAGATTTGACCCTGTGACCTAGTTTTGACCTCACATGGCCCCCTTTTTTACATTGACCAGATATCATCAAGATAAATATTCTGTACAATTTTCACAACGATAAAGTAAATATTTTGGTTCCTAGAGCAAAAACAAGATTTGACCTATTTACCTAGTTTTAGACCTGGCATGACCCACTTTTCACATCACCAAGATATCATCAAGATAAACATTCTGAACAATTTTCACAATGATAAAGTAAATACTTTGGTTCTCAGGGCAAAAACAAAATTTGACCTAGTGACCTAGTTTTGAACCTCAAATGACCTGCTACTCATATCACCAAGATATCATCAAGATAAACATTCTGAACTTTCACAATGATTGAGTTAATATTTTGGTTCTTACAGGAAAAACAAGATTTGACCTATTGACCTAGTTTCTGACCTCACATGACCCATTTTTAAAATGACCCAGATATCATCAAGATAAATATTCTGAACAATTTTCACAACGATAAAGTAAATAATTATTTTGGTTCCTAGAGCAAAAACAAGATTTGACCTATTGACCTAGTCTTAGACCTCGCATGACCCACTTTTCATATCATAAAGATAAACATTCTAAACAATTTTTGCAATGATAAAGTAAATATTTTGGTTCTCAGGGCAAAAACAAAATTTGGCCTTGTGACCTAGTTTTTAACCTCGAATGACCTGCTATTCATATCAACAAGATTATCATCAAGATAAACATTCTGAACTTTCACAATGATTGAGTTAATATTTTGGTTCTTACAGGAAAAACAAGATTTGACCTATTGACCTAGTTTTGACCTCACATGACCCACTTTTAAAATGACCCAGATATCATCAAGATAAATATTCTGAACAATTTTCACAACGATAAAGTAAATATTTTGGTTCTTAGAGCAAAAACAAGATTTAACATATTTACCTAGTTTTAGACCTCGCATGACCCACTTTTCACATCACCAAGATATCATCAAGATAAACATTCTGAACAATTTTTGCAATGATAAAGTTAATATTTTGGTTCTCAGGGCAAAAACAAAATTTGGCCTTGTGACCTAGTTTTTAACCTCGAATGACCTGCTATTCATATCACCAAGATTATCATCAAGATAAACATTCTGAATTTTCACAATGATTGAGCTAATATTTTGGTTCTTACAGGAAAAACAAGATTTGACCTATTGACCTAGTTTCTGACCTCACATGACCTACTTTTAAAATGACCCAGATTTCGTCCAGATAAACATTCTGAACAATTTTCACAATGTTTAAGTATATATTTCCGTTCTTAAAGCAAAACCAAGATTTGACCCAATGACCTAGTTTTTGACCTTACATGACCCACACTTTGTACATAACCTAGATATCAAGATAAGTATTTAGGATAGTTTTGACAAAGTTTTGGGCAAAATTGGCATCTCTAGAGCAAAAGAAAGGATCTGTAATATTTGACCTTTTGACCTACTTTTTGACCTTGCATGACCCTCCTTTTATCATGACACAGATATCATAACGATAAACATTTAGAACAATTTTGACAAAGTTTGGACCAAAATTGCCACTTCCAGAGCAAAATAAAGGATTTCACAAGATTTGACCTCATGACCTAGTTAATGACCTGGAATGACCCACTTTTTGACATAGCCTTGATGTCATCAAGATAAACATTCAGGACAATTTTGACAATGTTTGTGCCAAAATTGGCACTTATAGAGTAAAAAGATGGATTTTACAATATTTGACCTAGTGACCTAGTTTTTGACCTGGCTTGACCTAGTTTTTATTATGACCTAAATATCATCAAGACAAATATTCTGATCAATTTTCACAACAATTGAGCAACAAATATGGCCCCTAGAGCAGAAAGAAGATTTGACCTAGTGACCTACTTTTTGACCCCATTATGGCCCCGATTCAAATTCTTTGAAGTATTTTGAAAAAGCATGACCCATAGATCATATGTGTGAAATATGATTGAATTCTGCCCTGTACTTTAGGAGGAGAAGATTTTTTTGTGAAAAGTTGACGGATGGACAGATAGACAGTTAGACAGATAGACAGTTAGACAGACAGACGCCGGACAACAGACCGATCACAATACCTCACCTCGAGCACTTTGTGCTCAGGTGAGCTAAAAAACCAAAAGTTTGGTTTATCTTCAACAACTTTTTTTATCAGTTGATTTTTCAAAAATCAACCCCATCCATCTAATGCATGACGTCTGTCCACATTCTCTGCTTTAACCCGAATTAAAATCTGTTGCATATTAACAAAATTATTGAAGATTTTCTGAAAATATTTTATCATGTGATTATCCACTGTGTAATTGTCCATTTCATTTTATACAATTTGGTTTATGGATAGGACCTAAATTCTTGAACTTGTTAAATAATGTTTAAACAACAATTCTTTTGTAAATCCTTTAGGTTCTTTAACACGAGAAAGTAATGGAATTAATGAATAAGAACCTATGACGATAAAATGAAAGGCAAGCTTCAAAACTTTTTATCTGTTTAATATACTTAAACAAGAGCTTCGCAGAGTGGCGCATATACGCCCGAGAGGGGCTTGTCAATAAAATGTTGTTTTTTTTTTTAATTCAAGGGCGGATAATTCAAGAACGAAAAGAGTTTTCTCATTCCGTAAGCATTGTGCACAACTAGACACCATAGAGATTCATTGTGGCAAGTTTGATCAAATTCCGATCAAAACTGTAGGAGGAATTGCGCATACAAAAAATTGCTAACGGTCAGACAGACAGACGGATGGACGGACGACCGGGACCATAACATAATACGACCCTTTGGGCATATAAAAATTGTTAGGTATTGCAGACAACCAAATAAATGTTGCTAAATATGTTAAAGGCGTTTGTCATAGAACTGAAAGCATTGAAAGCAAAGGAGAAATGCTGATTATCAGCATTTTCTTCTTTTCTGTCATTGCTTTCCAAATTTATCTTGATAAGGGACATCAAAAGCAGGTCCTGTTTGAGAAAGTTTGAACTCACCTCTATTTTAAAATCTCTTTTTGAAGTATCAACAAAGTCTTGACATAAATGTGGGTCTAGGTATATGAGTTTATCACCTGAAGAGAAATATAATGTACAATGTTTAACCCCTTTTTAAACTGCAAAGATTTAAGATTAAACAAGAGCAAAGTGTGACTATCAAGTGCTGAATAATGAAAGGCTGAAAAGCTTTGAAATTAAACTAAATTAACCCTTTCCCAAACAAGACCTGGTTTTGACGTCCCTAATAGAAAATGCTTGGGAAAACATTGAAACAAAAGAAGAAACTGCTGATAACCAGCAGTTTCTCCTTTTGTCTCAATGTTTTCTGTGCCATATTTTACACAAATTTTATCTTTAATAACATCCATTTTGTCATTTGTGGCAGTTTTTGAAGTGGATCACCCTAAAATTTTGTCGTTTGGGAAAGGGTTAAATGTCATAGTAATGAATATTAGCTTATAGGATAATATCATTGTCATAGAAACAAGTGCAAAACTTGAAAGCAATATCTGTAGAAGAAAATAAGTTATCAAAGATATCATAACAGTTGCACATAGATATTTAACCAAGAATTTCTAAATCTGAGAGGGCAAAAATTCCACCAAATTACATGTCAGAGTAAAATAATCTTTGCCTAGAGGCCAATATTATGTCACAGAAGCATGTGCAGTTTCAGAGCAATATAGCTAGTAGAAACAGACATATGACAGATGCACATCGTTGCTTGGGTAACTGGAAAAACCCTTATTTGACAAAGACTTTGCACTAAAAATTGATATTTGTCCAAAGAAAACTACTATTTGTCCGACAATAAACGTTAAATACTGTTGTCACTTTAGGAACACCTTGCTAGGCTCATAAGCATTAAACAATCATTTGAAATACCAATTGATAATTTGAAGCTAAGTAAGAGTCAAAAGTCATACTTATTGCTGGAAGAATATTAGTTTTTGTCCAACAAATATTAATAATTGTGGATAAAAATTAACATAGATCTATGTCTGATCATCATCATCATCATCATCATCATCATCCTATTTAGTTTATCCAGGCCGTGGATTAGTCCTCTTCAGAGGGTGGAGCCTGGCTGCCCAGTCTAGAGCGAAGTCTCCCTCTCCATTTCTGTCGATCAAAAGGATTGGTATTTGTAAGTCCTACGTCCTCGCGGTCTCTTCTTACTAGCTCTTCCCATGTCAATTTAGGTCTTCCTCGCGCTCGGTTCTCTTGTACACTGATGGTTCGTACCATTGACACCCAACCAGAGCTGCGTTCAACATGGCCAAGCCATCTTAGTCGGTTGACTCTCAGGATACTGGACAGGTCTCTGATGTGCAGCTGCATGATCAGAGTTTCAAGTGTTACCTTGTCTTCTGGCTTGATGCCGCAGATCCATCGTATCATGGCCTTCTCATTTCTGTACAGTTTCTTGAGGGTGATTGATGACACAGCCCATGTCTCAGATCCATACAGCAGCACTGGACGTATGTATACAGAATAGAGTCTGCCTCTTGTTGCCATGGGGAGGTTCCTGTTTGTAAGGATAGGTAGGAGCTCCCTGAACTTCTTCCAAGCAGACTTACACCGTGTTGTTGCAGCTAGTTCGCAGCCGCCACTGGTAGACAGTGTGTCACCTAGGTAGCAAAAGCTTTGTACGAATTCCATTGCTGATGAATATTAATATTTGTCCGAAGATAAATAAATACTTATGATCCAAAAGGTAATCTATATCGTATACTTTACCTTGCCATCCTATAAAATACAAGGAATGTTTTGGTTTTCCTCCTATAAGTCCTAGACAACAATCATTGGCAATCAAGTTTTTTATACAAGGTCCATAGATGGGATTAAACTGTTCTCCACCCAGTCTGACTGGTATAAGAATTATCACAGGTCGCTTCCACGTTTCTGTACTATTTGCACAGTCTAAATTTGATGTGTCCATATTCACATGGTTTGAGATAGAGTCTGTAGAACTATTTGACATTGTAAAGTTCCGAGGCCGACTAGTACACAAATCTATAATATCTTGTTTGTACACTGAAAAAGAACATAAGAATGAGTATGACTCTGGATAAAGGACCGTAATAGCATTTGAGATTTCCATGCTTCCAGATAAGCATGAAATCAAATACAGTCCAATAAAGATCACTCCATACTGTTAATTTACAGGAGTTACAGGTAATGAAGAAGCTATTAGAGAAAAAAGTGGATCTGGATCAGATTGTGCATATGCACATGCTTATCTGGATACATGTTGTCTCACATGTCATACAGAACATTTATCCAGACCCAAGCTCAAATATAAAACAAAAATTTCAACAGTTACCAAAACTTATGTGTAAGACAATCAATTCTGTTGAATAGGTAACAGAGAGTTTATCAAGGTTTTCCGAATGCTCCAATTACTGTATACAAATCTTCAATGTCATAGATTAAAACAAGAGCTGTCCGAAGACAGCGCGCTCGACTTTCTAAGTTGCTTAGTATAAAGGGGGCATAACTCCAAATAGAGTGGTCCCAGGGTCATGGGCCCTGATAGTAAGGTAGAGGTTGTGATGGTGAATAAGTATTCCAAGTTTGGGTTGAATCCCTATGATAGTATGGAAGTTATTGATGTTTGAAAAAACTTTAACCTTTGTTGCAACGCCGACGCCAATGCTAACGCCGACGCCCGGGTGACAGTATAAGCTCTCATTTTCTTCGAAAAGTTGAGCAAAAAATTCTTCCGACTTTCTTAGAATTCTCATTGGATCTACTCTTTCATCTTGCATTAGATACACACTTCTGGTCTTGTTTGGAAAAAGGTTAAGTTACCAAAAGCTACTTACCTGTACAATCTTGAGCAACATACACACAAAAATCTTTTAGTACTGTTTGAGCCTCCGCAGATTTATTTACAGCATCTCTGAAAACATTCTAGTAATACTGAACGTTTCCTTTTCAAAAATGTCATGAGTGTAATTGTAAGCAGTAGCTAAAAATGGCTCTATAGAACTGCTTTTTCAAAATGTTTGAAAATCTCATAAATGAAAGCATCTTTTTTACAACAAATTCTTCCCCATTAATAACCACCTAATAGCATAGATTTTCTGGGTTACATATGTAACACATATAAAGCCATTATTTGGGCTTGGATCCCCTCATCCTTTGGATAACCTGTTAGATTTTCTAGACAGTCAAATCGAAACTCGAAGTATGTGTTACCATGTTTTTTGTGTCTTTATTTCCTATTAATTGTCACAAGTCAAAGATCTCGTAATTTCATAAAGTGGTAAATTACCTCACAATATATGCTACAGATGAAGGCCCATACCACTCCCCCGGTTGTTTTCCAAAGGACTTCCCTAGTTCTGCTAATCGGTGGACAGAGAATGGACATTGGTCACTTGTAGAATCACCAAACCATGAGATAATCTGTCTATAAAATGTCTCCTGCTCTCTCGTCTGGTCATACACTCGCCAGTCTGTAAAGAATAATTTGCAAGAAAAATAAGATGAGTCCTTATGGCATTTGAAATGACCATGTTTCAAGAACAGCCAGTGCCTAAGTTCAGGCCAAGCAGAACCCATTGTGCTCTCCTATTTTTGCTACAGGTCACACAGAAGCTTTTAGAGAACAATATGGATCTTGATCAGACTGTACATAAGCCCAGGCTGATCTGGATCCATGTTATTCTCAAATGCCTTAAGGATATTTTTCCAAATCCTGGCTTTAATGTATGTCATATTTTCATTTAGTACTTCTCAATATATACAGTAAAATACATTGTAACAAATAAAGTTTCAAAAGCTTTAAAAAATGAAGGAATTGCTGATCCCCAGAACTTTCTCTTTTTTGTCTGACAGTTCTCAAGCAAGGGATGATCCAGGACTTTTTTCCAGGAGTGGTCCAAGCCCAAATGATGGCTTAAATGTGTTGAATATATAACGTTAAACTAACGTTATATAGTCAAAATTTGATTTTCGGCCAATGCCAGGGTGGTCCAAATCCCCCCTTCTAGATCCGCCCTTGTCAAGGCTTAATTTATTTAAAAGATTCAATTCCTAAAGTGCATTCCTCAGTACATGACCCAGTAATTGACAAACCTAGTAGAAAATGATTAGGGAAATATTGAACGAAAAGAAGAAAAATAATGATAATTAGCCAAGCGCGGATCCAGGTATTTTTCCCAGGGGGGGTTATTGATCTTTAACTTCTTTTTTCGCCAAATTTCAGGGGGGGGGGGGGGTCAGGCCCCTGACCACCCCTGGATTCATGCAGATACATGTCATACCATGAAGGACTAAGTATAACAATGGTTTGTTGTGGCACACAGGGAAGAATGGCGCAGCTTATATGGGGCACAACCAGTAATCTTTACAAAAACCCCTTTTTTCGCCAAATTCCAGGGGGGGTCATGACCCCCTGACCCCCCCCCCCCTCTGGATCTGCGCATGTTAGCATTAATTAATTCTCCTTTTGTCTTGATATGTTCTGTACTATATTTTACATAAATCCTATCTTTATCAACATTCACTTTGTTGTCTGAAGCAGCTATTCACATAGACTATTCTAAAATCTTGGATTTTGGAAAGGGGTGAAAGCCCTTTTCCTGGCCCCGGTTTCTCGAAAAAACTTAAGTACATACTCATGAGAGCATGGTCAACTTTAAAGGAATACTCTCAAATGTTGAAGGGTATTCGATTGAAGTTCACATGAATATCGTGCGACTTGAGTATGGTGCTGAGAATTGAGCATGAGAGCCTACTAAAGATTTTTCGAGAAACCGGGGCCTGGTCCTAGTTCCTATATTATCAACATACCTCTGCCCAAATAATGACAAACAAAAGCTTGTGCTAACATCATTTGACTACTCCTCAACATACAGCCCCACCCACAGTCTGTCGTGAAACTTGTATTGGGTAACGCCTGGAAGTCCCGTCTATATGTAAACCACAGACGACTCTGGAAGTCACGCTTAAACAACTCCATACTGGGAAGGGAGACAACTCTCTGTCCTGGTTCTACTTCCTCGTCTGGAAAAGAAAACATGTTTAAGCCTTTCCCAGACAAGACTTAGTTTTGATGTCCCTAACAGATAAAGGCTTTGGAAAACATTGTAGAAAATGTAGAAATTATTTGTGACAAACAATTATTCATTGACTACAATGTTTTCAACCCAAAAAAACCAAATATCTTAAATTTCATTCCCATGAAATTGTCATCTGGAGCATCTTTGAATTTGGACCAGTTCATAATTTTGCCGTCTGGTATCATGGGTTAACCCATTCCCAAACAGTGACACCTTTTGACGCCTTGCAAGAAAAAGGCTTTGGAAAACATTGTGGAAAATGAAGACATTGCTTGTGACAAGCAATTTCTCCATTTCCCACAATGTTTTCTACCCAAAAAGACTAACAAAGTAAAAATAAAATTCATTCACTTGAAATTGTCATCTGAAACATCTTTGGATTTGGATCTGTCAAAGATTTTGCCATATGCTAATGGGTTAACCGATTACCAAACAACAAAATTTTGGACTGTTTCAATTTGAAAGGTGTTGCAGACGACAATTTCAAGTGCTGGAATTTTACATATTTAGGTGTTTTTGATTAGAAAACATCGTGGGAAATGAAGAAATTGCTTGTGACAAGCAATTTCTTCATTTTACACAATGTTTTCCAAAGCATTTTTCTTAGGGGTGTCAAAAGGTGTCAATGTTTGGTAATGGGTTATATATATATACGGGTTAAGAAACATGATTCAACAAACTACTACACATGTAAAAAATAAAATAAAAACCTCAATGCATTTCAAACTCCCAAGAATGCTGCTCTATTTTTTAGCATTTTCCCTTTTAGGGATGTCAAGGAATAGGGCTAAAGTTGATTTGAAAAAATAGTTCAGATGCATGAAATTTGATTTACTGCATTCAATTCGAGCTACATGTTGTATGGAAAAGGATTAAGAAATGAATGTACAAGTACATTAAAGTTACTCTAAATCTAAATGAATGTACAAGTACATTAATGTTACTCTAAATCTAAAGTGGTCTTTGTGAAAGATATGGCTACATACTTACAAACTGAAATCAGTACCTCTTGATATACATTTTCAAGAATTCAAGAATATTTACAACTTTTGTAGAAAGTAGAAATTGGGGGAGAAGAATGATGAATTGCTGACAATCAGCAGTTTTCTCTTTTTCCCATTACATTGCAGACATGGCGAAGAACCAGAAATCTTTGTCAGACATTCGGTCTGGGAGTGCTGCTTAATCTGTCAGACTGAATAAAATTTTGTCAGACCGAACTATAATCCACTATCTTACAGATCAAAATTTGTGTCAGACAGTGGGACTGACAGTAGCCAAAAAATCATCAGACCGGGGGAATTTTCATCAGACATGTCTGCCGGTCTGACGGTCTTCGCCATGACTGATTACATCTTCAATATCAAAGTAGGACTTCAATTTCCTGGTTATAAAATAACAACATAATTTGAAACTACTCATATATAATACTGTATGTTGTGCTTTGTGCAAAAGCAGAATTGTATTGATTGGTATGGGGGTATATTCTAAAGCCTTTTTAAAAGTTAAGATCTGATAATTCATAATAAGTCTGGACTGATCATGCATTATTGTATTGTACAGAGTCATAAAAAAATCTAAATCTGGATTTAAGCAAAACAAAGGTTAATTTGGTTATTAGATCAAGTGACAATGAGTCATCTTTTGAAAGATAAAATTCACAAAAGTAACACTTTGCTCTGATAAGATATCATTAAACCCTTTCTAAAACAAAACAAAGGAAATTTAATGTCTAAAATAAAGAAACACAATGTATTCATAATCAGATTTTATAAAATATTTTTATAGATATTGTTGCGGAAACTCACAAATCTTGTGAGCAATGCAAAATTCTGTGAAAAGTAACAATTATGTCATGCACTTTCTATAATTTAAAAATCAAAAGATGAAGAAACCAATCCCATACTGACCTAATAAGTGGTTGCTTTCTGAGTCCTGATGGAAAACTTAAATAATATCCCTTAATTATAATGTAATTTTTTATCAAAGAAAAAAAAATTGTTCAATTTAAACCTTTCCCAAGCAATAATGCTTTTTGATACACTTAATAGAAAAGGCTCAGTATAATTTTAGGCAAAAGCATTACTGACATCCATTTGGTTTTATGCCCCAGCCTGTGCAGTAGCTTTCAAAAAGGAACATCCCAAATATTTTGCTGTTTGGGAAAGGGTTTTAATCCTTTGCAGTTATAGGGGTAAGTTTTAGGTCTACTTTGTCCAAGAACTGTAACAATTTGAAAGAGACTTTGTAGACAAAAAACAAAGTTCTATGATGTCACAAATACAAAATGTCATTATCTCCTAGATCTAGCACGGGAAATATTGAGGAAAAAGAAGAAATTGTTGATATATTTCTTCTACAGCTCTAGGTCAAAACCAGGCCTTGTTTGGAAAAGGGTTAATGCCAAACAGTAAACCCTTTCCCAAACAAGACCCAGTTTTAATCATCAGCATTTTCTACTTTTGCCTCAATATTTTCTGCGTTGTATTATACAAATGTTTTAAGTTTATCAATATCTATCTAGCAGAGCTTCAGATTGTTTCAGAGACCTGTGGGTCACAGGGCCCACCACGTAGGATTTTGAGGGGTCATTTTCAAAAACAATGGGCCACAGTTAAGCGTTCATATCCAAACTTTGGATTGGAGTAAATGACTTATTTGCTGTGAAATCATCACTGTATTGTTGTTATTTGAGTTGATGCATAATAAACATTGTTAAAATTAAGAATATTTCACTTCATTTATTTATAGTTATTTATTTAGTGTGTGTTTATGATTTGAATGAACTTTTCCCTAGATCTAACAATATTTTTTTTATACTAGACTAATTTTAAATGAATTGCAGATAAATCAATTGTTTTCCACGATTTGTTTTGTATCAGTGCGTGGTAGACATATCATGCATAAAAGTCCCAAAACTCGTCTAGAGTGATAGCGAATTGCTAACATAAATCGGATATAAATATCATTTTATTTGCTGGAATCTAAAACCCCCAACTCCAGTATAAATGAATGGGGAGATGAAATGGTTAACAAAAAATGGTATCAGAGCCAGTGGCTAGGCCGTGACGATATCACATATTCAGATTCGTCTGCTTGCCAAATTTTTTAAGGTCGAATCATCCCGCTGAATATTCGACGATTATTGACTAATTATCCGCTCGATTATAAAACGCAGCCGTATGTTCTTCGTATGTGATTTTACCCGTATCAACCTCTGCTTTTCGTTTAAAAAACTTCTTAAACTTGTTTGAGACATCGTCGAAACGATAGTTGAAACAGCCGGATGTTTTGACTCGACTTGTCTGGTTACCGTTTTGAGGCAATAAGCCGGGTACCGTCACGGACTCAGTTACTAAAAATAGTAAAAAATCGAAGGTGAAGGTTCTGGAGATCGCCTTGAGATTGGCCGACTGTTTGTTTACCGTTTGAAATTGAAATATGATTGGTTGATCAAGTATGGCCATTATAATAATCTAAAAATAGGTTTATCAAGTAGGTCACTTAACTTGATGTACATAGCAGATTACGGGTGCGTTATGCGAAGGTCAATATTGTTTGAAATCTATTATTTTATGATCATACTTTTACCGAAATTCATGCGCCCGGCTGACGCACCACTTCATAATTTCATGCGTCATATTTTGAAAAAATGCGGGATTGGCGCGGGCGCACCGTCAATCTGAAGCTCTGATCTAGCTGTCTGTATCAGATTTCAAGTTGGAGCAGTCCAAATTTTTGCTATTTGGGAAAGAAATAAACTATACTCACCACCAGGCCTCTTGTGGTAGCAGCATCCCAACAGAAATATAGGGCTGTCCTCTTGAAATGAAGCTTTAGTCTTCAAAGTCCATCCTGTCAAAAATTGAGAAAAAATGAATGTTTCTTTATATTAACACAATGCTTTAAATAATACTTTAGTGGATGACCAAATTAAGCACTGGTCCTGATTGTACAGTGTTACAGAACACAATCAATTGCAAAAATTACAAAAAGAAAACAACAAATTTGAAGTCCTGACAATGAAAACATCCACTCCAGGAAAATGGAGAAACTCTGATATATTCAACATTTTTATTTATCATCATGATCTTATCTTCATAAATTTTATAAGAAAATATTGTGTTAAAATTGAATATTGGAACAAATTGTTTCCACATGCAGATTTATATGGAAGTATGTAGGCCTAATTAATCAATGACGCCTTACCATATTTGACATTATTCCAAACAGACATCAGTTTGTTTTTCATTTTATCACTTTGGTCCACAATATCATTTTCTGGAATCGTTGATGATGTACCAGCAAACTTATGATGACTAGCTCTCTTTATATGTTTATGCTTGTTTAAAAACTGGGCGTGTCTATTTCCTACATAATCTGAATGGTAACTAGATTTTAAATGAGGACAATTATTCTTATTTCTTCTTTCTCTATTTGAAACACAATCTACACAAGTACACCGATTTATATCCATGTCTGCTGCATATGTGTCTAGAGAACTGCTTCCACTATCACTATACAAATCCCTTTCTCTGTCTCTACCTGCATTTTCTGGCAATGAGAAGAAAAATCCCCTGTGAGAACTTCCATCTGGACCTCTTGTGTTTTCACTTTTATTTAGTTTAACCCTGGTTATTTTAGGTTCCCTGGTGTTATCTAAGTCGTCTATCTTCTCAACTATTTCCTTCACTTCCAGTTTGGATGGACTCAATAAAAGTTCATTTTTCCCACTTTCATTTTTAGCTGTCAAACTCTCCTCTTGACCACAATTGGTCGATTGTGGTTTCAATGTAGGCGAGTCCGAATTTGTAAGCTCAGTCCAGGAATCAAGAGATTGAACATCAGCAGATCTGTGTCTCGTTTTAGGCCTCCGGCCGATAAATTCATCGGTATCAGTTGTGTCATTCATGTTTGTCAACTTATCGTTACGTCAACCATTTTGAACGTCACATGACCATCGGTTGTACTGGACGAGTTCGATTTTGAAAAGTAACAAGTACTAGAGTAACATAACGAGTTCCTTTATCTCTCTTTTTGTATTTTATTGATAAAAATACAGTTTGTAATTAAATTAATTGCTTCATTCATCATTATCTCATTCAAAACGGATGAAAATTACTGCAAAAATTCAAAAAATAGGAATTTGCTACAAAGTGACCATAGTAGACTTACGAAGTCTCCCTGCATAATGTAAACATGGCCACTGGTGGAGGAACGTCAAACAACTTTAGTTCAACACCAAGCTCTAGTACAAACTCAGCAACATTTCTACCTAACAAAACTGATAACGTAAGGGTATCTTTTACTCATTTGTCATGCTGTCAATTTGTGTATGCCTAAATTTATTGGAAAATGCGTTTCTAATTAAATGCGCATCCAAGGAAGCCCAGGAAAAGTCACTCAGTGGATACTGAATTAGTAAAAATCCTGATATTTTTAGACGATATGACGAGGTATTCAAGCTACAAGGTGACAAGGTGACAAAGTTCCGCGCCTCCTGATCTGTGGCCACGCTGTTTGTCATCACTGTTCGACAATTATCAATTTCTCCTTTTCTCTCAATATCTAATCCGTTGTCCTGGTATTTTAAGACGATATTGACTCAGTCGGCACAATCCCTTCAGCCAATCAAAAACGTCATCAGTCATACAGGGCGCACCTGCACTCATTCGGTGGAGGTGAAAGCTTCGGTCTTTTTCCTTAAAGCATTACCAACTTTCAGCATGAATATCTCGAGGACTACGCCCGATTATTAAAAATGCATTGGTAGTTAGAAAGTTTAAATCACATTCTTTATAAAAAGAGTTTTGTTTATGAATTTTAACGATGGATTTTTGAAATATTCTGCCTCAAAATTGGTGTCCCGTAACGATAAAGACCGAGGTAGTACCCCCGATAAAAAAATGAAAGTGAGGCTATGATGTCATGCCGACTGATTCTATTGGAGTGTTGAGTTTGTGATGAGGTATTCAATCTACAAGGAGACAAATTTCTGATTTCAAATTGATCTGTGGCAACAATGTCATGATCACTGTTTGACAATAAGCAATTTCTCCTTTTCTTTCAATGTCTAATTCATTGTCCTGATATTTTCAGACCATATTAGAGTGCAGAGTTTGTGATGAGGTGTTTAAGCTACAAGGAGACAAAGTTCCGCGCCTCCTAATCTGTGGCCATACTGTTTGTCATCACTGTTTAACCAGATTGACTGTTCATGGTCATGTGATTCTGTGTCCATTTGACAGACAACCCACTGATATAGGTAAAGACTAGGTCACTAACAGAGTTACAGATAAGAGGGAGTAATTGCTTTTTAGAATGCAGTATTTCCTCTATTGTTCACCAAACCCTATGTTTTATGTACTCATTGCAACCATCTCTTTGAGACTATTCATATGAGTTCCCAAAACATAGGGTTTGGATTAGAAAAAAGAAATTTATAATGCTTTTACTCCTTGTTGCTTTTTAGTCTGCCTGCTCAGCCATGATGTACGGTAATACTGGATTTTTGGCAGTATAGATAGGTTTGAACATTGCATGTATAAAGATTCTTATCCCAAATATCCAAATGTTAACATTTTTGAATGGTCCAAAATATGATAGCGTGTCGCAGATGTCAACATTAATAATAACTGAAGTTGTATAATAATCAGTGGCGGATCCAGGGGGGTTTGGGGGGGTTCAAACAAACCCCCCTCTGTAGCCTGATTCTTTCATTTTCATGCAGAAATTCAGTCAAAAGTGTGTAATACTTGTAAAACGAACACCCCTTTTTGTAAAAATGAACCCCCCTTAAAGAAATTAATTAAAATTAAGACCCCATTTTAAAACCAAACTTCTGGTCAAACAAATAAATTATACATAAATCAAAACAATAACTATAATGTAAAAATAGGGCTCCATTCTATTGCTTGTGTGATGGACTGCCATACCAAGTAGACTAGGATCGGAGTGAATAATAATAACAAAACACCACATACATTAATAAACAATACAAACATCATATTGTAAAAAATTAAAAGTAATATACAATCAACGAAATAAAGTTACCATACAAAGTTGAGTCGATCATTCTCACAATGGCAACCAACAATTTTTCATCGCCAGTACACAGTACACCTGCCAGGAAATCAGGAGAATCTGATCCAAAGCGGAAACACCCCTCAAGTCCAAACAATGAAGAAATATGCTCAAGGTGTTCAAATGATCACAAAGGTAAATTTGTGTCCTGCATAGGCTGTCACCTTAACTTCTGTCTTAGATGTTCAGGCCTCACCATGAGAGCGTATGAAGTATTTGTGGACGGAGGCATGGAAGACTTCCACTATACATGTAGAAGTTGCAAACACACAATCCCTACTCTCGACAACATAAACAAGAAAATAAACGAGGTTAGTCAAGAACAACAGAAAAGAATTACCGACCTAGAAAACAGAGTGGATCACATACAAATAGACACAGCAAGGACTGTCGAGAATGAACTGTACATATTTGAAAACCGAATTAAAAGCGGCATCGACACAAGGATCAGAGAAATAGTGGACGAGAAAACCAGCGAGCTGGAGGACAGAAGAAGAAGAGAGCTCAACATTGTGGTATTTAACTTACAAGAAGGCAAAAGCACAAATAATTACGAGAATAAAGACCATGACGAGAATAGCATATCAGAAATTGCTCGTAATTTAGGAGTGGACAGTCTTCAGATAGAAACGTCATATAGGCTTGGAAAGAAAGGATCGACACCTGTCAGACCTCTCAAAATAATACTAAAGGACAGAAAACAGAGAAAGCATCTAATAGAGAACTCCAGACACATCAAAGAGAAAGCCAGTAAAGAACATGAGAATGTGGTAATCATAAAAGACCTAACACACGAACAGAGACAAATAAAAAACCAAAAAAGACAAAGCAAGAAGCAAATAAACAACATACTGGTTAATCCGCCACCAAACTCTCAACAAACAGTTCTCTCTCCCAGGAGACTTTCGCAAGAAGCCGAAGACCCCTTCCTATCCACCACTATAATTAACACAGCTCCTGACAAAACATTCATGGAGACAGCACCTAGCGACGTGACTGTTGCTGGTGGTGTAAATGCCTTCACCTCAATACCAAACACTAGAAGTAGAAGCCTCTCACAACAGCTAAGAAATACAAACTGTGAATAAAGTATGTTTTAACCCAATTTCGGGAAACTGTTTTAAAAAAGACACCAAATCGCCACTTGAAAGCCAAAAAACCAAACCAACACATACGAAAATAATGAAAAATCCAGAAAACAATGGCATCAAAGTTCTTTATACAAATGCCGACTGTATGACAACAAATAAATTTGAAGAACTAAAAAACCTAGTTATACTTAATAATATCGACATAGTCGCTGTTACAGAAATCAATCTTAAAACCCAACAAACAGCATGTGACCCATCATCTCTCTTTAAACTGAATGGTTTTGATTCATTCTTCAACGGTGATAAAGGAAGAGGTATCATGATATTCGTCCACCAAAGACTTAATGCTGTAGAAATGAACTACGATACTGAATTCGAAGAAGTCATATGGCTCGATATTCATCTACCTAGCAAGAGGAAAATCAAAGTCGCCTGTATCTATAGAAGTCCCAACAGTAGCAAAGAAAATGGTGAAAACTTAGTTAAGATGATCAACGACCAAAAATCGCAAAATAACTCGCAGCTTTTAGTAGTTGGTGACTTCAATATGAGGAACATTGATTGGCAAAACTTATCTACAAACACAAATGAAAGCCACTTCGAGTATAAATTTATAGAATGCATTCGTGACAACTTCTTACACCAACATATACAGGAGCCAACAGACACAACAATATCCCATCACTACTAGACTTGGTTATCACCAACAATGAAGATGATGTCCAAAACATTGAGCTTATCCCTAGCCTAGGGAAAAGTGATCACATGATTATAATCTTCAAGCTTGTATGCTGTCACACACACGAGGAATCTAATACAGAGAAATATAACTACAACAAAGCAAACTGGCAGGAAATCAACAACCTGATACAAGAAAATGCATGGAACTACCAGGATGCAGACACTCAGGAAACCTGGAACGACTTTGAAAATAAAATCACAAATATATTAGAGCAAAACATTCCAAAGTTTAAAAAGTCCAAAGGTAACCACAGTATCAGCATCAACAGGGAAACCAGGCACGTCATTCGAGACAAACAGAAAAAATGGCAGAAATATTCACAGAGTAGGAACACCCAAACATATGAAAATTACAAAATTGCCAGAAACAAAGTTACATCATTGCTACACAAAAATAAGTACAACTACGAAAAATCTATAGCAAGCAAAATAAAGAATGACCCGAAACTTTTTTGGAAATATGTTCGAAGCAAGACAAAATCAACCTCAGGGATAAATACCATAGAAATAGAAGATACCATATGTACAGACAACAAAATCATAGCCGAAGAATTCAACAAACAGTTCACTTCGATTTTTACAAAAGAGACCCAACCCATACCAAACCCCAAAACATTTGTCCAAGAAGAAATGAATGACATTATCGTGACAGAGGAAGAACTACTGAAAGTTATTAACGAGATCAATCCGGCAAAGTCACAAGGCCCCGATGGGATACATCCAGCATTTATTCTTGGTACAAAAACCTCTATAATAAAACCTCTGTTAACACTGTTCAACAAGTCACTACAAGAAGGAAAATTACCAGAACAGTGGAAAACAGCAAATGTAACCCCAATTCACAAAAAAGGTCCCAAGAAAAAGGTAGAGAATTACAGACCAATAAGCGTTACCTCCATTTGTTGCCGCCTAATGGAAAAAGTCATCAGAAATCATATAGTAACACATCTTGAGAGTAAAAATCTACTAAATATTGACCAACACGGCTTTAGAAAAGGTAGATCCTGTACGACCCAACTCCTAGAATGCCTAGAAGACTGGACAGATTCCATAGAAAACAAAAATGATATTGATATAATCTACCTGGACTTCAAGGCTGCTTTCGATAAGGTACCTCACGAAAGATTACTTGCTAAGATTTGGCACATTGGAATAAGAAACAATACCTACCACTGGATAAAAGATTTTTTGAAAAATAGGAAACAGAGAGTTGTCACCAACGGGGAATACTCTTCATGGGGAGAAGTCACCAGCGGAGTACCCCAGGGAAGTGTGCTCGGTCCCATCCTCTTTTTGATCTTTATAAACGATCTACCAGATGAAATTGAAAGCCCAATCAAGTTATTTGCAGACGACACAAAAATTTATGTAGAATCAATTAACAATTCTGTAGACGACAACCTACAAGACGACATTTTCAATGCTTGTAACTGGTGTAACACTTGGGAAATGATGTTCAACCCACAGAAATGCAAAACACTCCACATTGGGACAAGAGAAGCAGACGAATTTTTCATCAAGGATAAAAACGGAAGAATAACAAAAATTGAGCCAGTTGAACACGAAAAAGATTTAGGGGTTACATTCGACAAAAAACTAAACTTCCATCAGCACATTAGTACTAAAATCAACTTAGCTAATAGAAACCTTGGATTGATCAGCAAATCTTTCACTTTCCTAAATATTGAAATGTTTCTAAATTTATACAAATCAATGGTGAGACCACACGTAGAATATGCGTCTGTGATATGGTCCCCTACTTTAAAAAAGGACAAAATCTCAATTGAAAATGTGCAGCGGAGGGCCACCAGACTTGTCAAGTCAATTAAACACTTAAGCTATTCTGAGAGATTGGTAACTCTGGGACTACCCACATTAGAATATAGAAGGGACAGGGCAGACCTCATTGAGACATACAAACTAATAAATGGCATTGACAAAACTTCAAGACAATTATTCACATTTAACAATGAATTAAATACTAGAGGTAACAGTCTCAAACTGTACAAAAAAAGATGTAGAACAGAACTCAAAAAAAATTCTTTTAGCAACAGAGTTATCAACTTATGGAATAGCTTATCAGAGAATATTGTTGCAGCCCCATCAATAAATTCATTCAAGCAAAGGCTTAACAAAGATTGGCACCCAAGAAACAAGTTTATAGCTGACTGTTACAGATAATCCCAATATAGGGAATACAGTGCTACATGATCAACGTTATGTTACTGTCTTTTCTTTTTCTGCAACAACAGTAAGAGAAAATACAGTAAACAAACAGTGGTGAAGATAATTAACCACATTTAGTCAAAGTAATGTGGACAAGGCGATATGTAAATAAAACAATTTTTTAATAAAATATTACATGTTGTACATAACCATTTTTCTAAGTAACAAAATATGAATTTAGGCAATAACTTTTTGTATTCCAATAACTTTTTCATACAAAATGTTGCTTATTCATACAAAATGTTGCTTATTCATATTAAATGTATGTAAAACAAACTATCAGTGTAGTAACACTGATGATATGTATTGTAAGAGAAAGTTGTTCCAATAATCAATTTTCTCAATATGCAACAACTTTTTCTTATATCAACAATTTTTTTATACAAATACTGCTTGTATGTCAATCCATGATATACACAGCCTACTATCAGTGCAGTAACACTGATGACACCCCAGATAGAGACAACAATGTCATATCTACATTAATCGGTTTTCCTTACAAACAGTTAGGTCAAATCTATTCAGTCTAATTAACCGACAAGTAATAAATAAAATAGATTTCGGACTTCGCAACGTAATGACAAACGTATAATTATTCTGACAACGACCAACGATGTGAGGAACCGTGAAACAACAAGTCGGGGAAAACACACGACAACGGGCCACAAGAAGCTGAATGAAGCTTATATGCAACCGCATAGGCCTCGAACACTATATGAACTATATGAAAATCCTGGATCCGCCGCTGATAATCTTCATGTCATAGGAAAGAAAATCTTGAAGGAAGTGAAGAAAGTGTTGACTATAAGACATTTTACCTTGGCCTCAATATTTAACAGCAAATCAATCTTAATCGACACCTGTTATCATAGTGTTATGTTGTCTGCAACTCCTTTAACCCATTACCACACAGTGACTCTTTTTGACTCCCTACAAGTTAATGGCTTTGGAAAACATAGTGGGAAATGAAGAAATTGCTTGAAACAAGCAATTTCTTCATTTCCCACAATGTTTTCTACCCAAAATGACCAACCTTTTTTTAAATTCATTCACTTGAAATTGTCGTTTGCAACATCTTTGAATTTGTAGCAGTCTTAAATTTTGCCGTTTGGTAATGGGTTAACAGCCTGTATTTTTGCCCTTTTGGAAAGGGTAAATAAAGTTTTACACTGAAAATCATATCTTATTTTATATGTTTTTGCTTTTCATCAAAGACCTTGTAACTACAGCTTGTTTAAAGTTGTAGTTATAAAGTTTTTGAATAAAAGCAGTGATATTATAGTTATCCTCTTTTTCAGGAGATTCTGGTATCTGGGGTTTGAAGAAGAACTTTGCTCTAATAGAACTACTAGAGAAGTTACAGTTTACCCCTACCACACAGTGTAAATCTATAAACTTGTCTGATGAGACGTTAGCCAGAGAAAAACAGGTATATAATTATTATTATATATTGTGAAAATACATTCTACTACAAAATCATATATTTAAGCATGTTATATGTAACATGATGAATTATAATCTATTTGAACCACTGCATAGACCATTTTACAAACATAGAAGTAAAAAATACAATAGCCATTGGTCCGTATGAAGAGCTGCTCTCCACTATCAAGAAGCGCAAATTAAAATGGTTCGGCCATGTCACCAGGGGAGAAAGACTCTCTAAGACGGTACTCCAGGGAACAGTCAGAGGAGGTCGGAAGAGAGGAAGACAGAAAAAGAGATGGGAAGACAACATCACCGAATGGAGTGGGCTGAAAATGAGGGAGGCAGTGACACATGCGATAGACAGAGATTGATAGAGAGAACTGGTTGTTATGTCAGTTACAGCGCCCCAATGGCAACCGCCCCACAATAGGTAACAGGTAACATGTAATAGAACCTCTAGAGAAGTTAACCCAACAACACAGTGTAAATCAATTAACTTGCCAGAGAAAAACAGGTACAGTAACATATTTGGCATGACAATTTTGTATTTAAGCATGTTTTAAGTCACATGATGTTTGCACACTGCTGGTATGACCAAGACCAACTTTTAAGTGTGCCAGGACTTTATGTCTGTGGAGGTTATGTCACAGCCCCAGTGTCAGTGTCATATCTCCCCCCCCAAAAAAATTAAATATGATCTATATCTCAGGGACTAATATAGATATAGCCTTGAAATAAATTTCACCCATGGATACTTCCCACCAAGAATCTTTCATTTGAGACAATGACCTTTTGATCTAGTGACCTTGACCTTAGAGTTTGACCTTCTTTTAAAAATCTTTATTCTAGCCTATATCTCATGTACTATTGTTGGTAAAGTCTTGATATTTCACATATGGATGCATCCTGCCAAGACCTTTTATTTTGGACTTTGATCTTGTGACCTTGACCTTGGAGTTGAACTGTTTTTGTGACAAGGTACCGTATAGGTGAGCAGTGCATTGTCTGCAGAAAACTCTTGTAAAAATAGTTATGTATTTTATGACCTTCGTTTTTTGGTAAAGGACATCTGTATTTTGGCAATTGTCCAATAATTCTTTTACATGTACTTGCATATATTTTCAGTATGCCATCCCATGTGATGAAAATGAGTCACATATTGCAGTTGTGTATTGTCTGACCTGTGAAACACATCTGTGTATTGAATGTTCAGACTCTACACATAGTACCAGAACACTAGTGAAACATAAACGAGTTCCGATATCGGAAAAACCCAAGGAAAACCCAAAATGTGTGTATCACCCAATACACATGGTGGAGTTTACATGTCTAGAAGAAGAATGTCAGAGTAACCCTCTGATGTGTTATATATGTAAAGATTATGGACGGCATATGAAACATAAGGTTGGTGGTATGTCGTCAGTGTTATTGCAAAACCTTGTAACTACAGCTTAACCCTTTCCCAAACAAGACCGGGTTTTGACGTCCTTAATAGATATGGTTTGGGAAAACATTGAGGCAAAAGAAGAAAGTGCTGATAATCAGCACTTTCTCCTTTTGCCTCAATATTTTCTGAGCTATATTGTACACAAATCCAATCTAGATAAACACATATTTTGTCGTCTGCAATAGCTTTTGAGGTGAACCACCCAAAAATTTTGTTGTTTGGGAAAGGGTTAATCAAGCTGGAGTTACACGGTTTTGCAATAACACCAGCGATATGTATGGTCGGTAAAAGACAAATCAATGTCACCATGCTTCTTTTTATGTTTAAAAAATATGGTTGGTTACAAACACTACAATACTTAAACAATGACAGTCAATGATGCTAGAAAAAAGTTAGCATGATTCATCCCTCAAATGAATTTGAGTATATAAACCTTAAATGATAGAATAATGAATATATCTGTTGTTGCTTTATATGAATGTGAACATAAGTGATTGATAATACATGTACCTGTCAATGCTCCATATGAATTAAACATATTTATTATCATACTTTACATAATTCAAACTCTTCATTTGTCACATTTTTCAGAATACCTTTCTAGAAACCAAGGGAAGGCAGAAAATGTTTGAGGATCAAAATGATTCTAAATGTTGTGCAGCACATAAAATCTTTTGGGGAAGAGGTCGAAAATTCTAGTAACATAATAAAACTTGGTATTTGCTATATTTTGCAGCATACACTTTTAGAATCTGAGGCAGAAAATGTTCGAGGATCAATTCTAAATGCTGTGCAGCGTATAAAATCTTTCGGTGAAGAAGTCAGTGATTCTATTCGCATGATTGGCTCCGTGATACAGCAGATGGAAGGAAGTTACCAGGTCGTACAGAATTCAGACAGCTCCAGTTCCACACAACAGGTAAAACCCAGAGCTACTGATTGGAATGGGTATTACCTTTCATAATGCAATACTTCATTTATTGTTTTTCAAACCCTTTGTTGTTGGTACTCATTTGAATTTGTCTCATTGAAACGATTCAAATGAGTACCCACAATTATATAGGGTATGGATTTGAAAAAAAAAAATTTGGAATGCTTTTACCCATTCGCATCAGATTCTGTTGCTCTATAACCATATAAAATTGTTCGGTGAAGAAGTCAGTGATTCTATTCGCATGATTGGCTCCGTAATACAGCAGATGGAAGGAAGTTACCAGGTCGTACAGAATTCAGACAGCTCCAGTTCCACACAACAGGTAAAACCCAGAGCTACAGATTGGAATGGGTATTACCTTTCATAATGCAATATTTTATCTATTGTTTATCAAACCCTATGTTGTGGATACTCATTGGAATTGTCTCATTGAGACAATTCAAATGAGTACAAACAACATAGGGTTTCTATTTAAAATAACAAATTTAGAATGCCTTTACCCCCTCTTATCTGTTCCGCTGTAACCCTAACCATATATAATTATTCAGTGAAGACTGAAGAGGTCAGTGATTCTATTCGCATGATTGGCTCCATGATACAGAAAATGGAGGGAACCTGACCAAGTCATACAGAACTTGGACAGCAGACTGCTCTAGTTTAACACAACAGGTTAACCACAGGGCTACAGATTTGATATAAGAGAGAGTGTTGGTCTTCAAAAATGCAATACTTTATCGATTTGTTATCAAACCCTATGTTGTGAGTACTCATATGTGAGCAACACATCAACTTGTCACAAATTTTGAATGGGAAGAAATTTTGTTTTGTTTGCTGCAAGACCTTTACAACAATTCAAATGTCATCAATCAAGGTCAAAATTAAAAATGAAAATATTACTTGAAAGATAAGAAATACATAATTTATATTCAAAAGTGTCAATTTCTGGGGATACTAAGCTCAAGGTCATCTGTAAAGGTCATCATAAAATGTCCTACTAATGCAATATGATGTAAAGCTAATAAGAAAGACGATTTATTGAATATGTATTTGTGAATTATGATTTTCCTTCCTAGGTTCCCGGGACTGTGGAGGAGGCAAGACTGAAAATCCGAAATTACTTCCATGAACTGCGAGAGACACTGAATCGTCAAGAAATTGTAGCTCTGACCACCATAGACACACATATACGAGAGAAGCTGTGTATGCTTCAACAACAACAAGAAGACATGACGATGTTACTGTCACAAATATCCGCAGTATTACACCAGTGTGATAACACACTACAAAGTGTAAGTATTGTTGGTATTTCAAATTATAGAATGGCACTTTTACATTATAGAATAACAAAAGGAAATGAAATAAAGTGTTAGAGTCATTGTTCTTGTAAATGGCACTTAATCTCTGCAACATGAGCTGTAATTGCATATGAATTTCATTTGCAGGATGATACTAAGATAGTTCTTGCCAAATCAGAAGTCACAACTTTGCTAGAAACTGTACAGAAACAACAGCAACAGTTTGCTGAGCTACCAGAACATATATCTCTAGATCCTCATATACCAATAACATTTACAAAGGTAGGTAGTGTGCTGTAACAAAACTTGGCCCAGAGCAATGATCTAGTGGTAGGAAGTATGTCACCAATTTGAATCCAGCTGACTTAACAGTTGATCAGTGATTATTGGTTAATGTCGGAAGAGTATGGTTTAATTTGTTGAAACAGTAAACCCAAACTTTTTAACTGTGGCCTATGCTTAACAAAGTGATTTTTAGGAAATTTTTCATGCACCAATGCAGTTGGACCTCCTCTAGAAAACAAGTGCCACCTCTCAAAAAATGTCTTGATCCGTGCATGCAGAGATATCTTGGCCCACTTGTTTTATCTCAACATGACAGTGATAATAGATACAGAGCTTCAGATAAGAGGGGGTAATAAGAGGGGGTAATAACTTTATCAAATTGCAATACGAGGGCTTGGTGCAAAACTATTGTAACTCCATTTTATAAAACTTTACAGGAGAGGGAAAAAACTTATTGACTTTCTCAAAGCTAAAGAGGAAAAATGTTTTTAAAGTTCTAAATATTATTTTAATTATACAGAATTGAAACCTAATATTTGAACACATGATGCATTCCTTCCTAAAGATTCAGAAAATGCAAAAAAGTGAATTTCTGAAAAATATGCAGTTACAATAGTTTTGCACTGAGCCCTCGAATAGTTCCTATATTATTTTTGTTCATAAAACCCTGTGATGTGGGTACTCATTTGAATGAATACCCACAACATCGGGTTTGGATATGAAATAACAAATTTAAAATGCCTTTATCACCTCTTATCAGTTGTTTTGCATTTATATATATTTGAAGATGGTAACATTTTCTTATCAATTAATGTCTTTTTTAGGATTTGTAATAACAAATTTCCTTACTCCATCTTATCTGTTGCACTGAGATAGATAGAATAGATTTTCTTCTTTCTTCTTTAGGACAATAGAGTACATATAGGACCTAAGATAGAGATGCGGGTAGTTATATTAGGGCTCGATGATGCTGGTAAAACCAGTCTACTTTTTAAGATGAAAAATAACGAGTTTATAACAACAATTCCCACCATAGGTGAGTGTGACCTGTCATGCCAAAAGGTAACATTTGACAAAACAAAATAATGTATTGAAAATTCCATAAAAACTAATACAATGTATACAAAAAAATGATCCACCAGAGGTGTGTACTTAGATTTAGAGTGAGATTTATAAAGATATCTAAAAGATGGTTTAGATAAAGTGTTTTAAGAGAGATAATCAGACCAAGGTATTCCAAATGTTGCATACTTTACGTTTTCTTGTCAGAAAGACCCAAAAATGTAAAATTTTATCAACATGTAAATTTTTGTCTGCAACATGTTGGACCAGAGTAAAATTTTGCCATGTGCACAGATTCAGTTCAACTAGAACTGTCGCAAAGCGGACAAATACCCCCCACTAGCACCTTGTCACTGAAAAAGCGCTATAGGTTGAACGGTCCTTTAGTTGGAGCATAGAAACATATTTTAAAAGTCCAATTGTGACTTTGACCTTTGTGACCCAAAATTAAAAGGGGTATCTCCTTCGATTAAGGACAACAACTGTGTAAAGTATCATGATCCTAGGTCAAACGGTTCTTGACTTAGAGCACAGAAACAGATTTTAAACAAAGTCCAATCATGACCTTGACATTTGACCTACATGAACCAAAACAATAGGGCACCCCGAGGGCAACAACTGTGTAAAGTTTTATGGTCCTAGGTCAAACAGTTCTTGACTTAGAGCATGGAAACTAATTTTAAACAAAGTCCAATTGTGACCTTTGGCCTTCATAACCCAAATATAGGGTGCCTCCTTGGGTCAGGTTCTCGACTATGAGCACGGAAACATGTTTTAAACAAAGTCCAATCGTGACCTTTAACCTTCATGACCCAAAAACAATTGGGCACCTCCTTTGGTCATGGACAACAACTTTTTAAAGTGTTATGGTCCTAGGAAAAACGGTTCTTGACTTAGAGCATGGAAACAGATTTTAAGCAAAGTCCAATTGTATCCTTGACCTTTGACATTCATGACCCCAAAACAATAGGGCACCTCCTTGGGTCATGGGCAACAACTATGTAAAGTTTCATGATATTTGGTCAAACGGCCTTTGAGTTAGAGCACGGAAACGAAAAAGTATAAAGAAGGATGGAGGGACGGACAGACATACAGACATGGTGCAACCAATTTACCCCCTCTACTTCGTAGGTGGGGGGTACAAAATTATATTATTATACCTCACGTGACCTTATCATTCAATGATTACAAACCTAATATTCCGTACTATTCACCGCTCAGATAATATTAACCGGTTAATATTTTTTCATATTACCCACTGAGCGTACTATAAATAGAAATTCTGGAATTTTTATGACGTAAACGTGACGTCACAATGTTTCAAAACACGATATTTGCTGAATCATAGCTAATTTAACATAAATATGCTCTATAAATGACGTGGCTTGTTACACAAAAAGGGACCGTCTGGAAAACGTTAAAAAGAATGGATCCTAGTTAGTCTGTGCAAACTGCAGATGCTGATCAGAATCGACGGTTTTCGTTCTAATTTACTGAAACTAGATTTTTTATTCTATCTTACTTTATGTTTATTTTTCCAAATGCAAAATCAGTTTACCTCTGTTTAGCCTGATCTCTTTCTCATCTAGATCATGGAATTAACCAGGCAAAAGTGATGGCAGGCCTGCCTTTGCGTGCATGTCGATAAGGCATTTGGTTGATTTTTTTTAAAAATAATTTATGATTAACTGTGAAGGACTTATAAAATTAGATAAAATGTAGATTAAAAGTTTTGATGTTGGTTCTTTTTCGGTATAATAAAATGAATATCACATGCCTCTCAGGGCAATAGTACATATCGTCTACCCTCGAACCGGTAATATTGACCTCGGCTGAAGCCTCGGTCAATATTACCGGTCTCGGGTAGACAATATGTTCTATTGCCCTGAGAGGCATGTGATATTTATATAATGTTGTTACATGAAAGTCAGTTAATTTAATATTTACTTACATTTTGCTTTGTTTCAGGGTTCAATGTAGAAACAGTTGAATACAAAAATGTAAAATTAACGATATGGGATGTCGGAGGTCAACATAAGATTAGACCATTGTGGAAACATTATTACTTTAATACTCAAGGTATTTATTATAATTATACTTCCATTTTAATACATGTCTGCTATATAGGCTAACAACCATTAATCTACCATTCTTCCAACCATAACAAGATGCATTAAAGTATGATACCTGTAATATTGCCTTTTTTAGATTCATTCGATCTCAGAAGTGCTATTTTTATGTGCAGCAGAAGGTGTCTCATCCTCTCCATCTGTTTGTCTATCCGTGCATCTATCTATCCCTATGTGTATACATTTTAGCTAGGATTTGGAAAAAGGGCCTTTAAGACTTTTGAGCCCAACATGTTTCCAAATCAGCCTGCATATACAGGCAGGCTGATCAAGAACCATGTTGTTCTCCAGTATCCTCTTCATAATATGTAGCAACTGTAAGTGGACAAAAGGGGTCTTTGTCAGGCTGCATTTATGCACAGGCAAATCTGAAATCATGGCTGTCTGAAAAGCCATAAGGGACCCTTTTCCAGATTCTTTCTCATTTACATATTGGCACAGCTTTAGATTTCATGGTGGTCCTTGTCACTTGACCTTGCGCACATTGTCAAAGTTTTGCAATATTAAACTTCAGTCATATAAGGCTATGTCAGAGATAGAGCTGAATTACTGCAAAAAGCATATATTAAGACTTGTTGCAAGCAGCATCTTTTTGCCTACAGTGTTTTTTTTTTAAACTTTTTCTTGAGAACGTGCCCAAAAGTAATACGTTATATTGTCGCTTTTAAACATAAACCTCAAAAATGCAGCTTGAAACAAGCTGCAGTTTTGAGGTTTTTGTTGAAAAGCAGAAATATCTTGAAAAAATCAGCACTTTCTAGCCATATGAAATGCATCAAACTACCCACACATGTAAATACACTTCACATAAATTGATTCACCGTGCCGGATTTCAAGATTATGCTTCAAGAAGAAAATAATTTACAAATATTATTTTACTCTATATTCATATGCAAGGGAGGTAATTTAGAACATTTTGGTTAAATATTTCCATAAGTATGCATTAATTCAAAATTCTAAACCGTTCAAAATGCTTATGTTCATATTTGGAATGGAAATATAACACACTTTAGAAATTATTGGCACTTTTCAAATTTTGCCTCTGGCTCTTTGGTGCTTTTGAGGGTTTGGATACCTTAATTTCCTATATTTTCAGCGGTTATATTCGTAATAGACAGCCATAATAAAGACAGGTTAAAGGAGTCTCATGGAGAACTAGTCAAACTTGTCCAAGAGAAGGAGTTGAAGGACGCTTCATTATTGATATTCGCAAATAAACAGGTGAGATTATGTTTTATTTAAACCATTACCAAAATGTAAGCAAACATTCATAATGCATCCAATCTGTACAGAAACATTACAGACTGTGGTTGCCAAAAAGTTCACATGTTGTGTAAATCACATTAGGGGTAGACTACCAATTTGACAGCTTTTGCAGATAACATGTTCTACTGATAAGGAAAAATGTCTACATTAAAACAAACAAAAACATGAGGCAAAAGTAGGAAATTTAGGATATTAGCTTTTAGCTCACCTTAGCACAACGTGCTGAGGGTGAGCTATTGTGATCGCTCACCGTCCGTCTGTCTGTCTGTCCGTCCATCTGTCTGTCCATCTGTCTGTCCACAATTATTAAAAAGTCTTCTCCTCCCAAACTATAAGGCCTAGAGTCTTGAAATTTTGTATGTAGCATCGTCTCAAGACCCTTTACCAAAATACATTATTTTGATACAAGGAAAATTGGCCCTATGTTGTGGGTATCGAATTTCGGGTAGAGACAAAGAAGGAAATCTTGTAAAACCTTCTCCTGAACTGTTTGGCCTAGAGCTTTGAAATTTTGTGTGTAGAATCATCTCAAGGCCATCTACCAAAATACTTCAAATTGTAGTGATACAAGGAAAATTGACCCTATGTTGTGGGTATCGAATTTCATATAGAGACAAAGAAGGAAATCTTGTACAATTTTTTTCTCCTGAACCATTTGGCCTAGAGCTTTGAAATTTTGTGTGTAGAATCATCTCAAGGCCATCTACCAAAATACTTCAAATTATTGTGATACAAGGAAAATTGACCCTATGTTGTGGGTATCGAATTTCATATAGAGACAAAGAAGGAAATCTTGTACAATCATTTTCTCCTGAACTGTTTGGCCTAGAGCTTTGAAATTTTGTGTGTAGAATCATCTCAAGGCCATCTACCAAAATACCTCAAATTATTGTGATACAAGGAAAATTGACCCTATGTTTTGGGTATCGAATTTCATAAAGAGACAAAGAAGGAAATCTTGTACAATCTTTTTCTCATGAACCATTTGGCCTAGAGCTTTGAAATTTTGTGTGTAGAATCATCTCAAGGCCCTTTACCAAAATACTTCAAATTATTGTGATACAAGGAAAATTGACCCTATGTTTAGGATATTGAATTTCATAAAGTGACAAAAAAGGAAATCTTGTACAATCTTCTTCTCCTAAACTGTTTGGCCTAGAGCTTTGAATTTTTTTGTATCGAATCATCTCAAGGCCCTCTACCAAAAATACTTCAAATTATTGTGATACAAGGAAAATTGACCCTATGTTTTGGGTATCGAATTTCATATAGAGACAAAGAAGAAAATCTTGTACAATCTTTTTCTCCTAAACTGTTTGGTGTATAAGGCTTTTGAAATTTTGTATGTAGAATTGTCTCATAATGATACAATCTTCTCCAATTCTTTTTATCAGAGATCCTATAGGTAAATTTTGCACTTCCCATGGTGGTATAACTCTCTAATACCAGCATTGTTTAAATTGTTTCCTTTAATGAACGTTGTCCAGAAGTTGTGTATGTGAGACGAGACAAAAATTATCATCTTGATGATCTCTAAGGTAAGCGATATAGGGCCATCGTGGCCCTCTTGTTCTTCTTTTGTCTCCATGTTTTCCAAAGCTTTCTCTTTCTGGGGCAATCAAAACCAGGTCTTAATTTATTATGCCCCCTTTCGAAGAAAATGGGGGTATATTGTTTTGCAAGTGTCGGTCGGTCGGTCCGTATGTCGGTCCGTATGTCGGTCGGTCTGTCCGTAGACCAAACCTTGTCCGGAGCATAACTCAAAAAGTATTAAAGGTAGAATCATGAAACTTCATAGGTGGATAGATCTCATTATGGAGAGGTGCAGTGCACAAGAACCGTAACTCTGCCGATCAAATTTTTTGAGTTATTGCCCTTTGTTGATTTTATAACTTGATTCTTGTCCGGAGCATAACTCAAAAAGTATGTAAGGTACAATCATGAAACTTTACAGGTGAATAGATCTCATTATGGAGAGGTGCAGTGCACAAGAACCGTAACTCTGCTGATCAAATTTTTTGAGTTATTGCCCTTTGTTGATTTTCAAACTTGATTTTTGTCCGGAGCATAACTCAAAAACTATGTTAGGTAGAATCATGAAACTTTACAGGTGAATAGATCTCATTATGGAGAGGTGCAGTGCACAAGAACTGTAACTCTGCCGATCAAATTTTTTGAGTTATTGCCCTTTGTTGATTTTCAAACTTGATTATTGTCCGGAGCATAACTCAAAAAGTATGTAGGGCAGAATCATGAAACTTAATAGGTAGATAGATCTCATTATGGAGAGGTGCAGTGCACAAGAACCGTAACTCTGCCGATCAAATTTTTTGAGTTATTGCCCTTTGTTGATTTTCAAACTTGACTATTGTCCGGAGCATAACTCAAAAAGTATGTAAGGTAGAATCATGAAACTTAATAGGTGGATAGATCTCATTATTGAGAGCAGCAGTGCACAAGAACCGTAACTCTGCCGATCAAATTTTTTGAGTTATTGCCCTTTGTTGAGTTTATAACTTGATTCTTGTCCGGAGCACAACTCAAAAAAATATGTAAGGTAGAATCATGAAACTTTACAGGTGAATAGATTTTATTATGGAGAGGTGCAGTGTACAAGAACCGTAACTCTGCCAATCAAATTCTTGGAGTTATTGCCCTTTGTTGATTTTTACACTTAATTCTTAACCTTGCCTATATCTCATGTCCTTTTACACATACAGCCTTGATATCTCACACATAGATACCTCCTATCAACATCGTTCAGATTTAACCATGACCTTGTGACCTTGACCTTGGAGTTTGACCAATTTTGAAAAAATTAAACCCGGCAAATATCTGATGACCTTTTACAAATACAGCCTTGATATTTCACACATGGACACATCTTACCAAGACCTTTCATAATTGACTATGACCTTGGACTCTGTGACTTTGACCTTGGAGTTTGACCTACTTTAGAAAAACTTTAACCTGACCGATATATCATGTCCTTTTACACATACAGCCATGATATTTGACACATGGAAACCTCCGACCAAGACCTATCACATACGACTATGACCTTGGACCATGTGGCCTTGACCTTGGAGTTTGACCTACTATTAAATAAATTAAACTGGGCCTATATCTTATGTGCTATTACACATACAGCCTTGGTATTTCACACATGGACACATCTTACCAAGACCTTTCACATTTGACCATGACCTTGGACCTTGTGACCTTGACCTTGGACTTTGACCTACTTTAAAAAAAAACTTTAATCTAGCCGATATATCATGTCCTTTTACACATACAGCCTTGGTATTTCACACATGGACACCTACGACCAAGACCTTTCACATTTGACCATGACATTGGACCTTGTGACCTTGACCTTGGACTTTGACCTACTTTAAAAAAAACTTTAATCTAGCCGATATATCATGTCCTTTTACACATACAGCCTTGGTATTTCACACATGGACACCTACGACCAAGACCTTTCACATTTGACCATGACCTTGGACCTTGTGACCTTGACCTTGGTGTTTAAGCTACTTTAATAATACATTAATCTGGCCTATATTTCATGTCATTTTACATTTACAGCCTTGATATTTCACACATGGTCACTTCCAACCAAGATATTTCACTTTTGACCATGACCTTGGACCTTGACCTTGGAGTTTGACCTACTTTAAAAAAAAACTTAAACTAGGCCTATATCTCATGTCCTGTTACCTATACAGTCTCAATTTTTTACACATGGACAACCCCTACCAAGACCTTTCACATTTGACCATGACTTTGAATATTGCAACCTTGACCTTGGAGTTTGACCTACTTTTAAAAAGACTGAAACCAGGCATATATATCATGTCCTTTTACACCTACAGCCTTGATATTTCACACATGGACACCTCCAACCAAGACCTTTCACATTTGACCATGATCTTGACATTTGGCCTACTTGTAAAAACTTTAACCTGGCCTATGTTTCATTTTACTTTTAAATATACAGCTTTGATATTTCACACATAGACACCTCATACGAAGACCTTTCATATGTGACCATGACCTTGGACCTTGTTAACTTGACCTTGGACTTTGACCTACATCAAATGTAGGCCCTTGAGGGGCCATATATGTTTTACAAACATCTCTTGTTTTGGAAAGGATCAACACTTCTCATGCTGTTCACATCAAATTACTGTTGTGACCAAAGCTTTGGCAGGCAATAAAGACTAAGATCAGCCAGCAGATGTGTAGTCTGATCTTGCCTTCACTGCCTCCTTTCTACTCCATTTTTGTGGCAAAAACTTGTGCTAATCTCATTGAAATCTCTCTTTAATTTGGAGTCTGATTTAAACAAAATTCAAAGTCAGAAGGACAAGGGTTGCAATATGCTTTTCGTGAACATTTTTCTTTACTCTATTGTAGGATATTCAGCCATGTATAACAATAGAAGAGCTCACAGAACAGTTCGGACTATTCAAACTTTGTTGTAACAGGAGTTGGCATATTCAAGCTTGTGATGCAAACTCTGGCCAGGGTCTACAGGAAGGGTTTGAGTGGTTATCTAGGCAAATTGTGGCAGCTGGCGCACCTGACCTTGCTTAACTCCTGCAAGCAAGGCCCAATTTTAACATCCTATATTGACCGTGTTGAGCATATACACACTTTTGAAGCCCTTAATAGACCAGGGTCTACATAAAGGGTTCGACTAGTTATCGAGGAAAACTGTGGCAGTTGGTGCTCCTGACCTTGCATAACCCTTTCCCTAACCGTGAAAATTTGGACTGTTCTAATTCAAACACTGCAAAAGACAACAAAATGGTTGTTGATTATGAGTTGACATGTGTACAATATGGCATAGAAAATATTGAGGCAAAAGGAGAAAATGCTGATTATCAGCATTTTCTTCTTTTGCCTCAAAATATTTCTAGCCCTTTTGTTAAGGGATGTCAAAACCATTGTTTGGTAAGGTTGATGAAGAGCTCACAGAACAGTTTGGCAACCTCACAGAACAGTTTGGCAACCTATTGATGCAAACTGTGGTCAGGGTCTACAGGAAGGCATTGAGTGGTTATCTAGGCAAATTGTGGCAGCAGACGCACCTGACCTAGCTTAACTTTCTCTAACAAGGCCAGGTTTTGACATCCTAGATTAACTCTTCACGAAAATTTGGCATACAAGTTGTGATGCAAACAGGAAGGCTTTGAGTGGTTATCTAGGCAAATTGTGGCAGCAGGCGCACCTGACCTAGCTTAACTTTCTCTAATAAGGCCGGTCTTTGGCGTCCTAGATTAACTCTTCACGAAAATTTGGCATACAAGTTGTGATGCAAACTCTGGTCAGGGTTTACAGGAAGGGTTTGAGTGGTTATCTAGGCAAATTGCGGCAGCTGGCGCACCTGACCTAGCTTAACTTTTTCTAAAAAGGCTAGGTTTTGACGGCCAAGATTAGTCCTTTACAAAAATTTTGCATATTCATCCATGTGATGCAAACTCTGGCCAAGGTCTACAGGAAGGCTTTGAGTGGTTATCTAGGCGAATTGTGGCAGCCAATGCACTTGTAACAAGCAATTACATCATTTTCCACAATATTTTCTAACTCAAAATGGAAACATATTCAAAATTTCATCAACTTGAAACTGTTGTCTGCAACATTTTTCAAATTGGAACCGTCCAAATTTGTTCCTGTAAGTTTTTCTTGAAATCCAATTGGGTGTTCAAAAGGAGTTACTGTACGGGAATGGAGTAAAGGTAAGGTGCAAAAGGGATAAAAGAATGGCTTGAGTTGTTATTTCTTGTAACTTTTATTTGTTATGGTAACATTCTTAAATATCTCAAAATAAATAAATGCATAAAAACACACAAATTGTTACAACTTAAGATATTCAAACCCTTTTACTTTTTCAAATATTTTTCATTCATTTGCATGAAAATTATGAAACCCTTACTGAAATGATGATCATCATTTACATGTGATCCTTTTAAGTTAAAATTTAACCCTTTTCCAACTAAGACCTGGTTTTGACGTCCCTGATATAAAAGGCTTGGGAAAACATTGAAACAAAAGAAACTGCTGATAACCAGCAGTTTCTCCTTTTGTCACAATATTTTCTGTGCCATATTTTACACAAATCCTATCTTTAATAACATCTATTTTGGAATTCTGGCAGTTTTTGAAGTGGATCACCCTAAAATATTGCCATTTGGGAAAGGGTTAAAGTGTTCATAATTGACGTGAATTATAGTCCAGTCACAATATTACAGCACATGTTAACAGAATTAACCCTTTCCCAGACGACAAAATTTTAGAGTGATCCACTTCAAAAACTGCAACAAATGACAAAATGGATGTTATTAAAGGTAGGATTTGTGTAAAACAAGTATCTGGTGTTGTATGCAACACATAAAGTCCCCTACCGGCTTCACATTGACTCAATATGGTAATCAATAATAGATTAAGATGAACAAGTTATTGCAGGATCCATTTTTTGCCATATTTTCACTATTTCCGTTACCATAGCAACCACACTTTTCGTCAAAGAACAAAGATAAAATGATGTGCATAATCTACACATTGCCATCTAGTCATATACCAAGTCTCATCAAATTAGCTTGCTTACTTATTAACTTATCGCAGGATCCAATATTTTTTGCCATATTTTCACTATTTCCGTAACCATAGCAACAACAATTTTAGTCTAAAAACAAAAATAAAATGATGAGCATAATCTACACATTGCCATATAGTCATATACCAAGTCTCATCAAACTAGCTTGCTTAGTTATTATCTTATCGCAGGATCCCATTTTTGGCCATATTTTCACTATTTCTGTAACCATAGCAACCTCAATTTAAGTCGAAAAACAAAAATAAAATGACGTGCATAATCTACACATTGCCATCTAGTCATATACCAACTTTCATCAAAAACGCTTGCTTAGTTATTAAGTTATCGCGGGATCCAGATTTGAGCGGACAGACGGACGGACGGACAGACGGACGGACGGACAGACTGACGGACGGACGGACAGACGGAGGGCAAACCTATAGTCCCCTCCGGTGTGAACACCGGTAGGGGACTAATATGGCACAGAAAATATTGATACAAAAGGAGAAACTGCTGGTAATCAGCAGTTTCTACTTTTGTTTCAATGTTTTCCAAAGCATTTTCTATTAGGGACGTCAAAACTAGGTCTTGTTTGGGAGAGGGTTAACCCATTGTATCACAACTGCAAGATTCAAGCCAATGCATATAACATTGTATTGTGATTATGAACACCTTTTCCATTGTTTACAGAGAGAAAATTCGTAAACAAGTGCCATGATATTGTGACTGGACTATAGTGAATCGACAATGATCCTTTGTGTAGTCTATCTATAGAGTCAAACATGTATGCATGAGCATTTAAAACATAGACCTTTAGATAGTCCACCCCTAAGGAGACTTGCATGACATCCGAATTTTTATGCCATGTTATAAGTTAGAAAAAATCAACAAATTCCTATACCGAATATTACGACTTTGCCCGAAAAAATCCAAGATCATATGAATTACAGAGGTGGACTACTAGAAGTCGACAAATGGACAAAAAATTTTCTGAGACTGCTTGTCCGTGTTGCACATTATTTTCAAAACAAGTCATACTGAATGGTTTGAGCCTTTCCAAAACCAGCCCTTCTTTTGACATCCTACAGAAATTATTTTTTAGAAAACATTGAGGCAAAAGAAAATGCTGATAAGGAGCATTTTCTTCTTTTCACTCCATATTTTCTATCCTATTTTATACACAAATCCTACCTTTATCAGATAGAATCCAATTTGTTGTCTGCATCAGCTTTCAATTTGGAATATTCTATTTTTTTGCCATTTTGGAAAGATTCAAATCGATGGCTTTAGAAGGTGCAGAGTGATATTAATTAAATTTGAGCAGGGATCTGGAAAAAGGTCCTTTTAACCCTTACCCAAACACCAAATTTTAGGGAGGTTTAAATTGAACATTGCTGCAAACGACAAATTGAATGTATATAAATACAGAATTTATGTAAAATATATGCAAAGAAAATATTGAGGCAAAAGGAGAAAATGCTGATTATCAGCATTTTCTTCTTTAGAGTCCATGTTTTCCCAAACCTACTTTATTGGGGATGTCAAAACCAGGCCTTGTTTGAGAAGGTTAAGTAGTTGAGACCAACATAGATCCAGATCAGCCTGTGCAAATGCATAGTCTGATCAAAATCCATGTTGTTCTCAAGTAACTTCTTCTTTGCCAACAGCAATTGTCAAAGATCAGTATGGATTATCATGGTCAGACTGTACCAAGCCACATATTGATATCGAAACATCAAAGTCTAATGCTAAATGGACCGTTTTCCAGTTTGAACTCGTTTGAAAAAATCACAGAAAACAAAATACAGACATCTCAAATGTGAGTGTGAGTAAAAGCTCACCATATCTTCAAAGAGACTATCCTCTTGTAGAAAATGGCAGATACATCTTTCATTAACCCTTTCTCAAACAAGAACTGGTTTCAACATCCCTCTTAGAGAACACTTGGGAAAATGTTGTGGCAAAAGAAGAAAATGCTGAGAGCCAGCATTATCTCATTTTGTTCCAAATCTTTTTGTGCTACATTTTTCAAAATTTTCAACACCCATTTTAGCATTTGCCCTTATTACGCATCTTTCAAATTCTGTTTTTGGAAGGGATTAAAAAGATGTGGTCAATAGTTGGTGAAATTGCATGAGGATAATGAGATCTTAACCCATCACAACATAATGATGCCTTTTTACATTCAACAAGGTAAAGACTCGAGATTTAAGAAAGGACGGGTTGCAACAATGGCTCAAAATTGCTCAACGAATAGATTTTCTTTAAATTCTGTGATTTGATAGGGTTACATAATATCTTTAAATTGTACGTGTAAAAAATCTGATAAGGCCTTACTTTTTGAAATAATGGCTAACAAAGTTGGTGGGGTAAATTGACATGAGAAGCAAATTTTTACTTTGAAGTTAAATAACTTTTTCTGTATAGTTCAGATCGAATTGAAATTTTGCATGTGCTTCCAATGTACTAAGGAAAGAAGATTTTTGCAATCATTAATCATGTCTATCCGTTTGTTGATTTTCTGTATTCGTCCTTCTGTCAATCTCAGATTTCGTTTATTTTTGATGTACTAACTTTCCAAACTATCTCTACAACCTTTATTTTTGCATGGATTGACATAATATTTTGTGAACATGATCCTATATGATGTAACTAAATACTTGTAAACATTGGGTTAAATCCATTGCATATAACAAAAGTTATTTGACCTTGACATTCAAAGCTAAAGTTTATCATGAAAATTGGTATATGAAGTGAATTTTAAACAAATAACATTGTTTTTATATAGTATCCTAGTTGTAAATACTTGGTTCAGTGGAAAATTCACGATTGATACTGACTTTTATGCACATGACAACAATGATTTTTTGAAGGGGCAAGTGGACAATTTGCACTTCAATAGTCATTATTATTATGTATGTCTAGGTCAAGGTCTTTTGTGAAATTAGCATAGAACTAATTTAGAACAGCAAGAATATTATACCTGTGACTTTATTTAATGAAATAGATAGACTTCATTTGGTAAAAGATATAGACAAAACATGGTATATGCTATAAAACATAAAGATAAAACGTATCACAGTATGTTATATTAATCATGTCTGGCCCATCCAAATCTGGATTTATAAACACAAAAAAGAGATATGTGATCTCTTATTTCCATTGTGGACCCATGTCTTGATGTGGCTGACACAGAAAAGCATCATATTGAACATGACTAAATTAAGTCTTTAAGTTAATAATTTCTTCATGTCCCACAATGTTTTCTCCATAGTAAGACCAAAAAATGTGAATTTTCAGTTACTTATAATTGTCGTCACTCGTCAGCAACATTTGAATTTGGACCAGTGTAATTTTTGCCGTCTGGGTTCAATGAAAAATGCAGTCTTCAAAGTTTTCACGTTTCTAGAGCTGTAGCATCCAGTTTGGACGACCACGCAACTAAATCATCAACTTCCTTCTCCCATGGTTCATCTTTACCTTTACTAGACGGAGGCTGCGGAATGTCCGACGTTTGGAAATTGGCTGCAAAAAAGATGAAAAAGATATCTTTGATTAAATGTTCATTAATAAAGATTGATGCTACAGAAGAAAATGCTGTATTTGTGGAAACAACATTTGTACCAGTAAAAATGTTCCGGTACAAATTTTGTTCCCATAAAAACAGCATTTTGATCTTTTCCTTCAATGTTTTTCCAACCTTTTTTCCTTTAGAATCAACATAAAATGCCAGACCTTGTCTTGGAAAGGGTTAACCCTTTTCCAAACAGCAAAATTTTAGGGTGATCCACTTCAAAAACTGCTACAAATGACAAAATGGAAGTCATTAAAGATGGAATTTGAGTTAAATATGGCATAGAAAATATTGAGACAAAAAGGAGAAACTGCTGGTTATCAGCAGTTTCTTCTTTGTTTCAATGTTTTCCCAAGCCTTTTCTATTAGGGACGTCAAAACCAGGTCTTGTTTGGGAAAGGGTTAAAGTTACCTTTAACAAGTCCACTTTTTCGTAGGAAGTAGCTTTTGGATTGGACCAGTATGAAATTATACTGACTTGAAAAGTGTGATAGATAAGATGACTGAATAAAGTTGTGTTTAACAGTTTTCTAGTTGAGTTTCTAGTTCACCTAGCTATGTTCCTGATCTTTCCCTCTCCAGTCCAGACACAACATCTAACCTGAACCACGAGCTGATCATCACACTTGATGATTTATAAACAATTTACCTATTGGTAAGAGACAAATGACTATTGTCAAATATCAGAAATTCAAATGATATCTAGGCAAGGTTTGAACCCATAACCCCTAAAATGTTTGACTGATGTTACAGATTGAGCTATCTGGGGTGGTATTCAGCAATAAGTCTAATACCAAGTTAATTAGCTTGTAAATAACACAATAACCCGCCCAACTAGCAGACACATACATCTCGTAATATAATTTGGATTTAGACAATCAATTTATACATGCTTGAGAATACAGCCACAGGGCTTAGTGAAAGATAAAGACTGGAAAGTGTGCAGCAAAGAGAAAACTTACTGGGAGATATTCTTGGAGGTAGATAAATTTTCTTCATTTTACTGAGTCTGGCCATCTTTGCAGCTTTCTCCTCTTCTTCTGACGGTCTACTCTTGAATCTACCATACATCAGGGTCTCGTGTCTATAAAATAGAAAAGATTCAGGATCTAATACATGTATTTCATTTATTTTTCACTAAACCATAAGGTCGTGGGTACTCATTACTCAATGGATTCGTCATGTCAGACAATTCAAATGAGTACCTTCAGTGTAGGGTTTGGATTTAAAATAACTAAATCAGAATGTCTTTAACCCCTCTTATATGTTCATCTGAGAGGCTTTAAAGCATTTGAGAAAAATATGGATCCTGATCAGCCTGTGCATGTGCATGAGAATGGTACAGTCAACACTCGTTATGTCGACATCGGATAAGTCAAATTCTCGCTTAAGTCGAAGTTCAAATCTTGTCCCGTCCTCATCTATTGACATATTTTTTTCAAAACAAAATAATTTCGATCTGATTATAGCCATTGAAATATTGTAGGAAAAGGATAGAAATTGCTCGACACGAGCAATTTCTTTCCTTTTCCTAATATATTTCAATAATATTCGTACTTGATAAGTTTAAAAAAACAGTCAAATATCAAATATCTCGAAGCAGACAAAATCGGATGAGTCGAACTCCGGATATACCGCGGTATTTTGACGGCCCCTACCACTTCGACAAAACGAGTGTCGACTGTAATTGTAAAGAAGTGACATGCATCCACATCAGATTCCATTTGGGTATAGTTTTTTCAGGAAACACGGTATTCTCGCTTGCTTTAAGGGTCCTTTTTTCACATCTTCACACAAATACAATATGGTCAATAGTCTATAGAAGATATCAGCAAATCCCAGATAATCAAACAACCAAGTTTTACCAAGTTTCAAAAATTGTAAAAAAAAATCAGGTTTGGAACAAGTTATCAAGCATGCATGCAACCAAGTTTTTTTTATTTCATTTGTGTGAAATACCCAGGTAGAAGCCACTGTCAAAGAGGTTGATAACTTGGTTTTGACTTCCCATCTTTTTTCTCTGCAAATGTTTTGTAAAGGCATAAATTTACTCTAGAGTGTTAAACCCTTTCCCGAACAGTTACATTTTACACATATGCAATCAAATTTGAAAAGAGCTGTAAAAGACTAACAAGAGGGCCATGATTGCCTTAGGTCGCTCATCTGAGATTGCATATTTTGTTGGAATTAATTCAACATTTTGACCTGAAATGCAGTTTCGGGCTCAGATGAGCTATAAATGATAGCAAAAGTAAAAAATATGTATGTTATATAATTGCATAAAAACATTGATGGGAAAGGAGAAATTGAAATCTTTCTCACTGCTTACCCAAACTACTTCTAGAAGGGACATCCAAACCAGTTTATTTTTGTAAAAGTAGAGCACCAGATAAGAGAAAGGTGAAGGCTTTCTAAATTTCTTATTTTAAACCCAAACCCTATGTTGCGGGTATTCACTTGAATTGTCCTGATGAGACAATTCGAATGAGTACCCACAACATAAGGTTTGACGTACAATAAAATAAATATTTCATTTTGAAAAACCATCCCTCCCTTATCTGCAATTCTTGGTCAATAAAACTTACTCTTCTAACTGTCTCTTCATCTGTTCCTCTATTTCTTCTTGTGGTAATCCTAGATGAGCCTTCTGCATGGCAGGATTGTCTTTAATCGCTTCTAACACTGTATGTGAAAACACAAACTATTGGTTAACAAAGTTACAAAGTTTGGTTTAAAGTCTGTAATCTTCAAAATGAATTATATTTAGATCTACCAACTTTTTTTTAAACTTCAGATAATTGAGTTAGAAGTCGTTTGTAAACAGTGGGCACCTATGGCAGCCACAAAATACCAGCTTTCAACTCACAGATGTACCCATATACACACCTAGGTCAAGAGTAGCAAAGTGGGGTAACTTTTTTTGTAAGAAAAATTCACATGGCATAGGCAGAATTTGAACATAGAACCCTAAAAATCTAAAAGACTGTATTCTACCACTAGACCATGGTCCCCCACAAATAGTTCTTCCAAAAATGCCACTCTGTGCATTTGAATCACTCCAACTCCATCCTTTTGGAAGAAAACCACAGCTTAAGACCCTAGGCTAGAAGCTTAGCCTGGATATAATTACAGCATTTGTTATACAGCATTTTTTATATGTTCATATGCATTTGTATTCATCAGCATAAACTAAAATGTAAGTCTCAGTGGTGCAAGTTGTTTGTGAGTAATGAGTAATCAGCATTTTCTTCTTTTGTCTGAATCTTTTTCCAAGCAATTCTATTAAGTGCATCAGATCAGAGCTTGTTTGTGAAAGATTAAATCCATATACTGCTTATAATCTTATAAAACTAATGCCATCACTTACATGGGTTTTTCAAGTCGGACCTCGCCTTTGAAGTAGCTATACCACTCCATGTTATATGATAATCCTCGAAGGACAATTTGGCTATTCTGTGAGATGAGCCTTTGGATTCCAACTTTCTCTGACCTTTCTGGTCATCAGGTATCTTAAACCTCACTCGAGATTCAAGTTCTGCATGTGGGGTTACACCAACTGTAAAATTAAGAAAGAAATAAATGTTTTATCATGGTTTATTGTTTATTCTACTACTGACAATGGTTCTAAGATACATGTAGGCTACACACCAACTAAAATAGAGATGAAATAAAGAAATATACTAAGCACAACAATATAGGGATATCGGAATCAGTTTAATGTTTTACCACGAAATTTCCAAAATTTACTCAAATTTCTTAAATATACTTGTTCCTTAACATCCTAAAGAACAAAAACTCAAAAGGTTTTCGGTCACACTATTATAGACTGGTTAATCTTCCGGCGTATGTAGCAGTACCGTCTGTTTCGAAAATCGCATAATAGTGTCAATACTGCGTATACGACTTGTAGGGTCCAAATCTGTGTTTCTTGAGATTATCCCTGTATTTGGATGCCTGAATGTTAAAATTGGTCCTGAAAGATCCCAGTGTGTTGATGCTGGTTATTTTCAATCAGTGAACTTAAAACCTTTAAGATTGCGAAAGAACGGAATAACGCGCCGATCGGTTGCTTGGTCAATGCAACCCCACAACTACATACGCTTTGTGACACAGCATTCTTCAATACAACATTAACTGCAAGCTCAAGCTTTCCTACATCTGCCAGTGTTCGTGGTCGGTTAGACGACAACGTTGAACCATCTTTTCACAGCTAAGGATTTGTTTGCGAATATGTACTGTTTAGTTTTCATCAAGAAATGCAGAAATCGCATGTATATGCACAAAATTGGCCCATTTGTGATTTTCAATGCTACCCCCTCTTTAGAGTATATGCCTATGTTATGAAATCAACGACCTGTGACTGCACAATATTTTCACACAAAGCAAAAGTAATAATAGTTTTATAAAAAAAAAAGTATAACAGCTTCCAATAACCTTAATATTTTAATTTCTATTTATCATTGAGTTTCATTATCCCTATATTGTTGTGCTTAGTATATAATAGATATGTGATCTGACATGGGTGAAGGGACCATCAGGGAAGTCTGTTACATGAATATGTGAAAAATAGATTGGACACAGCAGAGGTTAACCAGCTTATGAACATACTAGTAAGATAGAATTTGTATTGTCACTTTTCGACAAAAAAATTGTAACTGCATCTTGCTTTAAGCTGCAGTTACAAGTTTTTTTGTTGAAAGGCGCCGATATTCTATATTAAGAAAATAGTTTTAGTTTGAAGAGCAAATTTTTCAACCAGTACTTGCCTTTATGAATTATAAAGTAAGTAACACTCTTCCTCAGTGTTAATGCAAAACCTTGTACCTCACTTTTGGGAAGGTTTTGAAGAGGATTAAAAATAATTAACAACCTGAAAGGTTTTACTTAAAATTCGGACATATTGTTCACATGTAATGTGTCATTAACATTGGTAAGTAAAATTATCCCAATATCCGAAAGAAATGTCCAAACTGGACTTAACCCTTTCCCAAACGACAACATTTTAGGGTGATCCATTTCAAAAACTGCCACAAATGACCAAATGGATGTAATTTAAGATAGGATTTGTGCAAAATATGACACAGAAAATATTGAGACAAAAGGAGAAACTGCTGGTTATCAGCAGTTTCTTCTTTTGTGTCAATATTTTTCCAAGCCTTTTCTATTAGAGACGTCAAAACCAGGTCTTGTTAGGGAAAGGGTTAAGAGGTTTTACTTTGAAAACCACAAAAATTGATATACAAGGTTTTGCATTTACACCCACAACTTACTATATTTGGCAGGATCTATATCTTTATATGATCCCTCTACTCTCTGACTGGCGGCCACACAATCTAGCGCCATCTGTCTGTAGGAGTGGGGAGATCGCATTATCATCTCCGCAGCATCAGAGTTGACTGGCTTCTTTAAATCTGGCGAAGCAAGTAATTTCTGTGAAAAGAAAACAAGTTACTCATTTTACTCTTTCCTGAAAGACAAAATTTAGGTTCTTATGATTTCACATGATTTTATAAATTAAAATATATGTGACAGACCTTTTAAACAGTTCATAAATGACAGTTCTAAACAATATGATCTACAAGCTGATTAATTCTTAGGATGTTGTTGGCAGTGTACAATTTTCACATACATGTTTTTGTATTTTCTACTAACAAGCTTGGATCCATGTACTTCATTACCATGTTTTGACAATTTTTTATGCCCCACAAGACTTTAGAAAACATTGTGGAAAATGAAAAAATTGTTTGCGACAATCAATTTCTTCATTTGCCATGATGTTTTTTACTCGGAGAGACCAAAAATGTACAGTTTTGCATTCACTTGAATTGTCATCTACAATATCTTTGAATTTAGACCAGTCCAACTTTCTGCCCTTTTTAACCCATTACCACACAATAACTCTTTTTGACTCCCCACAAAATAATGGCAAAGGAAAACATGACGGAAAATGAGAAATTGCTTGTGACAAGCAATTTCTACATTTCCCACTATGCTTTCCTGTTTCCATTCAAAAAGACCCAAAAAGTAAAACTTTCATTCACTTGAAATTGGCGTCGGCAAGATCTTTCAATTTGGACAACCTTAAAATTTTGTCATTTGGTAATGGGTTAATGGGTTACTACAGTGTGATATCCTACCTGTATAGTGACTAGGATGTGAGATAGTGTGTAACTCTGTTTCCACAGTGAGTAATCATCTAGAAAGTCAACAGTAGGCCGGCCAGTTATCATATCCACTGAAAACAAGATGTGTTGGTGAAAAACAAATGCCCTCGAAATGGCCATTTTTGTAAAATGTTAAGTTTTTGTAGAGTAAAGGGTTAATAAGGGTTAACGGGTGACCTTGAGGAAGGTCAAATTGAATGGAACGGATAGATATCATTATAAGGAAGAGGTGCTTACCAAATTTGAGCTTTGTATGTCAAATACTTTTGGAGAAAAGGAAAATGTTAGGTTTTCGGAGTAAAATGTTAAGTTCTTGTAGAGTAAAGAGTTGATAAGGGTTAATGGATGACCTTGAGAAAGGTCAAATTGCATGGAACAGATAGATATCATTAAAAGGTAGTTGCATACCAAATTTGAGCTTTGTATGTCAAATACTATTGGAGAAAAGGCAAATGTTAAGTTTTGGGACAGACGGAAGAACAGACAGACGGACACGAATAAAACAATATGCCCCCGATCTCCCGATACTTGGGCATAAATATACAGGAGCATAATATAGTTTAAACAAAAATACAAGTTTTAAGAAATAATCAAACATGTCTGCAGTGATTTTTTTACAATTTAAAGACTGTGAGTCCTAGGGACTCGCTAGATTCCATATCAATGAGTCCAGGTACTAGCTTAGTGAGTCCATTTACACTATTTCTAATAGGAAATCTGTAAAAATTGTTGCATCCTGGGACTCGCTAGAATTAAAACTTTGCATCCCAAAGACCAAATTATGAGTAAAAGTCGCAGGATGCGCAGGTAAAAAAATCACTGAATTGTCTTTACAGCTAAATTAGGTCCCAAACAGAAGGGCATTAAGTAACTGAGATGCAAGAAATTTTGATGTCACATGTTTTCATTACAATTACAGTGCAAGTTTCAGTATAAAGTCAAGTCAAGTATTGAATCAAACTCTATAAACTTAACACTTTTAACCAACAATTACTAATTTCAAGCATGCTGTTTAAAGCAGTGGCCTTTGACAGCAACAGCATTTTAGCTTTAGAATTTCACATACCCATTTTATACACCTGGGCGAAGAGGAACAACATTGGGTAACTATACTACTTCCCATGGCACTTATATAAATGGAATTTGAAATCAGGACCCTTCAGTCCAAAACACAGGGTCCCACCGCTAAACCACCTCACTCTTAGGCTCTACCTTAATAAGAAGATTTTTTTTAACCCATTACCACACATTGAGGCCTTTTGACACCCTTTTAGATAATGGCTTTGGAAAACAGTGTGGAAAATGAAGAAATTGTTTTCTACGTAAAAAGACCAAAAAAAAACATTAAATTTCTTTCACTTGAAATTGTCGTCTGCAACATCTTTAAATTTGGACCAGCCTAAAATTTTGTCGTTTGGTAATGGTTTAAGAAACAAAGCTTACCATTTGGATGGAAAGGAATAGTGTGGAAGCATACTTCAGGTGGTCTCTCATTAAAATTCTCATCAAACTTCAAATACAAGGTAAAGGTTCCACCTGTCAAAATGTAGCATGGTGTTGTTAATAAATACACAATGGTGCCTTGATCTACAAAATGCATTTTTATTATTGTAAATATTATAATTGCATATAAACATCATGAGAAAAGAAGAAGTTGCTCAAAATGATTTTAACTCACAATTATTATTTGCATAAACACTATGCTCTTCATAGTTTACAGATACTTAAATATGATTTGACAGTACAGCTTCAAATAATTCTGCTGAGATCGCTGTTTTGAATGCTTAAAAGATATTTTTACCAGACCATGGTTCATATATAATATTACATGGTAGTATTTGCCTGCTCTCTGTATTTGTTTCAAGTGTGTATGAATATTTCTATTATCTCACAAAACCTTCATTTTCTTTAACCCTTTCCCAAATTTAAAGAAGGTGCAGGCAATAAAATTGTCGATATCAAAAATAAACAATGTGTATGTTACAGAAAAGAAAATATTGAGGCAAATGGAGAAAATGCTGAATATAAGATTTACCTTCCCAAACAGTGTCCTGTAAGCCCTGTATCTTGGCTACCCACTCAAATATATTCTTATTTGTAAGGGGGTGAGCTTCTATACCCTGGAAATCAAATTCAAATTGTTAACCCAGTGCTACATATAACAGGGGGATGGATATTGGTCTTTCAAAATGTGTTTTTAACTCCTTCCCAAATAAGACTGGGTTTTGATGTCACAAAGAGATTATGCTTGAGAAAACATTGAGACAAGAGAAGAAAATGCTGATAATCAGCATTTTCTTCTTTTGCCTCAATATTTTCTGTGCTATATTTTACACAAATTCTATCTTTAACATCAAGCCTTTTGATGTTTGCAGCAGCTTTTAAATTGCACCACCCTAAAATTTTGTAGTTTGGGAAAGGGTTAATACGCAAAACTGTTATTTATTAACATACAGTTTTCAATCTGATGAATGAGCCTAAAATGCTATAGTTTGGGAAGGGGCAAATTGGTCCAAATATACATCAATTCAGAAATGATCATAAATATGATTATGATATATACAGTATAATAATATTGGTTTCATATATTGTCTTCAAAATCTTTCTAATCTTTCTACTATTCTAATGTATTTTGTTCAGATGAAATTATATGCATTTGATAACTTATTTACAAGGTTGGTCATGTAATTTTTGTAAAAATGAATATAAAGCATACGCGGATTTAGAGGGGGGCGGAAGCGGCGCGCGCCCCCCCTAAAATCGCCAGATTTTTTTTTTTTTTTTTTTTGAAAGGGGGTGGGGGGGGGGGGCTATCAAACAACAATTAAAGTCAAAGTTAGAAATTTCATCGAACTTATAATAATCAAGATATATGACAATGACTCTGATAATGTCGGTGTTTCCCGATTTTCTTTGGCTGATATGTAGTAAGACCGACGCCAGTGTGTGTTAAAAGGGGGTCTGTTCGTCAAATGGTCAAATAAAAGCGACACCCGGATGTCGCTATTTAATCTGGTTTGTCAGCATCGTATAACCGAGCAATCGGCCGAGACCTTGACAAGCGCCTGCATGGAAAAGATAAAATTGCAAAATGTGAACGACAAATCTCTCAGTATGATACGACGGCATTCAAATGACAGAAAATAGTCAGAAACATCGGCGATTTGTACAAAGTGAGTAATATTAATATATCGCCGACAAGTAGTCACTGAGGCTTAACCGATTTCGTTTTAAACCTATAACAGCCCTCGAATTGTGGATAACTTTTAACTTTAAGCAGTTAAAGGCCAACATCCCTCCCCCACCCGTTCCGCTTTTTTCAATCGAGGCGTTCATTAATCGATGACTTATTTCTAAGTAGGCCCTACTCTTTATAAACCGTTGTTACACCATCGACGGCGGATCGGGCGTTTATGTATAAAAGTTCTTTGAAAAATGCAGTTTTGCGGAAGTTTCTTTTAACATAAAAAACGAAATTATTCACAGTCAAAGTAAATCTATACAAGAAATAGGTCTGCATGTCCCGGAAAATGCGCCATTTTGACTTTCTTTAAAAAAAATCTAACACGGAGAGAGGGGACACCCCTACCAAACCCTCCCTAACAGGAAAACCAATATGAAACATGGTGAAAGAAAAACACACACAAAAAAATCAATTGCCTCTGCTAATTAATTTGTGGGTTTAGATATGGTATTGCAATATTTGATATAGGTTTATTTAAGAGGCAAAGAAATAGGTCTGCATGTCCCGCAAATCGCGCCATTTCGTCTTTCTTTTAAAAAAATTTTCGCACGGAGGGAGGGGACACCTCCTGCATAGGAACACAAATATGAAACATGGTGCAAAAACGCGCAAAAAACTCTGCTGTCTCTGTTAATTTGTAGGTTTAGATATGGTCTTGCAATATTAGATATGGGCTAATGTAAGAGGCAAAGAAATAGGTCTGCATGTCCCGGAAATTGCGCCATTTAAAAAAAAATCTCACGCAGAGGGAGGGGACGCCCCTCCCGAACCCTCCCCAACTGGCACACCAATATGTATCATGATATAAAAATCACCCGAAAAATTGTGTCACCTATGATAATTTGTAGGTTTAGATATGGTTTATGCAATATAATTTTATGATATAGGCCTATTTAAGAGACGATTATATATGTCTGGATGTTCCGGAAATTGCACCATTTTGTCTTTCTTTTTGAAAATTTTCTCAGACGAGAGCATAATATCAGTAGGAAATGACTAACCGGTCTTGTCTGTTGGGCCATGTTTAATTTCTGTTTTAACGCTAAAACTACCATTAAATTTAATACAAACTAACGGTCAGATGTAATAAAAATATTCATAAATTCGGCAAAAGAAGGAAAAATTAAACTCAAAAAGCCTAACAGGGCCTAAAAGCACCATTACAACGGACATTTTAAAGTTCTATACAAGTAAGTAGGTTAAATTGGTTGAAACTATGATTTTTAAAAAAGGAAAATGTATTTTAACAAGAGGCCCAAGAGGGCCTGTATCGCTCCACTGGCTCAGTATTTCAATCAATGAGACGGTTCAAGTATAGATTTTCATAAGGAAATTTGACAGGAAAGCTGATTCCAGAATAGACTTTACCTTGAGAAACCTTATTTCTCAGTGGTAATAAGTATTGTTTGTAAATAGGAAAAGTTATATATCGCTGCTTTTCTGCCAAAAACATGTATCTGCAGCTTAAAACAAGCTGCAGATACAAGGTTTTTGCAGAAAAGCGACAATATGTATATCCCTGTATTTCAACCAAACCTTGTAACCGCAGCTTAACCCTTTTCCAAACTGAAACAAGACCTGGGCTGCGTTCAGTAGACAAAACGTTTTGTCTTACTGGACGCAGGGCTGGTTTTGATGTCCCCGATAGAATAGGCTTGAGAAAACATTTAGGCAATAGAAGAAAATGCTGATAATCAGCACTTTCTCCTTTTGCCTCAATATTTTCTGTGTATTATTGTACTCAGATCCAACCTGCCATATCTTTTTCAGTGAAACTTAGTTAAAGATGAAATTCCAATATATTTTTTGACCCATTACCAAAATGGCAAAATTTGGGGCTTTTCCAAATTCAAAGATATTGCAGACGACAATTTCAAGTGAATGAAATTTAAAATATTTTGGTGTTTTGGCATAGAAAACATTGTGGGAAATGAAGAAATTGCTTGTCACATGCAATTTCTTCATTTTCCGCACTGTTTTTCAAAGCTGTTATCTTTTAGGGAGTCAATGTGTAGTAATGGGTTAAGTCCCGCAACAGATAGATGCTGGACGATGGACGATCATTAAAGCTCATATAATAGCACCTTGTGCTCAGGAGAGCTGAAAACAGGTGTAAATGATACTAATGATGCCAAGGCTTTAGTTTTATGGAAATAAGGCAGAATTTGGCTGGAAATTCTGTATCGTAGGGTTTTCCATCTTAGATTTCCACACAACACAAAATTATCATGGATATGATCTTTTTCATCTCTCTCTTTAAATTGCCGTAAAATGCACAATTTTGATTTATATGACCTTGCCAGATAGTTTTCACTGGTGGTGAACTCGGCCAAAGCGTTGGACATTTTTTCGCGATCATAGTATTTCGTCTGTGTTGTTTTAAATATTGTAACTACGGCTTGGATTAAGCTGTAGTTACGAGATTTTATAACAACACAGACGGTTTGTCTATACAAATTGCTACATCCGGTCTATTTTTAGAACAAATTCATTGTTATTAGAAAAACTATCCAATCAGATCTTTAAACTCACATTTAACTGAAATATCTGTACCTTGTGGTAGCGAAAAATGTCCCTTGCTTTGGCCGAGTTCACCACCAGTGGTTTTTATGTTTAACTTGATTTGGTAGTATAAATAAAACTCAAACACAAGTGTTTCTGTAAATAATGAAGTTTTATTAAAGAATGTTTAAGTAATTGAAATTGTTGTTTACAATAGCATACAATCAATACATATTTTCATTACATAAAAGTTGTTAAATAAACAACTTGCAGAATTCATATTATGCATGTACATGTATTACTTAAAATTTTCAATTAACCCTTTCCCAAATGGCATTGTTTTAGACTTCCAATTTAAAAGCTGCACCAGAAGACAAAATGGAAGGTGATGAAAACAGGTTTTGCACAATATAGCAAAATAAAAATAAATGAATAAATTTATGAAAAAAATGAAGCAAAAGAAGAAAATGCTGATTATCAGCACTCAATGTTTACAGAAGCCTCTTAAATTAGGGACGTCATGAACAAGCTCTTATTTGGGAAAGCGTTAAGTTTCATTACAGCTTATTCATGTTTTTGACAAAAGTAAAATGTTAATTCATCTCAACATTATCTGTTATTCAAACCTTTGTATAACATCTAAATTCAAAAAGCATATTGCTACTATCTGCTGATATTAACCCAGGACAACTTAATTTTTGTCAACAATGTTCTCTATAACTAGGCTGGGGCTCTGAAATGACTTGCCAAAGGCCATACCCACATGGATGGCAGCTTGAATGTAATCCAATCACATCACCCGCAACTTCTCACAAGAAATGAGTTTGGCATTCAAGCTACCATGTCAAGCAGGACCCCATTGTTTAAAATAGAATATGATCATATTTCATGTGTTTTGATCATCATTCTACCCTTTACAGACCGACAAGCCTTTCTGGATTGTCTTGATCTGTTATGAGTGACATCTTCACTATAAATGTACATATATGAGTTTTAGACCTGTAAGCTTTTATTCCAATGATAAAACAAAGTTTTGCAGATTGTACAGCTATATATTAAAATGCCTTTCCATCTATTATATGAAAGAATTGTTCTATGCCATACAAAAACATACTTAAGTGATTATTTCTAAACTATTATAATTAAATTTAAATACATACACATTTACAATGATGTTGCATTAATCCCTTTATATGAATATTTGACTGTCATAATGATATCAGTCCTCTTGTTATTTGAGTAACATATAATAAATAGTTTGTTTTTCTCTCTTTCCCTTGCTATCATCTGTCATGACTTTCATATGATTTATATATAAATGTGGTTATTGTGATATTCTTTGTGCAAAGCACCATTTCCACTTCTAACAAAGTCTATTTGTTAATCTATGACATTGCTATATATATTCATTAAGTATCTTTGAAATATATTCTCCTTTTGGATCAGTACTAGTCTTTGTTTTGATTTTCTAATCATTTCAGAGATTTATTCTAAAACTCGCATAAAACACTAAACTAATATTTTGAATCAAACAATGAATGGTACATGAACTTTTTCAGTAGATCAGCAGTTTTAACAAAAGTAAGACAGTGCTTTACTGAGCTTAGAACAAGTATAATCAAAATAGGAACAAGAGCTCCGCAGAGTGGCGCATATACACCCGAGAGGGGCTTGTTTGTAAAATTTGCCATTTTTTCAATTCAAGGGCAGATAATTCAAAAACGAAACAGGTTATCTGAATTCCGTAAGCGATGTGCACAAATAGACACAATGGAGAATCATTGTGGCAAGTTTGATTAAATTCCAATCAAAACTGTAGGAGAAGTTGCGCACACAAGAAATTGCTAACGGACAGACTGACGGACAGACAGACGACCGGGGCCATAACAATATGAACCTTCAGGCGTATAAAAATATAAATATTTGCTCTATTTGTCACAATAATCTTACCATTGTGCATAATTTTTCACCCTACAGGTCATTAATTTTTTGATGAGTTTTCTTCTCAATACTGAGGTTGATGTGAAATACAAAATTTGTGTAAGTTAGTGTGAACACATTTCGAAATTTAAAGAACATACTGCAATAAATATATATGAGATGTTAATCTACAAATCTCATTTAACTTGTTTTTATACGTGATGAACCATTTGCTAAGCTCTGCACTGCCTTCAGAAAAATTATGCAGAATGGAATAGTAATGTGAGTAAAAAGGTACAGTTGAATTAATGTAAAGTAGCAAGTTCATGTGTAACAGAAAGTAACAAATAGGAATCAATTCTATTAATTAAACAGTGACATAATTTCCGACAAACAATAGTATTTCCTCAGTGTAAATCTAAAAAATTTAACTTAGTCCAAATTCAAAAATGTTGCAGATGACAATTTAAAATGAATGAATCTTACATGTTTGGTCATCTTATGTAGAAAACATTGTGGGAAATGAAGAATTTGGTTTTCACAAGCAATTTCTTCATTTTCCACATGGTTTTCCATGGACATTATCTTCTGGGGAGTCAAAAGGAATCACTGTATGGTAATGGGTTAAAGGTGTAAAATGATCAGTCAACATGTGACTGCAGGCTGATCGTTATGTTAATCTTCTGCCACACAGTTCAGCATATGACAAGGCTTACAGTAGAAATTTCTCTCTTTCTTATTAGATGCTGAAATATGTGTTGAACATGAAGGAAAAAAAATAAGAAAAGAATGTTATATCGCTTGATCATAATTATGTGACCCGCCAAGCTTAACAGTACCTTATGGAAAGTGTGAAAAATATCAAACCTAGCCAGTCTGTGCAAACTAACTAGGATCAATTTTTTTCATTCTAAGGCAATTTCTTGGATATATATATATTTCGTTTCCTTGTTTGTTTTACATGTTCAATAAAATTCCAAATATGACATCTGGTTGATATCTGCTGAATCTCATGTATCTCAAGATTTGGTTAAATGGAAAAACCAGAAGGTCCCTTTCAGTGTGACAGGTCACATATCTTTGTGTCCACCTTTCTGCACCTATAGTGGCCACCCATACCTATATGAACCACCAGCTTTGTCTGCTGAAATAGCAGACAAAGCAAAAAACAATGACGGGTGAGATTTCAAACTGACCTCTTTCATTCAAAATAATATGTAAACTTGTCATTAGCTTCACACAACTCAATATTAATGATTTTTTTTTTAAACTTTATGAAAGATTGACACTGTGATTTGGCACAGCAGAATACACCATCGAATGATCAGACCAGACACATTCTATGACATCAGTGAGAATCAGTGGTATATTACTGTAAATATGATCAATTAAGGAGCCAGAATAATGGGTTGTTTTTGACACTTGTTGACTGCAGTTGAAGAAATCCTGCATAAACCTCTGGATAGTTGTATTCATATCCAATAAATCAATGTTGATATCACCTTGAATAATGAGGTGCTTCCCTTTGAAATGCTTTAAATTTTCAGTTAGAAATTTCTTCAGGTCAGTCACCGAAGATTTAGGAGAGTTGTACAATGTTGCAATGACTATTTCTTTATCTTGCACCAAGAGTTCTACAACAATCATTTCTATGTTTTTCTTTACCACAGAAAAGCTATGAGAAATATGAATGTTGTCCCGCACATAAACGATAATTCCTCTGTGAGGACGAGCATTGCTTACTTGTTTCCCATCTGCTCTAACAATTTGATATCCAGTTCTCTGCACTAAATCGATGGAATCATCTGCAGTTAACCATGTTTCTAATAAGCATAAACAATCTGCAGCTTTGACATTGGGATCTGAAAACAATTCATCCTTATGGCTTCTGTAAGACTGCATATTGTTGAAAAGGCATGTGAAATGAGTGTCACTAGTCATGTAAACTGGAGTGTAACATAGTTTCAATTTCTGTGATTCTCTTAAACGTATCATTTCTTCTTGAACTTTAGTTGACACAGAAATCTTGCTTTCATTCAAGTTTAGAATGTAAAGGCCTTTCAGGGATCTTGATCTACTTATTGCGACATAATGGGCATGGGAAAATACACGTTTTCCATCCATATCTATTACAACCTGACTCAACGTGTCTCCTTGAGATTTATGTACAGTTTTTGCTGTTGACTGGCGCAGAGGGATTTGTATTCTCACAAAAGTTTTTCTCAAATACACAAAGTTCCTCTTTGAATCAAAGATAGGTGTCCATAATGGATTAATAGCACTATGATACAAATGTCTGTACTTTGAACGCCATGATGTTCCGATTTTATCATCATTGAAAGAAACCCACACAATACTTGGTCTAGTAGTATTTTTCTGTCTGTATTCAATTTTATTTATCATACAAGAAGACCCATTTACTAATCCATCATCTACATCAAGGTTAAGACATAGGTCATAAATCATTCCAATAGCTATTCCTACCATCTGACTAAGCCCTGCAGTGTGTGTGGAATCATGTGGCAACTTTGATATTAGTTGTTGTTTAACTGTCACATTGTCATCTCCTAATACATGATCAAGAGCAGGAATGTTTACTTTTTCATTAGTATTATTAAGAAAGCTCCTGACATTGAAATTGTTCACTTTCTCATTGGTATTGAATAAATGTGTTGTATTTTGTGGATAGTCTGTACTAGCAGTATCAGTCAATCTCTTTTTTAGATTTTCAATGTCAACTTGTGTATGATTTCCTTCTCGTAATCTGTTCAAAAGTTCAGCAAATTGCTTGTCTTCCTTTTGCCTCATGATCTCATCCAATTCATGCATTACAATAAAATCCTGCCATAAGTTTGTAGCTAAAGGTCCAAAATTTGTTTTCAAATTCTCAAATATCCAACCATCCATCACTGGTTTCAACTGGAAAAGGTCTCCAATGAATATCATATGCAAGCCACCAAATGGAACATTACTGCCCTTTATTTGTTTTAATCTTTCATTTATGAGTTTAAGCATGTTATTTCCAACCATGGACACTTCATCAATCATAACAACAGACAAGTCTTTATATTTTGTTCGAAGGGTGTTTAAAGTGTCACTATTAAGTGGAGTACAATCATAACCCTGGCTTGCTGGAATGCGGAAAGCTGAATGTAATGTTACCCCATTTATATGAAAAGCAGCTTTACCTGTTGGTGCACAGAGAAGAACTCTACAGTTCTCAGGATTATCACCAGGATTAGATGTCAAGTAACGCTGCAAAGCTTCAAACAATGCACTTACAAGAACAGATTTTCCAACGCCTGCACCACCAGTTAAAAAAACTTTCAACTTTTGTTCATCACGCTTAACAGATTGGAAAACATGAATAAAAAATTCTCTCTGTTTCGTATTCAATGATTTTATCAATTGCCTGTAATCTATGTCTGACATTGTTTTCCTGCGTACACTAATATCTACAGAAGCAACACTTAAACCAACATCTCCAGCAATATCACCTTGTCTCTGATTTTCAGGTCTATCAGGATCAAAGAATATGAAACTTTCACTTTCTTTTGCACCAATATTTGAGTCATCCTGCTCAGACTGCTCTGTGCCTGGGGCAACATCATCAAAATCTTCCTCATTGTGAGCACGCTCCATTGCATCATCTAGTTCATCAGCATTCTTTTCATACTGCAAGGCTTTGTGCTCTATGAAATTTTTAATGGATCTGTACCTTGATAGGTAAGAGTCATGACCTTGTTTCAAATCAATACTTTCATCTCTCCATGAAGTAAATAGAAGCAATCTTTCTCTACAGAACTGTTCGATGTCAATTTTTTTCGAAAATCTTACATATCTTATGACTTTTCTTTGTTTCCTTTCACTTATAACAATTCCATTTTTGAGAACAATTCGACCCCCAGGAATAGAATATTGTCTATCCTCACTTGAATTATAGTCATTTGTGTCTGAGTCAAGCACCTCATCCTCGTTACAATATGTATCCATGTTTTCATTGTTTTCACCTTCATTGGTTTCTTCATTTAATGTTTCAGAAATGTTTTCACCTGAATTTCTTGCAGTGCCTTTGTCAGTGTTGTATTTGATATCAAGCTGGGACACATAGTCTGCTAAACACCAATTTTCAAGTTGTTTTGGTCTTTTAGAATATCTTTTAATGGTATTATCTGCTTCAATATCTGTAGAATTTGAAGATAATTTTTCAAGAGATTCCTTAGACTTAAGTAGGAATGTTCTCTCTTCAGGCAAAGAAGTGTTAATGAAAACAACATCCCTTGAGGCTTTTGTCAATGGCTGTTGTAAAAGTAAGTAGCAGGCTTCCTGGGCACTAACCTCAACACTATTCAAGAATTTATTTCCAATATGTCTAACCTGTTGTCGGAGATCCATATTTCCTCTTCTAGCTTCTTTACATGCCTCATTCATAAGAATACTCATTCCTCTCTGTGCTTTACTAATATATGAAACTATATATACAGCACATGCATATGGATCCAATACAAATTGTAAGTCATGGTTTGCACCCCAAGCGTTTAGAATAGGTTTCATGTATGCATTAATTCTAACCTCACTTAATTTTCTTTTCAGAAAAACCTTTGGACCACTCAATGAGCTTTGGACTGCTTTGATGTAATCATCCTTGCTTACTTTGATCTCAGTAAGGAAATCATCTACCGTAATATTTGTTTCCTTCAACTCATCCAATTTCTTTTGTATTTTGACAAATAAATCTTTGTAATTTTGCTTTTCTTTACAGTCATTTAACGGTTCCAATATAGTTGTGCTTTTCATTGGAGGAATGGGAAAACCAAATCTACAAATAGATTTCTGTTTCTTTCTACAAGACTTGGAATGTTTATGTATCTGTAGTTCTACAAGTTGTTGATCTGGATTTTTCTCACAAGATACATACTTATCTATGAAGGATGTTACTTCATCTAATGAACTTTCATGATATCTAGGAGCCTTTTCAATCCATATTAACATGTGGATGTGAGGTGAACCTCTTTGTTGGAATTCAACACGATAAAAGTAATCTATTATTTTTCCTAATGGGTCATGGGGACTTTTAAGTACAGTGTTTATGAATTCTTGTACTCGGTTGTCAAAATACCTTACACATGTAACTGGATCTTTTTGCACAAGTTTTGTTTTATCAATCCAAGTCAAGTTATCCAATTCTTCCACAGACATTGTTTTTCCATCATTTATCTCAGAGAGCATATTTAGTAGATCATGCCATCTGGTATCTGCCGACGAAAGAGATGTAAACCAAGTAGGTAATCCTAGTTGTCTAATCATTGCAAAAACATCTTTTTTACGGGCTTCAAAATATGGTGGTGAATTCCTTAAACTTCTGAAAATATAAAATCCCTCATCCAATCTCACAACACCTTTAAGATGATTTGTATCAAGCATTTGTGAGGCAGTAAATGTTTTACCTTCTGTTTTACATCTACGCAAAGCAAGATGGACTTTATCAGAAATTTGTTTCAGTTGAACTTTCTTTAACTTAAAGAAGATATTGGGAATATTTGATGCTACTCTGCGATCAATATGCCTCAGTTCTAGCTTGCATGTATCACTATAGTGAATGTGAACATGTTTTTTATCATTTGGACTTCTTCTCTGTCCACAGAAAATTGTAGGAAAAGACAAATATTCTGCATCAGGATCTTGATAAAGGCTGAGTGGTGTTTGACCCTCACCTGGAGCAAAAGTATAAGCGTTGTCTTTATTTGGGTCTGCAGCATCCAGCATAGTGTCACTATTACCAATAACCTTTTCTGTCTCGTCAACTTCACTAAAGTGATCAGAGTCATAATTCACATCATCATTACAATCTAATTCTTCACTTACGCTTTCACCTGTCATTCCAAAGAACTCTTTTACTGTATCACTACAATCTGAAGTAATTGATTGCATCCAGTCATCATCTACTTTAACACCAGATTCTTTATACAGTACACTATGGTTCACTAACCAATGAAGAGCACTTAAAACATGCAGAGGTCTAATATTTTCAGTGAAATCACATTTATTATATGAAAGTTTCTTCTTAAGTTTAACAGGTATTGTATAGTGACTATCTAATGTTCTTGGTAAACTGTGTATAACAGGCTGAATGTCAACCGGGACATTGACAACATTCCCTTTGATGGACAACTGACCTCCTCTTGGTAATTCTCTAATCTGCATAAATGGGATTCTCAAAGAAACTAATCTTTCCTCTAGCTGATGTAAATTCAGTTCCTTTGGCAGTACAGGAAATGCATTTTGATTGAAAACAGACATTGGAGGGACTTTGTTAAGTTTAATTTTTTCATAGCATGTTTTACACAGCCATTCACAATCATCAACAGAGATGTAATTTGTAGAAAATTTTTTAACTGCATCAGAAGAGCATTTAGAATTTAGTTTGTTGAATAACACAACAGAATGTTTAAACCATGTTTGGTTACAGCATGAACAAACATAAACAGGGCCTTTTGAAACATTCTTCTTAAATTTTTCAATGCAGTCGTCTAAGCTGGAACCATATCGCTTTGAACTTTTGTAGCTCTTTTCCTTAATTTTATAATCTAAATTAGACCTTAGACTCTGGCGCTTAGTCTTATTTCTTTCATTTTCTACTATCATATTGAATCTTGATGAACGTTTATTCTGTTTTTTCATCCTTTCTGAATCTTTATACAATTTACTAGAGCGGCACTTGTGCATTGATTTAAGAGTTAACATTCTTTCTTTCTTCTTTCTTTCCTCATTTTGTCTAACTTTTTGCATAGAACCCTTTGTCATTGACCTTTCTTTGACTTGCCTTTCTGGATTTTCTCTTGCTTTTTTCTTTGAAATATTTGTCATTGTCCGTTCCTTGACTTGCCTTTCAGGATTTTTTCTTGCTTTTTTCATTGAAGTATTAGTCATAGTCCGTTCCTTGACTTGCCTCTCTGAATCTTGTCTTGCCTTTTTCTTTGAAATACTAGTCATAGTCCGTTCCTTGACTTGCCTTTCTGGATTTTGTCTTGCTTTTTTCATTGAAATACTAGTCATAGTCTGTTCCTTGACTTGCCTTTCTGGATTTTTTCTTGCCTTTCTCTTTGAAATACTAGCCACTAATCTTTCCTTAGATTGTCTTTCAGGATCCTGCCTAATTTTCCTCATATAACTTTTCATATATTCATTTCTTTTTAATCTTTTACGTTCGTGTACAATTTCATAATCTGACCTAACTTCTTGTTTGCGCTTTTGTCTCTCTGCTTGATCCTTGAAATATATGTCAATCAAAGATAATTTCTCAGGTGGACAATTTGTAAATTCAATTTCATTTTTCTTGGATTCAGATTCATGGATTTTTTCTCCTATAACAAATCTAATTGGCATCATGTCAAATTGTTCATTTAGATCGATGTTCATACTTTGATACATTGCATACATGAACATTACCAAATCATCTATTGAAAGAAAAGAAGCTAATAATGATCTTCCATCATCATCTACCAATCCATCAACACCATGTGAATGAGAATCAAATAAACAATATCTACCATCCTGCCTGAAAATTGCAGAACAAACTGAACCAATGATAAATAAAAGATAAGAAGTTGTGTGAAATGCTTCCTTCAAACAACTGTGAAGTGATGACATATGAGTGTTGATAGAACTTTGAATAAATACACCAGATAAAATATTTCCTCTCACAATAGAAACATGTCTATCAAATGCAGTTACAGAACCTGGGATCTCTTCCAAATTCAAAAGCAAGCTTTGAAAGTCATTCCTCGCTTTCAGTCCAATCACTATTTCTCTATGTAATCTATCTCCTTCTATTAGAATTTCATCTAGATTTTGTGAAGATGGCAGATGTCTAAGCTCTGTGTATATCATCGAGCATAAGGCATTGGCTGTACATTGTAGATTTCGAGAGGATGGGTCAAACATTTGATTACCTTGATGAAAAGTTCCGAAAATCAGTGTTGGATTCTGTATCTTCAGCAACAACTTCAGTAGCAAGAACAGTATTACCATCAGCACTAGCATCAATAACAGTGTCAGTAAGTATATCATCTGCAGTATTTGGTAAAGTATCATGAACAGTATCAAGAACAGTATCAAGAACAGTATCAAGAACAGTATCAAGAACAGTATCAAGAACAGTATCAAGAACAGTATCAAGAACAGTTTCAGAACAAATTCCAGACACAGATGGTTTTTGTGGGTGGGCAAGTCCCCCATCTGATATTCCAAAGACGCCCTCCATAGACACAGATGGTTTTTGTGGGTGGGCAAGTCCCCCATCTGATATTCCAAAGACGCCCTCCATAGACACAGATGGCCTTACATCTGTTTCATCCAAAACAGATGAAGGTAAAGGGTGGGATAGGCCCCCATCTGATAGTTCAAAGACACCCGTTAAATCAGCTGTGGTTTTCGTGAGTACATCTCTTCTGGCTCTACTCATTCGCCAATTCTTCTTGCGAGGCATTTTCCTTCTGCAATTAGAAAATATAAACTAAAATGGCAAATTTTCCAGACATTCAAAGACAACTTTTGACATTGTCTGATGACCAGGACCCTGTTTTACAAATGAATTGAAATGTTCATAAAATCATAAGAAAAACAGGGCCCTGGACCATAAAAGCTGCTACATGTGTATGAAGTGTAAATTTGCAAGCATGTATCGTTTTGACCTTGATAAGTCACTTTAACAATGTTATTAAGGGATTCATACCAATGAATTATGAACTGTTTTAATATCAAATTTGAGCACTACATCTTAATTTCTAACTTACAAGGAAAAAACAGACAAACTAATGGACAGACCAGATTTTATATTGATCCCTTTCTGATCTTTAGGTGCAGATAGTGTAAAAATTCAAGAGAAAGTAATAAAAAGCCAGTTCTTACATTAAACGGATAAATCAATGGTAAATCCAAGTCCCTTTTTCCTCTGTATCTCTTTTCTTTAACTTCGTCACACTGTACTCTATATCTTTCAGCAATCAACACAAAGTGATCTATATTAAGGTACACAACCTTAAGTCACATAGGGTAGAACTTATGTTCACAATAATTCCAATATATACTCCAATTCACTGTCACAATGAACTCACAGCTACATAAAAATCACAAAACTGTATTTAGAATTAAATCAGTGTTGCACAAAAATCATAAAAAAATGTTCACTATTAAAGTGTTCACAATTCACTGTTCCACACAAGAATCATAAAAATGTGTATAACATTTCCAATTTTGGAAATAATAATAAAAGTTCACAAATGTTCCAAGTGATATTACGGTAAGTCTTTTTGTAATATTGATAAATTTGTCTGAAATAAATAAGAACAGTTGTTGAAATCATGATTGATAGAATAGTTGAGTGACAAAATGTAAGTTTCTTGAAAGACAAGATGTGTTTGTGAAACATGAATGCCCGAAATGGCTATTTTTCTACAATGTTAAGTTTTTTAATTAAGAGTTGATAAGGGTTACATGGAACATATAGATATCATTGAAAGGAAGTTAGATACCAAATTTCAGCTTTGTTTGTCAAACACTTTTGGAGAAAATGCAAAATGTTAAGTTTTCTGACAGACAGACAGGAGTAAAACAATAGAAATCATGTTATTTTGCTAACCTATGTAAAAGATCTGGAAGTAATTGCGATTAGCAATTCTAAATTATTCACTGTGTGTTTAGTTTTGAGATTTAAATCTAAATTTGTTCAAAACGTTATAATAATTTAAATATTGGCATGACACTGTACATTACTAAAGACTAGAAAATCAAATTCAGTTTATTGTTGAAATATCATTTCCAAAACTTAAATAAATGTGTATCTCTGTTAAATTGATAGAAAATAATTTCCACTTTCTATGAAAGTGGTAAACTATTTTTTGTGATAAACAAGGCGGTTATCCCAAAAAGAGGCCCTCTTCATAACTGGTGATAATCATGTATGCAATTCAAAGAAAGCAAATAACAACTGTCTTTGAAATACACAATCCTACATACTCAAAAGATTCCTGCAGCATGTTTTGGTCACCAGCACACTTACCTGGTATAGGTTAACGTCTGCAATAGCCCCTAAAGAACAAAGTCTATCTAAACTTTTGATTTAAATAGAATTTAACAAAGTATGGGTTACAAATTATCAATCATTCTTCATAATAATCATAAACTGTTGTTTTTTTTTCTTCATTAACACAAACACTTGTCACGGGTCAAGAGGGTCTGAAATGAGAAAAAGAGTATATCACATTTTGGCATCAAACTTAACCATTTTCCAAACTCTTCCAATTTGAAAGGTGTTGCAGACCGCAATATCAAGTGCATGGAATTTTAAATTTTTTGGTGTTTTTTTGTTCAGAAAATATTGTGGAAAATGAAAAAAATTGCTTATCACAAGCAATTTCTTCATTTTCCACAATGTTTTCAAAAGCCTTTATCTTGCAGGGTGTTGAAAGGCGTCACTGTGTGGTAATGGGTTAAACAGTGGACTCTTAATAATTATATAATCCTGTTATAAGACATTCATTGCAAATTAGCAATTTCCTGTCTGCAAAAACTTAAAATTTTGAGAACAATATACTCCCTTTTTAGCTTTTTTCTGTTAATTGCAATAATTATCTTGACAAATAGACATTGCAGTTAAAAAGAATCCACTGTTTAGTGCATTTTCTCTTTTCTCAAACGATAAAAATTCAGACTGTCAAGATTTGACAGCTACTGCAGGTGATGAATTGGGTTACAAAACTATATGGAATTTGTGAACATTACAGAACAGAAAATACTGAAGGAAAAGGAGCAAGTGCTAATAATCAGCATTTTGTTTTTTCTTTCAAAGTTTTCTGACACTAAATTCCTTCAGAGACATGAAAACATGGTCTTGTTAGGGAAAGGGTTAATGAACGTTGAATTGATTTTCATGTGACTAAAATTCAACACAAAAGTTCTAAGAAGGGTGTCTCAAATAAAAAATGGTCTTGGAGATGTTTTGAAAATTCAAAGTAAAAATAAAAAAATTGCAAAAAGTCACCTAAGGAACATTCTGGCAAAGTACACTCATAATATGTCCAGTGATTACAGAAGCGGCAATCAATGAAAAATTTTCTAATGATTTCTGATAAGCCCCATCCTGCCATGCACCCATTTTTGGACAAAAAACAGTTTTTTTCTAACATTTGACCGCTTGACCTAGTTTTCAACCCCAGTGACCCAATTTCAATCCTTCAATGATTTCATCAAAACAATCACTCTGACCTCTTTTCAGATTGACTGGGCAGAAAATATGACCTCTGAAGGGCATACAAGGTTTTTCTAAGATTTGACCTAATAAAGATTTATGTTTAATTAAAGAACTTTTTCATGGTTTGTCATATTCTGATAAGCCCTACCCTGCCGCACCCAAATTTATAGACCAATTAAAATTTTACTAACAAAGTATTATTGAATAACAAAGTATGGTCGAAAGTAACAAAGTATGGTTGATTTTAAGAATTTCTCGTGATTTCTCCCATTCTGATAAGCCACGCCCTGCAATGCCCACATTTATGGACCAATCAAAATTTCATGAACAAGTTAAGTATAGGGTCACTTAAGGTGCATTTCTACCAAGTTTAATTGAAATTGGCCCAATCGTTGATTTTTAAAGAATTTAACAATTATTTTGTGATTTTTCTAAGTCAGATAAGCCCGGCCCTGCCACACTCAAATTTATGGACTAATAAAAATTTCACGAACAAGTTAAGTAAAGACTCACCCGATGTACATTTCTGCCAATTTTGGTCAAAATTGGCCGAATGGTAGATTTTTAAAGAATTATTTTGTGATTTCTCTAAGTCTGATAAGCCCAGCCTGGCCACGCCCACATTTATGGAGCAATCAAAGTTCTTTAAACAATTTAAGTATAGGGTCACCTAAGGAACATTCCTTCAAAGTTTGGTCAAAATTGACCAACTGGTTTGAGAGGAGAAGATTTTCAAAGAATTATTTTGTGATTTCTCGAAATTTGATAAGCCCCGCCCTGCCACACCCACATTTATAGACCAATCAAAATTTCGCTGACAAGTTAAGTAAAGAGTCACCCAAGGTACATTTCTGCCAAGTTTGGTCAAAGTTGGCCAAATGGTTGATTTTTAAAGAATTATTTTGTGATTTCTCTAAGTCTGATAAGCCCCTCCCTGCCACGCCCACATTTATGGACCAATCAAAATTCTTTGAACAATCTAAGTAAAGGGTCACCCGATGTACATTTCTGCCAAGTTTGGTCAAAATTGGCCGAATGGTTGATTTTTAAAGAATTATTTTGTGATTTCTCTAAGTCTGATAAGCCCCGCCCTGCCACGCCCACATTTATGGACCAATCAAAGTTCTTTAAACAATTTTAGTATAGGGTCACCTAAGGAACATTCCTTCAAAGTTTGGTCAAAATTGACCAACTGGTTTGAGAGGAGAAGATTTTCAAAGAATTATTTTGTGATTTCTCAAAATTTGATAAGCTCCGCCCTGCCACGCCCACATTTATAGGCCAATCAAAATTTCACTGACAAGTTAAGTAAAGAGTCACCCAAGGTACATTTCTGCCAAGTTTGGTCAAAGTTGGCCAAATGGTTGATTTTTAAAGAATTATTTTGTGATTTCTCTAAGTCTGATAAGCCCCGCCCTGCCACGCCCACATTTATGGACCAATCAAAATTCTTTGAACAATTTAAGTAAAGGGTCACCCAAGGAACATTCCTGCAAAGTTTGGTCAAAATTGGCCCACTGGTTTGAGAGGAGAAGATTTTTAAAGAAAAAGTTAACGGACGCACGGACGCACGGACGCACGCACGACGGACACACCGCCATGACAATAGCTCGCTGGCCTTCGGCCAGTGGAGCTAAAAATTGCTTATCACAAGCAATTTCTTCATTTTCCACAATGTTTTCAAAAGCCTTTATCTTGCAGGGTGTTGAAAGGCGTCACTGTGTGGTAATGGGTTAAACAGTGGACTCTTAATAATTATATAATCCTGTTATAAGACATTCATTGCAAATTAGCAATTTCCTGTCTGCAAAAACTTAAAATTTTGAGAACAATATACTCCCTTTTTAGCTTTTTTCTGTTAATTGCAATAATTATCTTGACAAATAGACATTGCAGTTAAAAAGAATCCACTGTTTAGTGCATTTTCTCTTTTCTCAAACGATAAAAATTCAGACTGTCAAGATTTGACAGCTACTGCAGGTGATGAATTGGGTTACAAAACTATATGGAATTTGTGAACATTACAGAACAGAAAATACTGAAGGAAAAGGAGCAAGTGCTAATAATCAGCATTTTGTTTTTTCTTTCAAAGTTTTCTGACACTAAATTCCTTCAGAGACATGAAAACATGGTCTTGTTAGGGAAAGGGTTAATGAACGTTGAATTGATTTTCATGTGACTAAAATTCAACACAAAAGTTCTAAGAAGGGTGTCTCAAATAAAAAATGGTCTTGGAGATGTTTTGAAAATTCAAAGTAAAAATAAAAAAATTGCAAAAAGTCACCTAAGGAACATTCTGGCAAAGTACACTCATAATATGTCCAGTGATTACAGAAGCGGCAATCAATGAAAAATTTTCTAATGATTTCTGATAAGCCCCATCCTGCCATGCACCCATTTTTGGACAAAAAACAGTTTTTTTCTAACATTTGACCGCTTGACCTAGTTTTCAACCCCAGTGACCCAATTTCAATCCTTCAATGATTTCATCAAAACAATCACTCTGACCTCTTTTCAGATTGACTGGGCAGAAAATATGACCTCTGAAGGGCATACAAGGTTTTTCTAAGATTTGACCTAATAAAGATTTATGTTTAATTAAAGAACTTTTTCATGGTTTGTCATATTCTGATAAGCCCTACCCTGCCGCACCCAAATTTATAGACCAATTAAAATTTTACTAACAAAGTATTATTGAATAACAAAGTATGGTCGAAAGTAACAAAGTATGGTTGATTTTAAGAATTTCTCGTGATTTCTCCCATTCTGATAAGCCACGCCCTGCAATGCCCACATTTATGGACCAATCAAAATTTCATGAACAAGTTAAGTATAGGGTCACTTAAGGTGCATTTCTACCAAGTTTAATTGAAATTGGCCCAATCGTTGATTTTTAAAGAATTTAACAATTATTTTGTGATTTTTCTAAGTCAGATAAGCCCGGCCCTGCCACACTCAAATTTATGGACTAATAAAAATTTCACGAACAAGTTAAGTAAAGACTCACCCGATGTACATTTCTGCCAATTTTGGTCAAAATTGGCCGAATGGTAGATTTTTAAAGAATTATTTTGTGATTTCTCTAAGTCTGATAAGCCCAGCCTGGCCACGCCCACATTTATGGAGCAATCAAAGTTCTTTAAACAATTTAAGTATAGGGTCACCTAAGGAACATTCCTTCAAAGTTTGGTCAAAATTGACCAACTGGTTTGAGAGGAGAAGATTTTCAAAGAATTATTTTGTGATTTCTCGAAATTTGATAAGCCCCGCCCTGCCACACCCACATTTATAGACCAATCAAAATTTCGCTGACAAGTTAAGTAAAGAGTCACCCAAGGTACATTTCTGCCAAGTTTGGTCAAAGTTGGCCAAATGGTTGATTTTTAAAGAATTATTTTGTGATTTCTCTAAGTCTGATAAGCCCCTCCCTGCCACGCCCACATTTATGGACCAATCAAAATTCTTTGAACAATCTAAGTAAAGGGTCACCCGATGTACATTTCTGCCAAGTTTGGTCAAAATTGGCCGAATGGTTGATTTTTAAAGAATTATTTTGTGATTTCTCTAAGTCTGATAAGCCCCGCCCTGCCACGCCCACATTTATGGACCAATCAAAGTTCTTTAAACAATTTTAGTATAGGGTCACCTAAGGAACATTCCTTCAAAGTTTGGTCAAAATTGACCAACTGGTTTGAGAGGAGAAGATTTTCAAAGAATTATTTTGTGATTTCTCAAAATTTGATAAGCTCCGCCCTGCCACGCCCACATTTATAGGCCAATCAAAATTTCACTGACAAGTTAAGTAAAGAGTCACCCAAGGTACATTTCTGCCAAGTTTGGTCAAAGTTGGCCAAATGGTTGATTTTTAAAGAATTATTTTGTGATTTCTCTAAGTCTGATAAGCCCCGCCCTGCCACGCCCACATTTATGGACCAATCAAAATTCTTTGAACAATTTAAGTAAAGGGTCACCCAAGGAACATTCCTGCAAAGTTTGGTCAAAATTGGCCCACTGGTTTGAGAGGAGAAGATTTTTAAAGAAAAAGTTAACGGACGCACGGACGCACGGACGCACGCACGACGGACACACCGCCATGACAATAGCTCGCTGGCCTTCGGCCAGTGGAGCTAAAAATCACTTCGGACGGACGGACGGACGGACGGACGGAATGACGGACGGACAGGACGGACGGACGGACGGACAGACAAAGCGGCGACTATATGCTCTCCCTTCGGGGAGCATAAAAACCTGGAAGGAATTGCGTTCACGAGGCTGAAATATCATTAAGCCCCAGAGACTAGGATTGAAGGGGGCATAATTCAGGCAAAAATCAATGAACCATAAAATCCTTAATTCATGCACATCTACCAATTAAGGTAATAACATCCACCAAGTTTCATTAGGATCCAGTCAGAATCTTAGGAGTAGTTGCGTTGACAAGGCTGCAATTTCAATCAGCCCCAGAGATGGGGGCATAACTCTGGCAAAAATCAATGAACCATAAAATCCTTCCTACATGCACATCTACTAATTGAGGTGATAACATTGACCAAGTGACATTAAGATCCAGCCAGAAACTTAGGAGGAGTTGCGTTGACAAGCCTGCAATTTCAATAAGCCCCAGAGACTAAGTTTTTAAGGGGCATAACTCAGGCAAAAATCGACGAACCATAAAATCCTTCCTTCATGCACATCTACCAATTGAGGTGATAATATTGACCAAGTTTCATTAAGATCCAGCCAGAAACTTAGGAGTTGCGTTGACAAGGCTTCAATTTCAATAAGCCCTAGAGACTAAGTTTTTAAGGGGCATAACTCAGGCAAAAATCGACGAACCATACAATCCTTCCTTCATGCACATCTACCAATTGAGGTGATAACATTGACAAAAAGACATTAAGATCCAGCCAGAAACTTAGGAGGAGTTGCGTTGACAAGGCTGCAATTTCAATAAGCCCCAGAGACTAAGTTTTTAAGGGGCATAACTCAGGCAAAAATCGACGAACCATAAAATCCTTCCTTCATGCACATCTACCAATTGAGGTGATAACATTGACTAAGTTTCAAGAAGATCCAGCCAGAAACTTAGGAGGAGTTGCGTTGACAAGAAAAGTGGACAGACGTACGGACGGATGGACGGACGGACAGACGGAGAAGATGACGCCAATATACGTCCGCCTCCGGCAGCGTATAAAAATTTAAGGATGTTGTAATTGACAATTTCAAATAAATGAACTGCTGTATTCCAAAGCCTTTATTTTGTGTGGCGGCAAATGCATCACTCTGTAGGAATTATTAACAAGAGTGCCATCGTCACAATATACGCCGCCACTTATAAAACTTGAGACAAAAAAATGACATTGACAAGGATTTATAAATATTCACTGAAAAACCTTTAAAAAATTGTGTTCACAAAGAGGTTTTTATAAATATCCAGTGAAAAACCTGGAAGGAATTGCATTCACGAGGCTGAAATATCATTAAGCCCCAGAGACTAAGATTGAAGGGGGCATAATTCTGGCAAAAATCAATGAACCATGAAATCCTTCCTTCATGCACATCTACCAATTGAGGTGATAACATCCACCAAGTTTCATTAAGATCCAGCCAGAAACTTAGGAGGAGTTGTGTTGACAAGGCTGCAATTTCAATAAGCCCCAGAGACTAAGTTTTTAAGGGGCATAACTCAGGCAAAAATCAACGAACCATAAAATCCTTCCTTCATGCACATCTACCAATTGAGGCAGTGTTCTGCCAAGGATTTTGATAGGATGAGACAAATGTCTCACTGACCCTAAAAAGTTTGAGACATTTCTGAAAATAAGGGGACATTCATAAAATTAACATCTATGGAATAGAAAAAAAGATATAAAATGAATTACCTAGAATTTACTAAAGCTAGTTAATGAGCAAGACTGTGGTAGTTGATGAGCATCGAATTGTCCCTGAGCATATATCCTGTTACACCTTTACCAGAGCTAGTCATTACTGTGGCTCCATAAACCCATTACAATGAATGTGTTAATCTTCGTATTTTCATGCCATAAAACGTTTTTCCATATCATATTCTAACCAAGAATACTCCCGTAACCATTTCTCTTGAAAATGTCGGATGGGGGCAGTTTACCGTGTTTCGGTAGCTCTATTGGGGGCCGCCGTATCGGTAGATGTAGAGGGTTCAGGCTTAGTTACGGCGTGATCGGCGATTGAGGAATCAGTCCTTCCTTTTCCGAAATAACTTAGAATTATTCGGGGCTTTTTAGCTGAAGTTTCTGACATTTTGTTTACGCAAATGCGGTCGACGGAAAGAGGAACGAATGACTAGATTTTTCTCGATAATCAATTGGCCAGATATCGCGGACCTGATGGTCCGGCAACCAATCATAATCGAGTAAAATATAACGGTGTCGCCGTGAAAATCACTTTCGATCATAAAATTCACTCGATTGCCCCCCGTAAATTACGATTTTTTACTGTGCGACAGAAATCGCTATGGACATAATTCTTTGGCGACATTTTCAATTTTTTTGCGAGAAAATCGCAAATACGCGGCCTTGGCAGAACACTGTTGAGGTGATAACATTGACCAAGTTTCATTAAGATCCAGTCAGAAACTTAGGAGGAGTTGTGTTGACAAGACTGCAATTTCAATAAGCCCCAGAGACTAAGTTTTTAAGGGGCGTAACTCAGGCAAAAATCGACGAACCATAAAATCCTTCCTTCATGCACATCTACCAATTGAGGTGATAACATTGACCAAGTTTCAAGAAGATCCAGCCAGAAACTTAGGAGGAGTTGCGTTGACAAGCCTGCAATTTCAATAAGCCCCAGAGACTAAGTTTTTTAGGGGCGTAACTCAGGCAAAAATCGACGAACCATAAAATCCTTCCTTCATGCACATCTACCAATTGAGGTGATAACATTGACCAAGTTTCAAGAAGATCCAGCCAGAAACTTAGGAGGAGTTGCGTTGACAAGGCTGCAATTTCAATAAGCCCCAGAGACTAAGTTTTTAAGGGGCATAACTCAGGCAAAAATCAACGAACCATAAAATCCTTCCTTCATGCACATCTACCAATTGAGGTGATAACATTGACCAAGTTTCAAGAAGATCCAGCCAGAAACTTAGGAGGAGTTGCGTTGACAAGAAAAGTGGACGTACGTACGGACGGATGGACGGACAGACGGAGAAGATGACGCCAATATACGTCCGCCTCCGGCGGCGTATAAAAACCATGTTCAACGACTACGTTTCATTGCAGGCCTTATTCACTTTACCAGTAACCATCCCTGCGTTCAGTAAGACAAAATGTTAGCTAACGTTGGCAACAGTCGCAACTTCTTTACAAAATTGACAGAATTGACCGAGTATTCCAAATGAAACGGCTAACATTTTGTCTTACTGAACGCAGCCGAGGTGTTTTGATCACATCTCTACCTAGTATTAACACATAAACCAAATCTGAGCAACCAATTGCTCATCACACAAAAGCTGGAGGTCTTAACCATGAATTCCTGTAAGTGTTGTTTTTCTTAGAAAGAACTACCATATCCTTTCTAAGCCTAAAGCAGCTCATCCAATTCAGATAAACAATCATCCATCCATTGGTGAGAGACACAGTAAGGGATTGAACCCATTTGGATCACCAAGGACAACTCTTATCAAATCATACCTTGGATGCATCTCGTAGAACTACTTTCAGACTATGAATAGAATAGAATAGAACAACAATTCAAAACGTTCGTATGTGACTTATGTCAACAATGACGCGACAATGATACTGAAATACATTGTTTGCAGTTGCAGTGTCCTCTCTTTTTAGAATGATTACAACCTGCAAGTCCCGCAAGTTGCCATGGTTGTGCATTTGGTTGACCTCGAAAACTACTTTATGAAGCGTAGCTACTTCCGGCTAAGAAATCGGATTTTTTTCAAGATTTCTTCATACACACACTTCCGAGTCGATGATTCGATCTTTGGTCGATATTATCCGAGGATATCCGAACGGGATTGAACCCAGGACCCTATGACTTGGAGTCCAACATGCTCAGGGCAAGAATTTCTCCCTCAAAATGGCTTGCAATATTTTGCTTATGGCTTTTGAAACCACTAGCAAAAAGACAAATTCACTTGCAATCTGGTTTTATCAATTATAAAGGTTTTCATTTTGAAAAATAAATGTCCAAAGCCTAGTACAATTATTTAATATTTGCAAGTTGTTATGAAAGCCTTTTTCAGGCTGCATTGGTACAACTTGTAGGTTGGGAATATTTTTCCACTCACCACAAAAATCTAGTGTCAGATAGAATCACTAGCAATTTTTAATTTTAACTAGCAAATTGCCAGTATGGTAGTGGAAATTCGAGCCCTGATGCTAATAACAGCACTATGGCCGCACCAAAGAACAGATCTATACACACCTATTTATCTGCTGCACAAATTCAACCAGTGTTCTCTCTCTTCCGGCCGGCGCAATTCTTGTATGAACAGCAACATCTTTCATGACTGTGAAGTCAGCACGCACATCATCCGATAAACCTGAAGTCCAAAAATTAATTTCATTCATCCCAGTACTAGTCCGAGTCTGTAAAATATCAGACTTGGCCAAAATCAAAGATGTTGGCTTGCAAAATGAGAATTTAATTAATGCAGGGTTTTCAATAAGATTTGAAGTAGGAGGCTGAAGAGGAACTGCGGGAGGCTGGGGGGTCCTTGCCTCAGCAGGGGTCAAAGGGGCAGCACTGCTTGTCAAACGATTCTAGGCGGCAGAAATTTGATATTAGGCGGTCAATTTGGCCGCCTGCCGCCTCTTAATGAAAACCCTGTTAATGTGAATAAAATTTTACATTAGTTTACACACATACATGAGTTACAGGAGGTTTTTTCCACCATAGTCTTGTGGGGAATCAAAAGCTTTGACAGGTGGGATGCGAGTAAACAAACAAACCTGTAAGGGTACATAACTCTGGAAACAAGTACAAACATTCTATTTGTCAGCTTCAGATGTCCTTTTTCTTGAGGATTCAGAAGAAAACATGTCATTGAAGATTGAGAAAGTAAACAAACCTGTAAGGGTACATAACTCTGGTAACAGATATAAACATTCTGTTTGTCAGCGTCAGATGTCATTTTTCTTGAGGTTTCAGAAGAATACTTGTCATTGAAGATTGAGAAAGTAAACAAACCTGTAAGGGTACATAACTCTGGAAACAGATATAAACATTCTGTTTGTCCTTGTTGGATGTCCTTTTTCTTGAGAATTCAGAAGAATACTTGTCAATGAAAATTGAGAAAGTAAACAAACCTGTAAGGGTACACAACTCTGGTAACAGATATAAACATTCTGTTTGTCAGCGTCAGATGTCGTTTTTCTTGAGGATTCAGAAGAAAACTGGTCAATGAAGATTAAGACAAGAGCCGTCAGAGACGGACAATGCTCCCCGATTAAGGCATTGTCACAATAAATGTATGCCATGCAGAGCTAACAAACGTTAAGCCCCCTTTTTCCATGACATACTTTTTATACGCAAATTTAAAGTAGTTTCTTGTCAAGGGCATCTGATTTGCTACTCAAATATGAAATTTCATCAAATTCTGACCATTAGACTATGAGAAATTAGAGAAAAAGTGTATTTGACCTTAAGTCCCCTTTTCCCATGACGAGGCCTCAAATCCAAAAACTGGGAAAAGTACATCAGCATTATGTCATAGGGAGTTCACATGGTAAGTTTCATTTGATTTGGCCCAAGGGTTATAGAGAAATCGCTTCGGACGGACGGACGGACGGAATGACGGACGGACGAAGCGGCGACTATATGCTCTCCCTTCGGGGAGCATAGAAATAAGACAAACCTGTCAGGGTACACAACTCTGGTAACAGATATAAACATTCTGTTTGTCCACGTCGAATGTCTTTTTTCTTTGGCCTGGATACCAGCAATGGCTGCATATCGTCTGTGACTGTAATGCCGTAGCTCTGAAAAGTAAACAGAGATTGCACTAAAATGTGTTTGTGAATCACAAATGCCCCCCAACGGGCCGATGTTAAGTTCTTGGACAGACAAGACATGGGTTAAACAATATATTGATTCAAGCCATACTTTTGAGATTTTTATAAACACAGACTCTTTATCTGGTACAACAGATAGAACCAGTCTATTTTAAGCACAACTTGACAAGATACATCCCTCTTCTTCAAAATATTGTGTTAAGAATGCTCAAATAAGCTATGTTTTACCTTTTGATAATACTCTTTGTAGGTAATTTCTGTTCCGTTGCTCAACTTGAATGTGTCTGTTGGATGTTTGTCCCAGTCCAAGTCATCTACCCTGTATGTCTTATTGTTGTATCTAAATGGAAACAATTATACAACAATAATTTTATGCAGGGTTCTCCCCAGAATAATTTGAAGCTGTAGTGGCAGTATCGTTGAAGCTTACAATATACTGTTAATGCAAATAATCGTGAATAAACTAGATGCCGAAGGGCAACATGTCGAGCCCGCTCATTTTGAAGAAAGAAGACCATACCTATGTCTACAGCTGTCATTACAATGGCGTTGTAAAAGTGGGGACAAAATAAGTTGGAATGATGGGGATCATGGTGAGACAGTTTATTGTTCACAAAATATTACATGTCTATGTATTTATAACGAGATACCAGAATGGATTAATTTGAGTATACATATGTGACCCGTCACGCTAAAAGGGACGTTATGCTAAGTCCATAAAACCAAATTCCGAGAAATATACCAGACCAAGCAGAAGTCCATCCGATGTCGTATTTGGAAAACGAAAATATTGTAAGGTAGAGAAAACATTCTAGATTCAGAAAATACTTAGCGACACTCCGCCTTACTGAGCTTGACATTTGTGCCAAGTTAAGGAATGGCCCGGACAAGCAAAAATCAACTCATTTTTTACATTTGACCTCAAAGTTTGACCTTGACCTTTCATCTTGGAATCTGGTTCTTGCACGCGACACTCCATCTTACTGAGCTTGACATTTGTGCCAAGTTATTTCTGAATCCCTCCATCCATGGTGAAGTTATGGCCCGGACAAGCAAAAATCATCTCATTTTTGACATTTGACCTCCAAGTTTGACCTTGACCTTTGAGCTTGGAATCTGGTTTTTGCACGCGACACTCCGCCTTACTGAGCTTGACATTTGTGCCAAGTTATTTCTGAATCCCTCCATCCATGGTGAAGTTATGGCCCGGACAAGCAAAAATCATCTCATTTTTGACATTTGACCTCCAAGTTTGACCTTGACCTTTGAGCTTGGAATCTGGTTCTTGCACGCGACACTCTGCCTTACTGAGCTTGACATTTGTGCCAAGTTATTTCTGAATCCCTCCATCCATGGTGAAGTTATGGCCCGGACAAGCAAAAATCATCTCATTTTTGACATTTGACCTCCAAGTTTGACCTTGACCTTTGAGCTTGGAATCTGGTTCTTGCACGCGACACTCTGCCTTACTGAGCTTGACATTTGTGCCAAGTTATTTCTGAATCCCTCCATCCATGGTGAAGTTATGGCCCGGACAAGCAAAAATCTTCTCATTTTTGACATTTGACCTCCAAGTTTGACCTTGACCTTTGAGCTTGGAATCTGGTTCTTGCACGCGACACTCCGCCTTACTGAGCTTGACATTTGTGCCAAGTTATTTCTGAATCCCTCCATCCATGGTGAAGTTATGGCCCGGACAAGCTCCATCCGGACGGACGCACGCACGCACGCACTAACGCACGCACGCACTAACGCACATACACCGAACCGCCATTGTGACAACTATGTCGAGCTCACCGCAAGCGGGCTCGACAAAAACATAATGGGAAAAGAAGAAATTGCTCATTATGAGCAATTTCTTCTTTTCCCATCAGTTTTTATGTAAATTTATTGTATAAAATACCTTAATTCATCAGTTTTTGACATGAAATAACTAAAATTCCTCAATATGGTGACCATTTTGAACAAATTAAGCTGTGGGGTGCTTTTGAAGCTGTAGGGGCATAACACTGATATAGATGAAGCTGTAGAGGGACCGATACAGCTTATTGGGCTGGGGAGAACACTGTTATGTGATTCTGTGTCTCTTATTTGTACACCCACAAACAATCCCTGGTTTTCGCTGCCTAACAGGAAATGCTTGTGAAAACATTAGGGGTGAAACGGTTTACCGGTATACCGATAAACCGCGGTCTGCTCAAATGAAAAACCGGTAACCGGTTCGGATTCTACCGTACCGGTTTTTCTGCTGTTTGCTAACTACTCTTTGTTTTATCGGAAAGTCAAGTATTTTCGTAATATCTATCAGAAATCAATTGAGCATTTTCACCACTTCATAAGTTGTTTCATATCTGTTCTGTTGTGTGGTTTGATTTTAACGAAGATCAAAATCCGTGAAAACTAATTACACTTCTCTTATTTACGTATAAGGCGAGTACGACCAGAATAATGTTCTTTGAAAAGACGCGATTAAAACAGTTCGATTAATTTTATGAAACTTTTAAAACTTGCATGGTAAGTTGCGACCGATTAAATAATACTCATTACTAAGCAATATTTAGGATCGTAAATGCTGGAATATTTTTCATTTGAAAAATCAGTGTTTCAATATGTTCGATTTTATTTTGCGGGAGAGTACAATCGATCGCACCGATCTCTCGTTTTTGTCGAGATTTGACAATTTTCACTTTGCAGCTGCTGCTGTATTTTTAACACACTAAATTGAGAACTTTTGGATCTGTAGTTTAACCCTTTGGTGTCACCGTGTGTAAACCATCCGAAAATGTGAAGAATGGCTCAGATATTTTACTCATGAACGAGATATTTCGTTATTAGATTTAATTCTATGGAAATTACCAGTTTTGTTTTCTTTCATTCTTCGAAACTCAAACGATTCTAGCCGACCGAAAATTGATTTGAGGCGGTCATTTTGACCGGCTCTTAATGATAACTCATATCAATGCAATTATTTCATCCATTGCCAAGACAAATAAAATTAAGACTGGTTTGATTTAAAAGTGGGTTCATGTTTGCGATCTGCAAAGAAATTTCTGATTGTAGGCCTATTTTTTTCCCATAAACAACTAATATTTGGCATGGCTGGTTTAAAAGTATTGTCAGAGGAAAAATCATTGTAGATTGTAGATCTTGTCTGCTAGCATGGAAAGTATTCACAAAGCAAAATCTGGTTATGACATTCCTTATAGGAACAATGTTGGAAAACATTGCTGCAAAATATGATTTTGCTGGCCTTTAATCATTTTTTGATTGTTTATAATATCTGTGCATGCATTTGATTTGATTTTGAAGGTTGATTGAATTGAAAGAAAGAGTTCCCAACACTGTACTAGTGTCGTTTATCACACATTGAACACATGCACCTAAGAGTGATTACAAGTAGTCAAATATGATATATGTCAGTAATACAGCGTATTGCAATACGTATTGCAATACGGGTCAGCTGTATTGCAATATATTGCAATACGGTTTTTGCCGTATTGTTTCACCCTTAGAAAACATCAAGGCAAAAAGAAGGAAATGCTGGTTACAATTTTTTCCCTCCTTTTTCAACAATATTTTCTGTGTGACAATGAACAATTTTTGTTCTTTACCAGCACACACTTTGTCAGTTTGAAGAAACTTTCAAATTATGAATTTTTGTTTTCCTGTATCAATTCTTGTGTTATTTTTTAATTTCCATGTTTAAGACTACTTCGACACGATATCAATAGCATAACCATAATGACATGGTTAGAGTTGCTATTTCTTAAAACCATTTAGAGCTCATAATAACAAGTGATTGTATAAACAAGAGCCGTCAGAGATGGACAATGCTCCCCGAATAAGGCATTGTCACAAAAAACGTATGCCAATGCAGAACTAACATAAAGCTAGCAAATGTTAAGCCCCCTTTTTGCACGACATAATTTTTATAACCAAATTTCACATAGTTTATTGTCAAGGGCATCTGATTTACTACTCAAATATGAAATTTCATCAAATTCTGACCATTAGACTAGGAGAAATTAGAGAAAAACTATATTTTACCTTAAGTCCCCTTTTCCCATGACGAGGCCTCAAATCCAAAAACCGGGAAAAGTACATCGGCATTATGTCATAGTGAGTTCACATGGTAAGTTTCAATTGATTTGGCTCAAGGATTATGGAGAAATCACTTCGGACGGACGGACGGACGGACAGGACGGACGAACGGACAGACAAAGCGGCGACTATATGCTCTCCCTTCGGGGAGCATAACAAACTACAGTCGTGACACGTTAATCCGGCCACTATCGTTTCCCACAGGGTTGTCCGGATTAGCCGTTTTTCCGGATAAACAAATTTTGACAGACGCCGCAGATTTTCTGTAGTTGTTGTTGTATTATTAGGCGCGTCGTTAGAGTCACAGTTGCATGAATTCTCGTAATCTCAGGGGCGAAATTAATAATTTTGTGTTTAATGTACGTACAGTTTATAAATGTTGGAAGTTTGTTTGGTCCGATAATTTTCGCATACCGACCAACCGAAATCAAGAATGTTCATTTACGTCATCCATATTTCAAGCACTTGCTCACACGCGCCGTTTTTGTAAACATTGCATAGTATGCGTTACCAAATTTGGAAAGCACGCTCTCGCGAGAAAAAATCATGTGATTTGGTTGGGAGAATAAATTGTAATATTCCGACTTTAGCACTAGATTATTCGTAACCGAGAAAACAATTCTTGGGAATTAATAGATCTTGTTATAACACTCGTAAGTATCCACATCTTATTCCTTTCCCAAACAAGACCTGGTTTTGACGACCCTAATAGGACAGGCTTGGGAAAACATTGAAACAATAGAAGAAACTGCTGATAACCAGCAGTTTCTCCTTTTGTCTCAATATTTTCTGACCTATTTTGCACACAAATGGTTTCTTTCTTTACATTCAATTTGTCGTCTGCAGCAGCTTTCAATTTGGACCACCCTAAAATGTTGTCGTTTGGGAAAGGGTTAACTCAAGATTGTTTTCCCCTCAAACTTAACAAATGTCGATATGCATTGTTACGTGTTTGTACACACACGTGTGTAATATGTATTGGAAAGTTGAGTGCAATCAAGCGTCGCCAGTTAGACACTCGTGTCAAACAGTTAATTGATACGTTAATCTAATCAAACGAGTTGACAATAGATAGTAATTATCGTGTGCTTCATCCGGATGGCCAACCCTTGATTCGGATTATCGGAGCATATTTGAACAGTTTTACGGTTTTCGTTCCTGATTTTTTCTGTCCGGTTCCGGAACGTGAATTTCCGGATTAATGTGTACAATTTATGAATAAAAAATCCGTTCCCAAGAAATTATTTCCGGATATTGAATATTCCGGATTAATGACGTCCGGATAAACGCGGCCCGACTGTAGTATCTTCCTTCAAGCCATAAATTTTTGACAGGGTTGCCACTGGTCAGCGAAAATAAAATTCCCTGACAAAATTGGAAAATTCCCTGACATGTTTCGTCGCGGTTATTTCGCGGTAACTCGCTATTCCTTAAAGCAATTTTTAAAGGTAATGTTGATAAGCATTAATTTTATGGCACTGCATCTTATTTATTTCAAAATTCCCTGACAATCGCCTGACATTTGCCACTATTTTCAAATTTCTCTGACAGTTCATAAAATTCCCTGACAATTCCCTGAACTTGAAAATTTTTTAATTACCCTGACTTTTCCCTGACACGTGGCAACCCTGTTTGATATTCTATTCTGTGCTCTGATTTTCAGAATGAAACTTAACTTTGTTCTTGTGGTGCTTTTAATGCTCATTTCTTTTGCTTTTCAGTGCAATGACATAGCTTTATTTTGTTCATTAACAAGTCAAAGTTTCAACAAAATATTCAAGATATTGTTTAGGACTGATCAGGAGCTACATACAGGTAAAAGGTGGTCATGTCTTCTCTAAATGCAAAATACTATTCATTGCAAAGCAGGTTTTCATTATTATCATTCATCTCCAAAAGATTCAATAAATGAGTAATTTTAGAATGACTTTAAAGCCTCTTAATATAGAATACCTGTAATGCGGCCATTTCATGCAGTCATTTTGAGATTCATAAAACAATACATTTTTTCCAGCGTTATTGTTTCGTAGCGAAACTTATGCAGGCACGGTCATAAACATTCGGCGTTGGAAGGTTCCTACGGCGAATGTTTTCGATGTCGACAGAATAATTTCGAAGTTGCGAAAATTTCATTAGGGGTTTACTACCTTAATTGTTGCTCTGCTGACCCTTGAAACAAATGCTTACCTTGTTAAAACAATAGATCCAACAAATTTTCTTTTCGTATCATCATAGAATCTTTCCCCACTTCTGTTGTACATTTCGTACATGATGTCCAATACGGTGTCAGAGCGTAGAATTTTGTGGGAAATGTCACAACTCAGGAGAACGTTGGCCTCGTATTGCAAAATGGAAGTGATGAAACCTGGCATTACTTGCAATCTGAAAATTGTTAGAGACAATGAAAACATGCAAACAACAAACATGCAATTTTTTAGACTGCATACCTTGTTAAAACAATTGATCCAATAAATTTTTTTTTGACGTCATAGTCGAATCTGTCTCCACTTCTATTATACATTTCATACATCATGTCCAATATGGTGTCTGCGCGTAGAATTTTGTGAGAAATGTCACAACTCAGGAGAACATTGGCTTCATATTGTAAAATGGAGGTGATGAAACCTGGCATTACTTGCAATCTGAAAATTTGTGTAAGAAAGTCATAACAGTTATACCATACAAGGGTCTCAATGACTTTTGGACCACAAAGGACTCGAGACAGAGGTTTTCCTTTGTTTTCCTTATTTACCCTGAATTCCCCAGTGCTTCTGAAACAAGTTGCCCGACTTGTCCGTTCAGTGGCGTTTACCTGTACGGACAAGCAGATTTTGAAAGCTAGGTTGTCCGTGGACAAGTGAAAATTCCTGTTATAATAAAAAGACTTTTTCTCTTTTTCTCACAATTTTTTCATACAATGTAATTACTGATAGTTAAATGTACAAATTTGTTGAAGACAATAGCTAGACAGTCATAATAGATATGCAATAAACAAATGAAGCTATTGAAAAGTATATGGGTTTTGTACGGACAAGTTGAATTCTGATAGGGACAATTCAATTTTGGATCAACACTTGTCCATGGACAAGTAGATTTTCAAAATATTTCAGAACCACTGTTACCAATGTACTATTTACGAACAAAGCAGGGGAATGATACCCAATTAGAATGGTTAAATCTTTAACCCTCATCTAAAGACTCTTCATGAAACCCTTGCCATATCTTTTGATCACATGCAGTTAATACTTTTAGGTTGAAATATTACCAGACAAGATTTGCTTGTTTTTTCCTTAATAAGGCCTTATTCAAACAGTTTTTTGTAATACTTTAATCAATATTTGAATTAAATTTCTCAATGGTTTTGGTTGAAACAGATAGATACTGGACTTATCCTATGCCGTTTGTTTGTTCTAATTCAGCAGGACAAAGGTCAGTCTCAAAGATAGTCTTTGTATCGATTGGTTTATTGGCATTTTTAACTGCTATGGTCATATTGCAGAGGCTGGAGCACCTAACCATAGATTCCAGTTGTTTCTCATACCACTACTCAGGGTTGCCACTCAACTTTCATTTCAAAATTCCCTGACTTTTCCCTGATTTTTCCCTGACTAAAGACCATTTTCCATACATACAACCGCAGAGTTTTCTTACACTTTTTCTTGTATTTTTAAATAATAGTTAAACCCAAATGTTTCTAACGGCCTCCCAACTCCCCATACAGAGGTCCTCACCCACCAAAACCTCAGCTGGCATCACTAGAGAACTCAACATATGTAAATTGCTTGGCTTTATTCAGAAAAATAAGTATTTTGTTCTAAAATCGGCTATTTTTTCTTCAAAGACAAGTTAATTCCTATAAGCATGTTAAACCTTCTAAAATATAATTGTCAGGGGCATACTCTAACTCAGGATTTTGTCATTTTTGAGCCAATTCATTTGTGTGTTGAGTGCCATTCCAGCAAGCCATGCCAGTGGAGACAAGAGAGGACATTTTCATTTCTTTTAAGGGGGGTTCGGGGGTCTCCCCGAGAAAATTGGGAAAGTATGGTGAGATTTGATGGCATCTGAGGTCTGTTTTTCAAAATTTTACCCAAAAAGATCATATTTGAAAACCATCAATAATATGATTTTCAGAACTGGATTCTACCTTAGCCATTATAATTTTGAAATTCCCTGACTTTTCCCATTTTTCTAATTTTCCCTGACTCAAATCAAAATTCCCTGACTTTTCCCTGACCTGGAAAAAATATCATTTTCCAGACTTTTTTCCCTGACCGTGGCAACCCTGCTACTACCACAACACCGCAACTGAGCCTCCAGCTGCTCACCCACATAGGTTAATGATATCAAACCATTGGTGGGTGACATTTGTCAGAGAGGATATTTGCCGCGACCGGGTATCAAACCAGGAACCTCTTTAGTAAAGTAGTAATAGGCAGATGGGCTACCAACTGTGCTAAGGCCATGGCCAGTCTTTGTACGGGAATATCTTTACTTACCTATGTTGTGGAATAGACACCGCAAGGGAAGGATTGTAGTAATTCCTCCCGATTTGCTTCATTTCTATCATGGCCAACACCCTGTAAATAAAGTCACATTTTGTGGTTACTTTCATATTTGTTGAATGTTTAACCCTTTCTCAAACACAAAATTTTAGGGTGGTCCAATTTGATTACCGCTGCAGACGACAAAATAGATGATACTAAAGGTATAATATGTGATTTATATAGCTCAGAAAACATTGAGGCAAAAGGAGAAACTACTGGTTATCAGCAGTTTCTTCTTTTGTCTCAATGTTTTCCAAAGCCTTTTCTCCTAGGGATGTCACAACCAGGGGCCCGCACTACTAACGATCGTATGTTTGATTTTTGCGCAATTACTTGTAACAACATCCCTGATTGGCTCAGTCGGATTTCTCGTGCAATCAGATGTCTTGTTACACAGTTTACACAAAAACTTGATTGTAAGATGTTTAGTAATACGGGGTCCAGGTCTTGTTTGGGAAAGGGTTAACATGCTTGATCAACACCAGCTAATACATATGTCAAAGTCAGAATGTTTGCAGATTGGCAAAGAATGGCAACAAATTTTGTGCTAAAAATAGAATGGGTTTTGGGTTTATCAGTATGTATTTATTAATCATTGGCGTTAAAAAATCTCGTAACTACAGCTTGAATCAAGCCGTAGCAGCTTGAATCAAACCGTAGTTACACGATTTTATAACAACACCTACAAAATACAATTGCTTGTCCAAAATTACGTCGACAGTTACTTGAATAAAATCGTTCCCTATTAAACTTCAGTAGAACAACTAAATTCAAAGGGATTGCAAACAATATTGAGTGTGTGGTATTGTACAATTTTTGAATTTTTTGTGAAGAACACATTAAAGGAAATGTAGAAATTGCTTGCCTAAATCAATTTCATTTAATTTTCATTGTAATGGATGACACCCAAAGATGCAATTAGTGTATTTTAGTGTCTTACCGGCGAAATATGATGTTATACACCTGGATGCACGATGGAGAGGTAGGAGGTAACTCGTTCGTCAGCTTGATGGTTATCTGTACTTGAGTGTTATCAGTATTTCTTTGTGAATACACTTCCGTGACCTGCAATATTACAAATAGGGATCAATGTTATTAAATAAACAGTCAGACAAACACAATGATAACACTGTTATACACCTAGATGCACGATGGGGAGGTAGGAGGTAACTCGTTCGTCAGCTTGATGGTTATCTGCACCTGAGTGTTATCCGTGTTTCTCTGTGAATACACTTCTGTGACCTGCAATTACGAATAGGGATCAATTCATGAAATAAACAGTGGGTTTGTTCGTTTATTGGGGTTTTACACTGTTTTCAACTAAGGTCATATCACGACGGCTGGAGCACCTAACCATGGATTCCTGTCGTTTCTCATACCAGGACTACCCTTACCGAGCCTCCAGCTGCTCCCCCACATAGGTTCACGATATCAAAATGAACAGTCGGACAAGCACAATGATAAAACATCTACATTGGTAAAAGCTCGCCTATTTTTAGCACAATATTTTCACGCTATCTAGCTGGTGAACATCAGTATCTCCAGAAGTTTTTCTCAAAATCATGACCTAGACTTTTCATACATGGCTGACAAAAAATGCCTTGTAAGAAGGTTTAGGAATATATGCATGGGAATTATAAACCTGTCATCCATGATTCAAAAGTATTACAGTCACTGTCTGAAATAGCCCAAACCCTTACATTCTACAAAATAGTCACATATTAAAAGCAAATCAATTTCAAAGTAAAATTTTTTTTGTGAATGTTGACAAGTTTCAATTTTTGACATTTGACCAAACTTGACTCCCAAACAAGACCTAGTTCTGTCGTCCCAAGGCAAAAGAAGAAGTGCTCCTTTTGCCTCAATATTTTCTTAGCTATATTGTATGCAAATCCAACCTTGATTAGCTTTCATTTTGTTGTCCGCAGTAGCTTTTGAATTGGACTACCCCAAAATACTGACGTTTGGGAAAGGGTTAAACCATTACCATATGAGAAAATTTTGGACAGTTCCATTTTGAAAGGTGTTGCAGATGACAATTACTAGTCAATGAAATTTTAAAAATATTTTAATTTTTGGTTAGAAAACATTGTGGAAAATGAAGAAATTGCTTGTCACAAGCAATTTCTTCATTTTCCTCAATGCTTTCCAAAGCCATTACATTGGAAGGAGACAAAAGGCGTCACTGAGTGGTAAAGGGTTAACCCATTACCAAACCACAAAATGTAAGGGTGGTCCAATTCGAAAACTTCTGTAGACGACTAAACGGATGTTGATAAAGATAAAATTTGGGCAAAATGTAGCTCAGAAAATATTGAGACAAAAGGAAAAATTCCTGATTAAAAGCAATTTCTTCTTTTGTCTCAATGTTTTGCCAAGCCTATTTTCTCAGGGACGTCAAACCAGGTACTGTTTAGAAAAGGGTTAAGCTACATACCTCTTGCTGTAGACGTTTTGGCAGGTATAGTGTGTAGCCATCAAAGGCCCTTGTCTGACCCAGCAATTCTTCATGGGAAAGGAGAAGTGCCAGTCTCATCTTCTTGGAGTCTATCTCCGGTTTAAAGTCTACACGGTACTGGTACAAATGCCAGTCCGGAGCCTGCTCCAATTGGAAGTAGTTTGAGATAACGGGTAAAGGACGACCAGACTGACCTGAAATTCATAACATGTTGATTAGTTTCCTTTCTCTAGTAATAATGGAGTTTTCAGCAACATTGCAGTCCTAACATGAAATTGCTTCTCTGCATTTTCTTCTTTTGTCAATTTTTTCCCAGGCCTTTCCAACCTAGGGCATCAGAAATCGTCGTGTGGGAATGGGTTAAAGCTATTCTAACAGTCCTGTTAAGAATCCAGCCAAAGGAACAGAGGAGACTTTTTGTTTCTTTCCTAAGGTTTTTTTGTATATTTTCTTAACCCATTACCAAACAGCAAATTTTTAAACAAGTCCAAAATGAAAGATGATGCAGACGACAAATTCAAGTGAATAGAATTTTACATTTTTGGTCATTTTGTATCGAAAACATTGTGGGAAATGAAGAAATTGCTTGTCACAAGCAATTCCTTCATTTTCCACAATGTTTTCTTAAGCCTTTATCTTGTGGGGAGTCAAAAGGCATCACTGTGTGGTAAAGGGTTAAGAGGTCTCTTTGTTTCTGTTTCTATTACAAATGCTTAAAGCTTTCTAAATGATAAACATCATCCACTCAGAAATTATTTAATTAACTAAGGATGACTGGTACCTGAAACATACTTGGGTATTTTAGCATCTGTACAACTTTAAATTAGGACTGATCTTAAATCCTTCCGAGTGAATTGGGAAAGATAGCAAAAGATAAGAGGGTGTGAAGTCATTCTAAATTCATTTCAAATCCAAACATAAGTTGTGGGTACTCATTTGAATCTTCCATGAGAAGATTTTAGACTAATGAGTAGTATTGAGTACTCACAACTTAGGATTTATTGAACATTACATAAGTATTGCATCTTGCAAGGCTTTCACTCCCTCTTATCCAAACTCAGAGATTTTAATTCAACTCACCAGTTTTGTCTGTCATGTGCGCTGGTCTCGTGTGAGGTTCCGAGAACCGATCCCGCCTTTGGCGCTTTTCTCCCAATCCCATCGCTTGCATTTCTTCCACGGGAGCCCTTGCTCCTTCACCTGCGCCCATGCCAGGCCTTGGTTCGCGCGCCCCACCTCTGTAGCAGGCACGCCCGCTGGCTGGAGGTGGACCACCGTTTCCATTTCCATTGCCGTCTTGATGGACCTGCTGTTGCTGTTGGTACTGTTGCTAAAAACAAAGATTATAATCATGCGACTTAGAATTTCTGATAATCTTCAATAACTGTCAATACTTGATCAATTTGAATTTGGTTTGAAGCAGAGAAGGAAGGAAAATGTTAGGAATAATATGGACGTGGTAGATTTTTAAACAACTGATAAAAAAGTTATTGAAGATAAACAAAAAATTTGGTTTATCTTCAATAACTTTTTTGACTGTTGATTTTTCAAAAATCAACCATGTCCATCTAATGCGTGACGTCTGTCCACATTCTCTGCTTCAAATCGAATTCAAATCTGTCTCGTATTAACAAAGTTATTGAAGATTTTCGGTAATTATTAATTTACATCACATGATTATCCACCGTGTAGAAACAAGATGTGTTGGTGAAACACAAATGCCCCCGAAATGGCCATTTTTTCTATAAATATGACATTATTTTATATTTGACCTTGACCTATATTCTTTCCGAAACTCGTCAGACCGACAGACATGTCTTGTAACTAGAAAGACCTGAAGGTCTTGAGTCGCTCCACAGGCCTGAGCTTCATTTAATATTTAATCCAAATCTTGATTAAATTGTTCAATACCTGTGGTTCTTAGAGCAAGAAGAATGTAAAACTAAATGTTTGCTACTTGGGAAAGGGTTGAAGGAAATTCCAGCTTAGGTCCATATTAGCAATGAATATTTTCCTTCTTCCAAACAGATCTAAATTTATTCATCAATTACTCCTTAATATCTAGCTATGTTTCTAACCAGATAATTGCCATTTCGGAAAGGGTTAGATGAAATGGAAGATAATTTCAGTTTTAATGAAAATCTTCCTTGTGCCAAATAGATCTATATTTAATTATGAATTGTAGATTTTCCTAAATATACCATATTTCTAATAAAACTTTTGCCATTTGGGAATGGGTGAAATTCCATTCACTGTACCTTTGAATTGACCCAGCCTAAAAATTTGCCATCAGATTCTGCAAATGGGTTAACACTTCACTATGACCCACTCTATTTAGTTAACACATTTGGGGACACACTGTGCCCTCTAAGTACACCCTTAACTCATTACCACACAGTGACTCTAAAACAAGAAAGTAAAGGAAAGAGTGGAAATTCCAGCTTAGGATGATACTGGCAATGTAAACTGATACATAGTCCATAAAATTGCTCAATGAACAATTGAAACTATTTATAGCTAGTTTAACCCATTTCCACACAAAGACACTTTTTGTCACCCGTCAAGATAACAGATTTGAAAACATTGTGGAAAGTGAAGAAATTGCATGTGACTATCACTTTCTTCATTTTCCACAATATTAACTTCCCCAGGAGACCAAAAATTAACCTAAAATTGTTGTCTGCAAGGTCTTAGAATTTAAACTAGCCTAAAATTTTGCCCTCTGGTAATGGGTTAACTTGTATCACATTTTCATGATAGTCACAAACAAAGCTCAAACAACACAATAATAACCACTCTGTTGTTACAATTAATACCCTTTGGGTGACCCTCTCTGCACTTCCAAATACACCCCTTCATAACCTCTAAGATAAATATACTGCAAGGAGTAACCCTTCCACCCATTTTTACACTTTACTCATTACCTGACTGAGTTTATGCCATATAAATGAGCTCTTAACTCAGGCAGTGAAATTCCGATCATACTGAAATATACACTCATGCAAGATCTACCAGTCAACAACATTCTGTCCAAATTTTCTATTGATTGGTCAATATTTGTTGTTGCTAGAGTGATAAAAAGCCAAAACGGACATTTTGATATTCAAGGGCAGATAACTCCAGACTTTCTTGTTCAATCTGAATCATTTTCAGGAATCTGAGAGAGGGTCACCCAAGGATCATTCCTGTGAAGTTTGATTGAAATCCATTTAGTAGTTTCTGAGAAGAAGATTTTTAAAGAACAAGAGATGTTTGTAAAACATATATGCCCCCTTCAAGTGCCTACATTTGATGTAGGTCAAAGTCCAAGGTCAAGTTAACAAGGTCCAAGGTCATGGTCAAATATGAAAGGTTTTGGTAGGAGGTGTCTATGTGTGAAATATCAAGGCTGTATATGTAAAATTAAAATGAAATATAGGCCAGATTAAAGTTTTTAAAAGTAGGGCAAATGCCAAGGTCAAGGTCATGGTCAAATGTGAAAGGTCTTGGTTGGAGGTGTCCATGTGTGAAATATCAAGGCTGTAGGTGTAAAAGGACATGATATATATGCCTGATTTCAGTCTTTTTAAAAGTAGGTCAAACTCCAAGGTCAATGTTGCAATATTCAAGGTCATGGTCAAATGTTAAAGGTCTTAGTAGGGGGTGTCTATGTGTGAAATATCAAGGATGTAGGTGTAATAGGACATAAGATAAAGGCTAGGTTAAAGATTTCTAAAACTATGTAAAAATCAAAGGTCAAGGTCACACAGGCCAAGGTCATGGTCATATGTGAATTTAGGTCTTGGTAAGAGGTGCACATGTGTAAAATATTGAGGCTGTATAGGTAACAGGACATGAGATATATGCATAGTTTAAGTTTTTATAAGTAGGTCAAACTCCAAGGTCAAGGTCCAAGGTCATGGTCAAATGTGAAATGTCTTGGTTGGAAGTGACCATGTGTGAAATATCAAGGCTATATGTGTAAAATGACATGAAATATAGGCCAGGTTAATGTATTATAAAAGTAGGTCAAACACCAAGGTCAATGTCACAAGGTCCAAGGTCATGGTCAAATGTGAAATGTCTTGGTTGGAAGTGACCATGTGTGAAATATCAATGCTGTATGTGTAAAATGACATAAAATATAGGCCAAGTTAATGTATTATAAAAGTAGGTCAAACACCAAGGTCAAGGTCACAAGGTCCAAGGTCATGGTCAAATATGAAAGGTCTCGGTCATAGGTGTCCATTTGTCAAATATCAAGGCTGTATGTGTAAAAGGACATGATATATCAGCTAGGTTAGAATTTTATAAAAGTAGGTAAAAGTCCAAGGTCAAGGTCACAAGGTCCAGGGTCATTGTCAAATGTGAAAGGTCTTGGTAGGATGTGTCCATGTGTAAAATATCTAGGCTGTATGTGTAATAGCACATGAGATATAGGCCCAGTTTATTTTTTTTAAAAGTAGGTCAAACTCCAAGGTCAGGGTCACAAGGTCCAAGGTCATAGTCATATGTGATAGGTCTTCGTCGGAGGTTTCCATGTGTCAAATATCAAAGCTGTATGTGTAAAAGGACCTGATATATCGGCCAGGTTGAAGTTTTTAAAATGTAGGTCAAACTCCAATGTCAAGGTCACAAGGTCCAAGGTCAAGGTCAATTGTTAAAGGTCTTGGTAGGCGGTGTCCATGTGTGAAATATCAAGCCTGTATGTGTAATAGGTCATGAGATATATGCCCGGTTTAATTTTTTTTAAAGTAGGTCAAACTCCAAGGTCAAGGTCACAAGGTTCAAGGTCATGGTCAAATGTGAATGATGTTGAAAGGAGGTATCTATGTGTGAGATATCAAGTCTGTATGTGTAAAAATACATGAGATATAGGCAAGGTTAAGAATTAAGTGTAAAAATCAACAAAGGGCAATAACTCCAAGAAGTTGATCGGCAAGGATATGGTTCTTGTGCACTGCACCTCTCCATAATGAGATCTATCCACCTGTAAAGTTTCATGATTCTACCTTACATACTTTTTGAGTTGTGCTCTGGACAAGAATCAAGTTATAAAATCAACAAAGGGCAATAACTCAAAAATTTTGATCGGCAGAGTTACGGTTCTTGTGCACTGTACCTCTCCATAATGAGATCTATCCACCTGTAAAGTTTCATGATTCTACCTTATATACTTTTTGAGTTATGCTCCGGACAAGAATCAAGTTTGAAAATCAACAAAGGGCAATAACTCCAAAAATATGATCAGCAGAGTTACGGTTCTTGTGCACTGCACCTCTCCATAATGAGATATATCCACCTGTAAAGTTTCATGATTCTTCCTAACATACTTTTTGAGTTATGCTCCGGACAAGAATCAAGTTTGAAAATCAACAAAGGGCAATAACTCCAAAAAATTGATTGACAGAGTTACGGTTCTTGTGCACTGCACCTCTCCATAGTGAGATCTATCCACGTGTAAAGTTTCATGATTCTACCTTACATACTTTTTGAGTTGTGCTCTGGACAAGAATCAAGTTATGAAATCAACAAAGGGCAATAACTCAAAAATTTTGATCGGCAGAGTTATGGTTCTTGTGCACTGCACCTCTCCATAATGAGATCTATCCACCTGTAAAGTGTCATGATTCTACCTTACATACTTTTTGAGTTATGCTCCGGACAAGAATCAAGTTTGAAAATCAACAAAGGGCAATAACTCCAAAAATATGATCAGCAGAGTTACAGTTCTTGTGCACTGCACCTCTCCATAATGAGATATATCCACCTGTAAAGTTTCATGATTCTACCTAACATACTTTTCGAGTTATGCTCCGGACAAGAATCAAGTTTGAAAATCAACAAAGGGCAATAACTCCAAAAATTTGATCGGCAGAGTTACGGTTCTTGTGCACTGCACCTCTCCATGATGAGATTTATCCACCTGTGAAGTTTCATGATTCTACCTTAAACACTTTTCGAGTTATGCTCCGGACAAGGTTTGGTCTACGGACAGACAGACCGACCGACCGACCGACCGACCTTCCGACCGACCGACCGACACTTGCAAATCAATATACCCCCATTTTCTTCGAAAGGGGGCATAAAAAGTTGACGACCGGACGGACGCACGCACGCACGACGGACACAACGCCATGACAATAGCCCGCTGGCCTGAAAGGCCAGTGGAGCTAAAAACTAACTCGGTCTGGTATGGATTTGTAGTTCACAGGACCCAGTCTTCGAAATTAGCACTAGTCCGATAGTGAATGTCTAGTAAAATTCATTTCGGGCTAGTAGAAATTCCAAGATCACTAGCCCGACTGTCTAGTAGAAAAATATCCCAGCAAACCATTTAAAGTTGATTTAAAAATAAGACGAGTAAGGAAAATAATGAAATATAAATTTATACAAAGGTCATTAGCTGGGAATTCCAACTTGCTAAAAATAGAATTCCAAATTCTTGACATTCTAGCCTAGATCGGTTGTAAAATCGTAACCCTGTTGGAAAAGCTCAGTAATCACGGAAGCAATTTGTTGGTTGGAGATTTAAAAAACAACCTTCGTAACTTTAGCCTTTTCATGCTATAGATAAAAAGCTTTGATCTAACACATTCGTTTGTTTGAAAATTGTAAGAACATTGCACTATAAAACTTACTTTTCCTGCAATGACTGAAAATCGTTGGCAAGTCAAGAGCAGTTCCCTTATACTTTGTCTAGAATCTGTTCACATAAAATCACACAGAGTCAATTCCTTTCTCCGTACACAAATATTATTATTAGCCTCCCAAAACAGCTGTATTTACAACACTACAACACAGATTAATCATTTAGTTTGCCATAAATAGAATTTTCTTTGAGCTCACGGATGGCTGGGTTTTATATGACGTCATGACTTATGACCCTTACCTATTATCACCACTAAATCTTTTTTCACTGCCTAGTAAGTTGAAATTCTGGTGTATTTCAGACCAACTGTATTTGATTTTTTACTAATTTTGAAATGGAATTGAAATTGAAAGAGCATGCACTCCTCAAAATAGTGGCTACTTTAAGCACAGACTTTTTTTCAGTTGACACATGGTGTCCACCAACTTTCAAATCTGGGAGTAAAACCCATACTTTTCCAGCATGCTTGTTACCCCTCATAGACATAATTTGGGTTTTTGGACATCCTGTGATAGTGTAGAAAAAATATGAGAAAAAATCTAGCATAGTTAGTTTATATCCCAATCATTTGGGATAGGGTAAAAACAACTCTGAATGGCATTTTCAGCAAATAATCAGTAAATTCTTCTGATTTGGAAATAATGTTACATTGTTTCGGGCTAGCAATTCTTGTTTCGGGCTAGTGAAAATTCCAAGATTACTAGCCCGAATGTCTAGTAACTTTTTTTCTAAAATTCAATGACTGAGGACCGATTGTCCGGTAAAATATTTTAAGGCAGTCATTGGAACTTGGTAAAATTTTGCAAAATGTGAGTTTCAATTACAACATGTAATCTGCGTTTTCTAACACTTGAATAAAGGCCTGGCTGAGAACAATTAGATTGTGAAGATAGTTAAAAATTCCATGTAAAATCATAAAAAAAATTGAGAAAATTCTCATTTTACTTCAAGATCAGATGTTAATTTTGTTATTTGTTTTTCGGTCTTGTAAAAAAAATTCGGTCTGGCAAATAATTTTTTTACCAGACCGAATGTCCAGTAAACATTCTGCAACTTTCTGAAAGACTGGACCTACATGGATGACCTTGACCTTCTAACTTAACAGAGGTCTTGCTACCAATTATTGTTTGGGGCCAGGGGCCAGTGAAATTGGGAAAAATAGTGACGTTTTTACCTAAATTGGGAAAAATTAAAACAAGTTTGTATTGATACTGTCACACAGTTTCTGATGCAAATTAGACTGTAGTGATGTAAAATGCATTTGTATGTACTCTTGTCCAAGAATCTACTCTAAAACCGTCTTCAAAATGTTTGTATATGAAGATGAGGTCTTAACATGTGGAATTTTTGGTCCTTATTGGGAATTTTCACTAGAGAATTGGAAAAAAGATACTTTTTGCCATTGGGAATGGGGCCCAATAACGGCCCCAAATTTTGGCAAACGAGACCCCTGCTAAATATCATTGAAAGAAGATTACATACCAAATTTGATGTTTGTGTCTGAAATACTTTTGGAGAAAATGACAATGTTAAGTTTTCACGTTAAGTTTTCAGGTAAAGGGTTGATAAGAGTTAATGGATGACCTTGAGGAAGGTCATATTGCTACTTTACAGCTTTTTTTCCCTCAAAATGTAATTTCATGAGAGCTCTGGACTTTTCCCTATTGAAATTAGTTTTTTGCTTTTGCTGGTTGTGGGTGTTTTTTCCTTCGTCTATTTTGTTATCCCTTTCCCAAACGCCAAAATTTTAGGGCGATCCACTTCCAAAAATGCCACAAATGACAAAATGGAAGTTATTAAAGATAAAATTTGTTTAAATATGGCATAGAAAATATTGAGACAAAAGGAGAAACTGCTGGTTATCAGCAGTTTCTTCTTTTGTTTCAATGTTTTCTCAAGCCTTTTCTATAAGAGACGTCAAAACCAGGTCTTGTTTGGGAAAGGGTTAAACACGTCTCTTTTGTTATACATGGATGATAATCATGTGACTCAGTATTTCAGAAAATAATCAATAGTTTTGTTAATACTTGACCAATTTTATTTCAATTTGAAGCAGAGAACGGGAGAAAATACCAGGAATATGCTGTATGTAGAAGATTTTTGAAAAATCAACTGATGAAGTTATCGATGATAAACCAAAATTTTGGTTTATCTTCACAGGGTTCAACATTAACCTGTGCCCGACAGACATTAACTGCCTGCTGCTTGGTCAGGGCTAGTTAGATCCCCAAGATGCAGGACCGACTAGTCAGCCTCATTTCAAATCTTAGTCACTATAACCATAATTAAAGCAGGGGATATATGACACAACAAGAAAATAGGCCCCTTCAAACTTTCACCATTTCCAGGGGTAAAAGTTGAAAAATTTTGAAAAACCTAAAAACCTGGAAAAGTCTGTATTTATATAGTAAAAATCGAGAAAATGGGGCATTTTGGAATACTCAAAAACCTTAACTTCAGGCGATATGCCTGAAAACTTTTACCCCTGCATTTAATTTTGTGATTCAAAACTGGTCTTTTAGCTTCTGAAAAGATTATTGTTATTTACTCCTTTCCCTTATTATCCAAATATTGGGTCAGGACCGGTGCATATTTGGTCAGGGCTAGCTGCAACTGGCAGCAACAAGCCCGACTGTCTGGTTATCAAACAAGAGGACCATGATGGTCCTATATCGCTCACCTGAACCAAAATGATATGAGCAACACTTTTGTTCAATTCAATAAACATTTATGACTATAAGACTGAAAACTAACTTATAGTCAATAACTTTGTGAAAATCAAACTCATCTGAGATCTTATGATGCCAAACATTGTGTCCAGGTTTTTCTTGATTGATAAATAATCACAGATTCTAGAGTATAAACAAGGTCGAAAACAGCCAAAGACGGTAATTTTTTCAAATTCAAGGGCACACAATTCTCGACTTTCTGATCACATCAGACTGAAAATCTACCTCATCCAAGATATTATGGTCTCCAACATAGTGTCCAAGATTTGTCTTGATTGGTCAATAATTGAAGATTCAAGATCGAAAAACAGCCAGAAACGGCTATTTTGTTAAATTCAAGGGCACATAACTCTCAACTTTCTGATCGGATCAGACTGAAAATCAAACTCATCCGACATATTATGGTCCCAAACATTGTGTCCAAGTTTTGTCTTGATTAATTGATAATTGTAGATTCTAGAGTGTAAACAAGGTCGAAAACAGCCGAAAATGATAATTTTATCAAATTCAAGGGCACATAACTCTCGTCTTTCTGGTCAGATCACACTAAAAATCAAACTCATCCGAAATCTTATCCTCTCAAACATTGTGTCCAAGATTTGTCTTGATTGGACAATAATTGAAAATTCTAGAGTGTAAACAAGGTCGAAAACAGTCAAAAACGACAATTTTGTCAAATTCAAGGGCACATAAGTCTCGACTTTCTTGTCTTATCAGATTGAAAATTCTAGTCATCTGAGATCTTATGATCTCTAACATTGTGTCCAAGTTTTGTCTTGATTGATTGATAAATGTAGATTCTAGAGTGTAAACAATGTCGAAAACAGCCGAAAATGACAATTTTATCAAATTCAAGGGCACGTAACTCTTGTCTTTATTGTCAGATCACACTGAAAATCGAACTCATCCGAAATCTTATGGTCTCAAAGATTGTGTCCAAGATTTGTCTTGATTGGTCAATAATTGTAGATTCTAGAGTGTAAAAAAGGTCGAAAACAGTCAAAAACGACAATTTTGTCAAATTCAAGGGCACGTAACTCTTTTCTTTCTGGTCAGATCACACTGAAAATCAAACTCATCCAAGATCTTATGGTCTCAAACATTTTGTCCAAGATTTGTCTTGATTGGTCTATAATTGAAAATTCTAGAGTGTAAACAAGGTCGAAAACAGTCAAAAACGACAATTTTGTCAAATTCAAGGGCACATAAGTCTCGACTTTCTTGTCTTATCAGATTGAAAATTCAACTCATCCGAGATCTTATGATCTCCAACATTGTGTCCAAGTTTTGTCTTGATAGATTAATAAATGTAGATTCTAGAGTATAAACAATGTCGAAAACAGCCGAAAATGACAATTTTATCAAATTCAAGGGCACATAACTCTAGTCTTTTTTGTCAGATCACACTGAAATTCAAACTCATCCAAGATCTTATGGTCTCAAACATTGTGTCCAAGATTTGTCTTGATTGGTCAATAATTGTAGATTCTAGAGTGTAAACAAGGTCGAAAACAGTCAAAAACGACAATTTTGTCAAATTCAAGGGCACATAACTCTCGACTTTCTCGTCTAATCAGACTGAAAATTACAGTCATCCGAGATCTTATGGTCTCCAACATTGTCTTCAAGATTTGTCTTGATTGGTCAATAATTGTAGATTCTAGAGTGTAAACAAGGTCGAAAACGGTCGAAAACGGCAATTTTGACAAATTCAAGGGCACATAACTTTTGACTTTTTCGCCTGATCTGACTGAAAATCGAACTCATCCAAGATCCTATAGTCTCCAATATTATATCCAAGTTTTGTATTGATTGGGTAATAATTGTAGATGCTAGAGTGTAAACAAAGTTAAAAACAGCATTTTTCGTCATTCAGGGGCAGATAACTACACACTTTCTGGTCCGATCTGGCCCATAATCGAACTCATCCGAGAACTTATGACCATACTTGTTTTGACAAAGTTTGGTCAAGATTGACTAATATTTGTGGATGCTAGAGTGTAAACACCAAATTGTGGACAGACGGACAGACGGACAGACGGACAGACGGACAGACGGACAGACGGACAGACGGACAGACGGACGGACGACGGACAAAAAGCGATCACAATAGCTCACCTCGAGCACTTCGTGCTCAGGTGAGCTAAAAAGTTGATGTTGGACCCTGCTTCAATAACCAGTGCTTCTGATATAAGTTGCCCGAGTTGTCCGACTTGTCCGTTTAGTGGCATTTACCTGTACGGACAAGAAGATTTTGAAAGCTAGGTTGTCCGTGGACAAGTGAAAAATCTGTTTATGATAAATTTTTTTTTTTCTTTTTCTCACAATTTTTGCTTACAATGTAATTACTGATAGTTAAATGTACGAATTTTGTTGTAGACAATAGTTAGACAGTCATAATATATATGCAATAAACAGATGAAGCTATGGAAAAGTAAATGTTTTTTGTACGGACAAGTTGATTTTTGATACGGACAAGTCAATTTTGGATCAAGACTTGTCCGTGGACAAGTAGATTTTCAAAATATTTCAGAAGCATTGATAACTTTTCTAACAGTTGATTCAGGGATGTGGAATTCACATGCCCGACTTGTCCGACCTGGGTTTTGTGGTGGACGGGCAAGGGCTTTTTTCAAGTGAGCTTGTCCGTGGGCAAGTCCATATCAAGGGATCAAAATGTGATAAAAATGAAATTTTAATCTTATTTTTGCTCACGATCCGTCTGAAAAAATCCATTTCAATCAAGTTACATTTTAAATTTAAAAGGTAAACATGTGTTTGAATTGTGTTCCTTCAGCTTTATAATATGTTAACTGAAAATAGAGTTAAAATGAAGTTTAAATATTATTTTCTTGTCTAGATGTTGTTTTTTTTTCTGGACAAGTAAACTTTGCCTTCGGACAAGTAGAAATTTGAGTTCAACTTGTCCGAGGACAAGTGGAAAAATTCCATATTTCCACACCCCTGTGATTTTTCAAAAATCTAACGCGTTCATTTAATGTGTGGCATGTCTACCTTTACTGCTTCAAACCAAATTCAAATCCGTCAAGTACTAACAAAAATTGAAGATTTTCTGAAATTGATGCACTACATGTGATTATCCACCGTGTTGCAGAACTTGTAACACTAAAACAGGGATCACAAAACCAGCCTTTCCATGAAAATAACCAATCATGTCTACTATTCTGGAGTGTACCTGTTGGGTTGGTTGTGATTGGGTCGGTTCTTCTCCAGGTCTTCTAGCTGCCTCTTCCGTGTTCCCTCGTGCCCGACCACGGGCTCTCCCTCTCGCTCTCCCTCCCATATTTCTGTAACAATTCACAATGTTGTCTACTAAAAGTTTACAGCTAATGATCTTCAAATCATTCAAATTATTTAGTTCAGTAAAGTGGGTCAATTACAGAGGATTCCCTATCAAAAAGAGCTTAAATGTCACTGAAAAATCTAAATGACCTTCCAATTAATTGATTTATTAGAGTAAATTAATTGATTTAATTAAAAGAGTAAACATAACGATCTTAAATTTCGCATTTTCGCCTATCTTCCGTGAGTCGAACTCTGATAACGACTTATCTCCCTTGGACTTAGAAACGAAGCGGACAGTTGCCCGTCAAAAAACGATTTTTTGCTAGTATTGCATGTGCAATGTTAGGTTAAAGGATGAACAAGGGTTCTACT